>CM068840.1:65318372-65763372 GCA_028554795.2 Sinohyriopsis cumingii
TGCTTAAAAATGTGTAGGTATGACCTCCCAATATGGCTGCTATGGTAAAAACCTGACTCAAGACCTTTGACCTTGAAATTAATATCAAAGTGCTATCAACTTGTTCACTGAACAAGAGTCCCTCGAAGGGATGGCTGCTCTATTGTCCATCCATAAAGAATTTCCAGGAATTCAGAATAAGACATTTTCTTCCTTTTGACTACTGAGTTTTGAAACCATCTCTGATATTCTTAGCAATATGATTTTCAAATTAACCACTGTGACACTTTTGGTGAAAGCCATGCTGATATGACATCCATTCAAGGAAATTATTGGCAAAATATTTAATATATTAATTGTGGCAACCATATTTGGGGTCATATCAGTATTCTTTTCATTCAGGACCTCAAACCTATATGTAATAATTAGCCTTTTGGTGAAAATTCTATGTTAACATGGCTCTACATTTTGAATGAGTAGCAATACAAGATGGCGGCTATGGTGGTCATACTGACTGTACCATTTGCATTTAATACTATAATTCATTCAACAGGAGTAGTAATAAGAATGTATGAGATGGCTACTGTGGTTACAATGTTAGAGGATGTAACATTATACATGTGTAACTGACCAAAAGTACACGAGTCAAACTTCCTCTGGTACTATCTACATTGTGTGGCTCTCCGATTGCACTCTGTGATATGACCTCACAGTAGTCACTTGTATATATTAAAGTTACTGATAGAACCTGGCATCTCATCTTTATGTTTTAAGTTAATAACACAACAGAGGTTAAATTGGTACCATTTTCATTCAGTAACATATACTGTTACTGTGTTTTAGTGACAAGTCCATGACAATCTTACCATCTGTTCAAGAGGCTGAGTTAAGCCATATGATTTTCACGATTTCTGGCAAAGGATTATTTTATTACAAAAACAACTACGTTACGGTACTGTCTGAAGTGTTTATTTCCTAAATCACTCAATCTTTCTCTGGATCTTTAACCAGATTTTCACCATAGCGGCCATATTGGGAGGTCATACCTACACATTTTTACTAAGGAACAATTATGTACCACATTTAGTTTTTCAATAAAAATTCAATATTGCAATCTAGACAGAAAAAGTAGCTATAATTCAGAGGCTGAATTAATACAAACGTTTCCTATTAGATTATTTACTGAATGTATTGGATCTGTAAGTTTATCAATGTTAATACAGTTTTCAGATCTCCATCGCTACCACCAACAAACCATACTGAAAATTCTTTAAAGTCAGGCTATATTCAATTACACCTGTAGATGAAATTTTAGACGTTTTTCAACAATTTGAGGCAGGGCAGTTTTTGACTGAAAATCAAATCAATGTGGGTCTTTTTCCAAAATCGTTATAAAAAGGTTCCATTGCAGCTGAAGAAGTACAAAAGATAAAGAAGGGCAGTAATTCTTGATTACTTACTCAGTTAAATGTGGGAAGTATCTCAAAGAATTTTCTAAATAGTGGTTTATTGACGATGATAATTACTCTGGCATGAGGCCTATTCTGTTCAGTTAAATTTGCATTGTTGACTGACACATAAAGGCTGCAGATGATGAACTTAACACAACATTCCCTTCCACATAAGCGGAACCCATGGTTGGCACCAGCACTTGACTTTGCAATTCACTGACACCTCACCTCTGCCTGCATGGGGTCAAGTCTTGGCTCAGCCAACATGGGTACGTGAGAAGTTGGCAGTAGTTTCCCATTGGTTGGTGGTTCTTCCTGGGGCTTTACCAGGTTTATCCTCCACTAAAATATACTAGCTGCAAAGTATAGCATATCAGGTACTTAAAATTGGTGATAAAACCACAATACCACAAACCACAACCCAAAAACATACCAAGTTCTTTGTAAATTTGCAGTATTACACATTATAATTTCAAGAACGCATGAATAACAAAGAGTAGAAATGGTGATGTAAGTAAAATGACTATTCAGAATTGTGACATTATAATTACTTTGTGAGTGGAAGTTTGAATTTCAGGTCACTTAGCAGAATTGACTTTTGACACCACCCCACCCTGTTAATTAAAACAATGTTCCACAGTTTGAAATTTGCACTGATTGTGTCTTTTATAAAATGCTGCAAAACTTGTTAGGTAAAGAAACAAATATTTGAATACCCATTTCTATCTAAATATTAACAAAAAATATTCTGATGTGAATGTTCAGATATTTGTTTCTGGTCTGCTGACAAGATTTTAAAGAAGTTTGCCATGACAGCCATGTTGGATATTTAAAGAAGTTTGCCATGACAGCTAATTTGTTGGATATCAAATCAGCACCATTTCTTTATAATGTGTAAAGACTTGTGATGAAAACCAATTTTTATATCTGTTTTTCAGCAGAAGTAATGATTAAGATTTCAGGATGGTGGCCATGGTGGCCATACAGAATATCAAACCACATCAGTTTTTTTGAGGATCATTTACATATAGTCTTTTAGTGAAAATTCCACGTCAATATGAAAATTCATTCAAAAAAGAAGCAAAAACAAACATTTGAAGGTGGTTGATGTCAGACATGAACCAGGTTTATTTAGGACCATCAAAAAGTCATAAAGATCTATTATTGAAAACCTAATGCCACTATACCACCCATTTAGCTAAAGTAGTAAATAATAAGATTTTCAAGATGGCTGCCATGATAGCCCTACTGTGCAGCTTTGTGGGGCAATATTTTCATTTAGAACCAACAAGATAAGCATCAGGATGAAACAGTATGCCAGGTTTTACGACTCAAGTTGTTCTGAAGGAGAAGTGATTTCAAATGCTAATGAATGCTAGATGGATGTCAGATAATGATATAGCCCCTTCATATTGCTCTCTAACCATAAGAGTTAAAATAAAATAAAGCCCTGCCTGTCATTTGCAGTGCCAGTAGTTCTTTTCTGCACATTTTAACAAAATAAAGCTATGACAACTCTGATTTGTAAATATTTCACTACGGAATTATTTTCCACACTTGATGAAGTAAGATTTCCACATTCAAATTCATAATAATATGTTTCCAATCAAGTACTGACCTTCTGAATATAACTGATGAATAGTCACAATCTAGATAACAATGGTCTTCTGAATATAACTGATGAATAGTCACAATCTAGATAACAATGGACTTCTGAATATAACTGATGAATAGTCACAATCTAGATAACAATGGTCTTCTGAATATAATTGGTGAATAGCAATAATCTAGATAACAATGGTCTTCTGAATATAACTGGTGAATATCTAGATAACAATGGTCTTCTGAATATAATTGGTGAATAGCAACAATCTAGATAAAAAGATAACAATGGCTTTCTGAACATAAATGGTGAATAGCCACAATCTACATACAATGACCTTCTGAAAATGACTGATGAATAATCACAATCCAGATAACAATGACTTTCTGAACATAAATGGTGAATAGCCACAATTTGGATAAAAAGATAAAAATGGTTCTCTGAATATAACCGGTGAATAGTCACAATCTAGGTAGCAATGCACATTCATTAGCATTTTATGTAAAACCCGAAGTTTTTCATTTGAACAATTTCTCAATCTGATACAGTTAATATATATATACTCAATTACAAACCCAACTACAAACAGTACAACATAAAATGCAGATACTAATTTGCAGTTGCATAATGAAATCAGGGTAAATGTTCTTCTGACTAAACCTAATTAACTGTAAAGAGCCAGATCTGCTGGCACATTGTGCAATGACAGATATGGGTCTGTGCAGTTTGTGCATTCAATCTACATATTAACATGTATGCAGGGTATATCTTCATTTGATGTTGACACTTTCACACAATTTAGATAAAACATAAGGAAATTATTAGTAATTGAATTTATAAAGATTACATATATGGTGCAAATTGACTAGCCATTATGGGCAGATGTTAGCACGTCATTATGTTGCAGATCATGTGTACCTTGTTAAACTTCTAAAATAAATAATGAACAAACTTTGCCTCAAGGTCATTTCCTTTAACAAAACTGCTTTTAATAGATCCACATATCCAAATATAGTACATATAATAATATATACCACAGTTAGTTAAAATTCATCATATGGCAAACATTGCTGAGCCAAAGTGTGTTACAATCATCATACAGAAAAAACAATGTTGACCCATAAAATTCTGCCACTGCATAAGTGTATTACAATCATCATACAGAAAAAACAATGTAGACCCATATATGCCACTTCATAAAGTGTATAATGATCATCATAGAGCAAAGACAGTGTAGACACAAATCTGCCATTGTATGTCTGAGTGTATAATGATCATCATAGAGCAAAGACAGTGTAGACACAAATCTGCCATTGTATGTCTGAGTGTATAATGATCATCATAGAGCAAAGACAGTGTAGACACAAATCTGCCATTGTATGTCTGAGTGTATAATGATCATCATAGAGCAAAGACAGTGTAGACACAAATCTGCCATTGTATGTCTGAGTGTATAATGATCACAATACAGCAAACACACTATAGACCTAACTCTGCCAATGTATCAAGTGTATAACAAGCAAGACTGGAAACCCAAATCTGCCATCATATCGAGTGTACATCATCATGCAGCAAAACACTGCAGACCCACATCTGCTATTGTTAAAAGTGCCAGAGAAGTAGGAATGTGTTATCTTATTGTTATCTTTATAGTTATCTTTATCGATCCGGGGGCCCCAAGTGGCCGAAGGATTTTATCAACATTAGTTCATTATGCAACTTCAGTGGCAATAGAGTTCTTCTGATAAAGACCTTGTGAAAAGGTCAAATGCTCAGGAGTAAAACAAAATTATTTTGCCACAAAAGTTATCTATTTTAAGTTTCATCAACTGCAAATGGCCTTAGCAGGTAACAATATGCATTCTAGAAACTACTTCCATCTCTTTCTCTCTCTCATCCTCATACACTTATCACAGTTTCATATTCTACAGCCTTTCTCCAGTCCATAAATATCCTGCAAAACCCAGATTTTTCTACTCTCTTTTTCTCCATGGCAAAATAGTTCAATAGTTTGAGGACAAAAGTTACACAGGTGTTTGATCTGCTTGTGAAGGCTTGAGACATGCACCAGGTATGAGATTAACTGAAAAATTTTCAGGATGAAAGCACAAATGAATTCTTCCACAATTACATATGCATGATGCCTGCTGAAAAAAGACATTAATACCCCTTCTAAACTCTGAACTCATACATACATATACAAAAAACTTGTAATAGGCATTCCCCATTGCTAGCCAAAAGGAACAAAAACTTAAAGCTGCTGGGATATTTGTTCCAAATAACTCACAAGCTTTCACCATACACCATGGCATCCATGAACCAACAAAAATTATGGAAATAACAAAATTAATGTGGTAATTTTTAGGCCTTGTTGACACCTCTAATAATACAACTTTATACATTTTTTCTTTTTTTTTGAAGAATGGAGTAAAGAGATATGCATTTGTGACTGACAAACACAAGAATGCTGGGAATAAGACGAGGGCACCTGCTGTAATGAAGTAGGGTGTCTCGGACTTAATCTGCACGGTACAGATAAAAACTGAATTGTTGAACTCTTGTTCCTGGAACCATGAGAGTAATGATAGTAACGGTGGTAAACAAAAGCTTATGGCTGCAATCCAGGCAAAAATTATCCAACAAAGAGAACGTGGTCGTGACATCTTCAGGTTATATCTTTCAGGTTTTCTTAACGCAAGGTAATGGTCGACGTTAATCCAAGCCATGGAATAAAGGCTGGCCAGGATAAATATCATAGTGCTGTATGCTTGAATATGACACAAATAGGGATTGATGCGCATATTTCCAGACTGATAAATTATGGAGCAGTACACAGCAAAAGGCATAATGAACAAACCCAGTCCAAGGTCTGCATATGTCATGGAATACAAATACACTTTGTTCACATTGCGTAACGATTCTGTCCATGTGGCTACACAAAGAATGACTGTATTTGTCACAACAGTCAAGATCAAAAACAGACAAATAAATATTGTCTCAATTAATACTCCTATATTCATGGCTTCAGCATCGATATCAGCCTATGGGCTCCTTAATTCACTGGGCGTCAATCATGAATCCAAAGAATAAAAGAACAAGGGAAGTCCAATTTCTGTGTAGTAATGCTGTTATACCTTTTTGCTATTTTAATAATTGTTCCAGATTCAAACAGAGGTAATAATACTGATCAATATGGCAGAATTATGCTTTCATACCTTACACAATATTGTCATCTGACGTATGTAAAAACAAATTAAATATACAGGTAAACAGTGTCACATTTTTACACATCTCTCCACAAATAGCTTCTACAGCAGGACTGGTCTGGTCTTTGAATGGTTGAGCTGAAATATTCATTAATAGTCCATTAGCCCAAATAAAAGTAATAATTAGTTAAATATAGCAATTATCTGATTAGATCAAATACGAATCTGGAAGCTGATTTATCTGACCACTTCTCAGCCTATATTTAAACCTACCCATCCTTCTTTTGAAGTAAACAGGGTTCAGTCAGTGCAAAAATCTAACAAAAACAGCTAAACTGTTGCAATTGGCAAAACAAAAAGTGCTTATGCTGGCTGCCAGCTGCTAGTGAGAACTGTATCTTGTAACCCATCTATAAAAATCTAAACAATAACGCTGCACTAATAGCTATCCTGGTAATAAAGTCAACTTTAACTACTATTACAAACTGTTTTCAACTGCCATTACTACTGCCACTCTATCATAAGGTTTTCAGTATATTCTGAAAGTATAAAAGCACAAAACAAAAAAGACGTTAGCCTCAGCACAACAAACAATGTTAGAGAACAGTTCCATTGATCAGGAATTCACATGATTGGTCTTGATTCAATCTTGCTTCAAGCATCATGAACTGTTCCCAATACACTGAGATCAATAGGAACTGTTGGTTGTCACAGGCATACAGTTATTCTGATAATGTGAATGCAAGAATAATGCAGTGAAGGATCTGATCTCTGGCTCTCCTTCATGCTTAACTCAGATAAAATCTGAGCAAGTAAGACAAAATTAAAAATATTTTACACTCTGAACTATTCAAAGGTTCATCTACAACTTCTTTACCCAATAACAAGGCTTTTCTTGTTTCCAATATCTATCTTGTTTCCAACATCTATGTTTCCAGTATCTATCTTGTTTCCAATATCTATCTTATTTCTAAAATCTATCTTGTTTCCAACATCTATCTTGTTTCCAATAGTTACCTTGTTTCCAACAGCCATTTTGTTTCCAAAATCTATTTCGTTTCCAACATTTATCTTGTTTCCAATATCTCTCATTTCCAACAACAGTCTTCTTTCCAATATCTATTTGGATTCCATCATCTATTTTGTTTTCAACATTTATTTTGTTTCCAGCATCTATCTTGTTTCCAATATCTATCTTGTTTCCAACATTTATCTTGTTTCCAGTATTTATCAGAAACTGTTGAAATATATTTCCACCTGATATAGAATAAATAGAAAGCGAAAAATAATGCAATTATCTAGATGACTAAAAGCCTCAAAATGAAAGCGTTAAACGAGATATCCTGATTGATTTTGATTCTATTTGCTTTGTGCAAGACACAGCTCCCAAATCAATCTGTGTACTTTGTTATAGTTAAGAACCACAAAAAGCCTTTCTTTGTGAACAAGTTACACAGAAGAATCACACAAATGCCTTCCTTCAAGAACAAATCAACATCATCATGCAATATGCAACAACCTTCATTGACAAAACTGCCTTCTTTCTAAATTGTACCATGTTTTATATCTGTGAATTTTTTAAATCCTTTTAAACGATACCTGATATTCCTGTCAGTATGAACCTGAATGCATCACAGCTATTTGACTAAACATGTTCTGCTTCCAATATGCCAATGTGTTACCGGAAACCAGTCTAATAATAGGTATGCAGTGACAAAATATTGCTCTGATTAATTCTTCTCCTTGAGAAGACAACTCTCAAGGAAATGTCAATACAATACACCTTATATATCCACGTTAAAGTTGACCCCAACTGCAAAAAAACACAGACCATGCTCTGCTGTCACGTATGCCAGTTTGTTCTACTGATTTCTCCTAACAAAATACAGACTCAGAGATACCAACACATTATACAATGACAGATATGGGTCTGTGCAGTTTGCAGTTGGAATGCACTTGTTACATGTATGACAGTCATGTGTCCAAGATGGATCATGGAACTAAATAAAACAAACAATGTCATCAGAGAATCTAATAGCTCCAGTTATGGAACAGTCCAGTGACTGGAATAAAAGCTGTGTTTGACACTGCATTTAATACATTATATAGCATGTTAAAATGAACTTCAAGAATGACTTTCCTTGGCAAAATAATTCAGATTTATCTGCAGTTTTTGTCTTGGATAATAACTTTTGTATACTGCTTAGTAAAATATTTCTGTCGCATTGAAAACCTGCATGACTATTTTGTACAGAAAATAAGTTTCACTCCCAAAACTTGACAGTATCATCATTTCATCTTCTGGTGATACAAATTATGGTGGCACTGTTTTTAAAACTCCCATTATCTAATTCTAGTCTGACAAAAAACCCTTCATAATGTACCATATATAAAAGTCAGATCCAACTACAAATATCACAGACCCCCATCTGCTGTCACATAATGTGATGATAGATCTGGGTCTATGCGATCTGTAAAGACTAATCTGCAGTACAAATGATATAGTCACTGACCTTGCTATGGATAATTCACTGGCAGATCTGGACCTATGTTGATTACTGTTAAACCTGACATATGTAAGGATATAAGGTTATAATTTAAGTGGATAAACTTTCCTTTCTGAAAACTTTCATTCATGGCATTCCACTGTCCTCTTTCAGTTTTATTTTAAAAGGATGATTATGCTTTTTTTCTGGTTTAAATGTGCTTTACTTTTCTTTATATTTAACTACTTTTTGTAAAAATGAAAAATGTCAACATTTTGATTTTTATAATTAAAACCAGCATAATAATACTGGTGCCTTTCTTTTTATTGTTAAAGTCGACAGCAAATATTTAGGTACCTGGCATTGGAAGCATAACAAATTTTGAAATCCAATTGGAAAAGGTCACAGTCACAAATAATATCTCCTGACACAAGTTTAGGGAATTAATGGCAAACTGGCAGAGAGGCAAACATAAGACCAGGAAATAGGCAACTGTGATAGTCCTCAATCCAATTTCTGATAATCACTCACTGGAGTACATTGAAAAGAAAAATATCATATCTTGGTTCTGATGTCTGCAAACCAAATATACTTCTTCATAAGCTCAGTCCAACTGCAAATAACATAGACCCTGGTCTACCACTGACAAATATTGTGCTGACAGATCCAAGTCTAGTCAGTATGTTCTTCTTATTACTCCTAACAAACTGCATAGACCCATATCTGCTGGCAAATTATGCGATGGTAGATCTGATCTGTGCAATCTGCATTTAGACTTGACTTCTAAGCAAATATATCAGGTAACTCTAAGTGCAGATTGTTAAGCAAGAGGATGTTATATCCAAGTTCTAAGATGAAGGATAATGATATCAGGGTAATAAAACTTTGCCTCTTGGCTCCAAGAAATCTGGTATTGATGGTTTCAAGCTTTGGAGAAGTATTTCTCAGGAATATTGTAACCAGTTGGTTCAAATTATATATGTATAAAATATAGGCAATGATCAGACACCAATGATTTCCTTACTGCAGTCACTTTCCAATGTTTTTTTTAATTTATATTTGATAACCAACATGAACACATGCCAGATATTTCTTTTTTTTTTTCTCACCAAATAATGCTCCTTTTTTGCTAAATCAACTTCACCAAAAGTTTGGATCTTATATTAAAGTTGATGAGAAAACCTAAATAATTCATCCATTCACACAATTACTGCAGGCAATGTTTCTTAATACACCTTAATTTTACTGTACCATGTATCTAGTGGAATATGTTCAGTCTAACAGGAACGACGATGTAATTTAATTACTGCTCAACTGTAATAATGGTGATTATATTAAACATAGTTGTCTCCATACAATTACACAAGAGCACAATTGTCTTAATCCTTTTAGGAAATCAGTTCATACATTTCATAGTAATTACAGTGATTATGTTACATATAGATGGCTCCATACAATTAAATAATAGGAGAATTGCTCCAGTATTATAGGAAATAAGTTCATGTGGTTCATAGTAATTACAGTGATTAAATTAAATATAGATGGCTCCATACAATTAAATAATAGGAGAATTGCTCCAGTATTATAGGAAATAAGTTCATGTGGTTCATAGTAATTACAGTGATTAAATTAAATAAAGATGGCTCCACACAATTAAATAATTGGATAATTGCTCCAGTGTTATAGGAAATAAGTTCATGTAGTTCATAGTAATTACAGTGATTAAATTAAATATAGATGGCTCCACACAATTAAATAATAGGAGAATTGCTCCAGTATTAAAGGAAATAAGTTCATGTGGTTCATAGTAATTACAGTGATTAAATAAAATATAGATGGCTCCACACAATTAAATAATAGGAGAATTGCTCCAGTATTATAGGAAATAAGTTCATGTGGTTCATAGTAATTACAGTGATTAAATTAAATATAGAGGCTCCATAAAATTAATGAACAGCAGAACAGTTCATTAAAATAAATTAATTCATGCTATGTGGTTCAAAGTGAAACTTTGCAACTTTTGATTAAATTAAAATTACAGTTCCAGTCATGATGATGTATACACTTTTCGACGATGGTCTTCAGTAGCCATATCTGCATGATGTGACTTTCCATACATACAATACATGATATACAATACATGATATCACCATTCATACAACACATCTTTCTCTGAGATAATTTGCATGACAAAAACCACAAGATATTTACAAAAGTGTTAAAATCCTGTTTTTTTTAAATATGTGCATCTGCAGGCAGTCTTCCTCTGCTGCCTCTCTGCATCCTTGGGATGGCAAGTAGCTTCCATTTCCTACCTGTTAAAACTGATGCTTAAACCAGCAAAAAGGGACCCCATATGGCCAAGTGGTCTAAAGTGCTCACCATTCTGAATCACTGCCATCTCACCTCTGTCTGCATGGGTTCGAGTCTCAGGCTCGGCTAACATGGGTACATGAGAAAGATTGCCAGTAGCTTCTCTTGGGTTGGTGGTTCTTCCCAGGGTTTTCTAGGGTTCTTCCTCCACCAGTTATACTGGCCGCCATATATAGCCTATCTTGTGCTGAAAAATGGCACCAAACCCTACAACAACAGCAACATAAACCAGCAAAAACAAAAACAGACAAGAAAAAAATGCAAAGTAATTACAATGCCTATAAGAAAACAGATTTTATCTACTTTATGATGATACAGCAAAGAGGTGAAAAGTTATATTTTTAAAAGGGAGTGCTTTTCTGGCTTTTTAAGAAGTAATTTGGTGAGTTCCTGAATTTTACTGTACGTCAAAATGTCAAAAGCCTCTTTTTGCTTCAATTAAAGCAACAGTTGGGTTCTTGCTGCATTTTCCTGCACTATGACTTTATTTCAGATATATTCATCTATAATCATCAACAAGTCAGGTCAAACAACAAACAACATAGACTCTAATCTGTCATAACAAAATGTATGAGCAGATCAGGGTCTATGGTGTTTGTTCTACTGATTACTCCTAACAAACTCCAAAGACCCAGATTTGCTAGTGCATTTTGTGATGGAATATCTGGGTATATTTAGCAACTATATACTATAAAAGTTATGATAATAATTCTATTCTAACATAACTGTTAACTCTCGTGTTTGTTTACTTCTATTATGAAGGAAACATTAACTCTAGTGTTTGTTTACTTCAATTCTGATGCTATGTTAACTCCAGTGTTTGTTTACTTCTATTGGGCCCCAGTGGTGGCCCAGTGGTCTAAAGCAGTTGCCTTTACCAATCACCGCCATCTCACCTCTACAATTACATTCAAGTTTCAGGCTCAACATTGGAGTGTAAGAAAGTGTGTCAGTAGCTTCCTGTGGGTCAGTGGTTCTTCCCAGGGTTTTTCCTGGGTTCTTCCTCCACCAGTATCACTGGCTGCCATTTATCGCCTACTGTGTGCTGAAAATGGTGGAAAGCCCAAAGGAATAACAACTATATGTACTTCAATTCTAATTGAACCTTAACTTCAGCATATTTACTTCTATTTAGATGTAACTTTTAACTCTAGTTTTTGTTCACTTCTATTCTCATGTTACTGTGAACTCTAAGTGTTTGTTTACTTCTATTCTGAGGGATCCATAATTCTAGTGTTGACTCCTATTATGATGGAACCATTACAAACTCCAGAGTTTGTTTACTTCTATTCTGATGTAACTGCTAACTCTAGCGCTTGTTCACTTCTGTTCTCATGTTACTTTTAACTCCAGTGTTTGTTTACTTCTGTTCTGATGTTACTGTTAGCTCTAGTCTTTGTTACTTCTGTGCTGATGTTACTGGTAGCTCTAGTCTTTGTTACCTCTATTCTGATGTTACTGGTAGCTCGAGTCTTTGTTACATCTGTTCTGCTGTTACGGATAGTTCTAGTCTTTGTTACTTCTATTCTAATGTTACTGGTAGCTCTAGTCTTTGTTACTTCTGTTCTGATGTTACTGGTAGCTCTAGTCTTTGTTACTTCTATTCTGATGTTACTGGTAGCTCTAGTCTTTGTTACGTCTGTTCTGCTGTTACGGATAGTTCTAGTCTTTGTTACTTCTATTCTAATGTTACTGGTAGCTCTAGTCTTTGTTTCTGTTCTGATGTAACTGTTAGCTCTAGTCTTTTGTTACTTCTATTCTGATGTAACTGTTAGCTCTAGTCTTTTGTTACTTCTATTCTGATGTAACAGGTAGATTTAGTCTTTTGTTACTTCTATTCTGATGTTACTGATAGATCTAGTCTTTGCTACTTCTATTCTGATGTTACTGGTAGCTCTAGTCTTTGTTACTTCTATTCTGGTGTTACTGGCAGCTCTAGTCTTTGTTACTTCTATTCTGATGTTACTGGTAGTTCTAGTCTTTGTTACTTCTATTCTGATGTTACTGGTAGCTCTAGTCTTTGTTACTTCTATTCTGATGTTACTGGTAGCTCTAGTCTTTGTTACTTCTATTCTGGTGTTACTGGCAGCTCTAGTCTTTGTTACTTCTATTCTGATGTTACTGGTAGCTCTAGTCTTTGTTACTTCTATTCTGATGTTACTGGTAGCTCTAGTCTTTGTTTATTTCTATTCTGAATAAACATTTTCATCTAGTGCTTGAAAACAAAGATTCAAAGCCTTCTGCAGAAATAAAGTTTATTCATAGTAATAAAGAAATACAACAATGCCACATTTAACTAGTCTGGGAGATTGTTACAAACTGATCGATCTCAATATAATAATGAAACAAATCTTTTGGAAATAGTTTTCTCTACTGACAAAGGACTCGTCTGGTTAAACATTAAATTTATCTGAAAAAAATTCAGTTGATACTTTCTTGCTTGTAATATTTGCCTTTATAGATTCCTAACCCGTATCCCATGATAAGTTTTAATAGGAAAAATTACAGCAAACTGACCTGCTGAAGATGAATTCGACTTGACAGTTAATATTAAATTTTTGTCAGCATATACTTTTACAATCTTGTTTTGACCGCTGGAATAAAAATTCTAGTTGATATGTAGTTCAATATAGAAGCAATGAGTTTAGCCACCTTTTACAAAACTAGCTTTTTTGGGAGGGATATAAAGAAATAGTTTTTAAAACATGAAAATCTACCGTATTTACTCACTTATAGGTGGATTCCAAATGCAAACTGCACAGAACCAGATCTGATGTTGCATAATGTACCAGCAGATTTGGGGTCTTACACCAGCAGATTTGGGGTCTTACACGAGCAGATCTGGGGTCTTATCAAAATCTGCTAATGCAATATGCAGCATCAGATCTGGGTCTGATACAAATAATCTGTAGAACAAATAACACAGACTCTGAGCTGATACGAGAATCAGTAGAACAAATAACACAGACTCAGAGCTGTGGGTGTATTATGCTACAAAAAAATCAGGATCTTTGTTGTTTGCAGTTGGTTTTAACTTTTAAGTGAGTATATACTGTAAACTGAAAATTTCAGATTCAATGTCACGATCTTGTTAGCTTTAATCAACCATTTATTTTCATGTGTGTGTTCAGCTGATGATTATGCCTACTGAGACTATACAAAACAATGTTTCCTCAAATGTACAAATATTTAGCCAAATTATATTAAGATATCGTGTCTGCCAACATAGTGTCATAAGAGCTGAGTCAGCAATCTAAAATGCCAATAGAATTGCAAAGTGGGTGCCACAGTCTGATAATACTAGTTATTCCCTCACCAATACATAATAGGAAAGAGTCCTTATATCTGTCTACTATAGTCAAATGCTGTACACAAATTGAATACCAAGCAGTAGTGACATAGGGAACGGTCACTGGCACATGAACCAGAGCCTAATTTGGTTAATATCTGTCAAAGCCATTATTCCTCTCACTAAATTATTCCTGGAATGTGACCCAAACATGACATCTGCAGCATCTCCAGACAAATTTGGCTCAATAATTCTGACATTATATAGAACCATTACTAGACTTGTTTGAACCAACATTATGAGACAATTTTGATTTCTTGGTGCCTTTGGCAGAAATTTGTCAATATTGATAACCAGTCCTGTCCTATATGAACAGCTGCCTAAACTGGCCAAGGAGTGATCAATTTATTGCTGAGGACTGATCTTTACAGATCTGAGCCGACTATGAAGACCCTTACAGATGATATTAAAGCCAATAAAGTTTGTAAAAATCTAATCTCAGTAAACCTGCATCACTTTTATGCATCTTCTTCCATGCTGGTGTAAGCATTTGAATTGTAATCCATTGAATACAGGTTTAAAACCTGCCCAAGACAGAACAGCTCTGCTGCCTCAAGGTGTCCACATGAAAGGCACTTTGCTACCATTTTCTGGACACAACATAACCAATTATGTCCTTAGATTTTGCACCTGTAATATCCTTGTAAGATTAGTAAACAGAAGAGTTGGATTTTTGGATTTTAAAAAAATGTAGCTTTAACTATTCGAGTCATATTTCTGTGATGTCTGCACTGTGGCAGTTTATAGTGATGCCTAACACTGGGACATGCATCAGACATATGGGATCATGTCCCTGCCAGTCACATTGTCCTGACACCAGGCCGACCAGTCCTAACACTAACCTCTTAACGCTGAGCACCAAGCAAGGCAGTGGCTAGTAACGTTTTGATAAGTCTTTGGTATGACCCAGCTGGGGTTCAAACCTGTGACCTCCAGCATCCGAGCTGGACGTTGTAAGAAAACATAAGATCATCAGTCAATCTACCATGAAGATGAAAATATAATGAATACAAGTTATTTGCAAAATGGTTTTAATGGATGAGTGAGATAGGTATGTAAATAAAAAAAATAGCAATTACTAGCAATATTTAATGATTAACCAATCACAAAAGACCTTAATGTCCTTTTTCATTACCATATTCTACTTTACATTTTTCAAAATTTGATGATATCATTTTGAGGTACAAATTTCGTAAATTTCAGCCCATACTTTTGTTGATACTAATGTTCAATGTGACTAACTCAGTTAAAATATGGCCAGTTGTCTGACTGTCTAAGGTGTTTGCAGTCAATTAGCAATCAATGCTGTTACAGACTCAGGCATGAAGAATTTGCAGTCAATTAGCAATCAATGCTGTTACAGACTCAGGCATGAAGAATTTGCAGTCAATTAGCAATCACTGCTGTTACAGACTCAGGCATGAAGAATTTGCAGTCAATTAGCAATCACTGCTGTTACAGACTCAGGCATGAAGAATTTGCAGTCAATTAGCAATCAATGCTGTTACAGACTCAGGCATGAAGAATTTGCAGTCAATTAGCAATCACTGCTGTTACAGACTCAGGCATGAAGAATTTGCAGTCAATTAGCAATCACTGCTGTTACAGACTCAGGCATCAAGAATTTGCAGTCAATTAGCAATCAATGCTGTTACAGACTCAGGCATGAAATGTTAAGTAGAGTCTACTGCAAAACAGCAAAGCCAGTAAATCTCAAAATGCCATTGATATGTACTTTTATATGCAGAAACTATAACAAAATTCCGAAAACTGCAATAACTGATGTCAAATGTAATCACTATAATACATGTACAGACAAAGATCTGTCAAATAATAAAGCTTATCACTGAATGTGATGACATATTTCACTGAATGTGATGACATATTTCAATGAATGTGATGACATATTTCAATGAATGTGATGACATATTTCAATGAATGTGATGACATATTTCACTGAATGTGATGACATATTTCACTGAATGTGATGACATATTTCAATGAATGTGATGACATATTTCAATGAATGTGATGACATATTTCAACACAAATGACCCCAAATATGTTGGAAAAGGTGATGATTCAATAATCAGCCAATCAGATATAAAAGTTAACAGATAAAAAGGTAACTGATTTTCAATCCATATTTCTGTATTGCACACCCATACAGACATCAAGTATTTACCAGAGTGCTCTTGGTTCCAAAATAAAGCTGATGCACTCGATTGTCATATCCATTTCTCTATATGCTTGTGAAACATGGATGCTCACATCAGATCTCCAAAGAAGGATTCAAACCTTCAAAATAAGATGCCACTGCCAAATATTAGGCATCTCATACATTGACCACGTAACCAACAAAGAGGTCCACAGCAGGATCCAACAAGCCATGAGACCCTATGAAGACTTCTTGACCACTGTGAAAAAAAGCAAACTGAAGTGGCATGGTCATATTTCAAGATCATCTGGACCGGCAAAAACAACCTTGCAAGGCACAGTATGGGGGTGCAGAAGAAAAGGTAGACAGAAAAAGAGATGGGAAGACAATATTAAGGAGTGGACAGGCATCGGGTTTGGAGATCCCCAAAGTGCAGTAGAGAACAGGAGAAGATGGAGAGAATTGGTTGTATAGTCAATTGTGGTACCCCAATGATCTATTGGGTTATGGGATTGATGATGATGATGATGATGATGATGGTTTTCACTTAAAAAGTTACTGTTGATATTCTTTGATACAATGAATCAAATTTGTATCAATTGTAATTTTTTTATTTCCACTAACAGTAAATATCTAGAAGAAAAATTCAGAAAGCACAGCTGAGGGGGTATGTAATAAATACAAAGCCGTATTTGTTTAGTTTTGAGCTGGGTAAAAGAAATTTCTAAAGACTGCAAGATCTCATTATAGTGAATCAAAAACGTGTTCTCTCAGCCAAATCAGAACAAAACATTTATATAGTGTCTATGAAGTGTCAAATTTTGAATTGCTGAAAATTTTAAAGTTGAATGCACTGAGCATTAAAATTTTATTGCATTTAAGCCAGAAAAGTCTTTGTGAAGTGTCACTTCGACCTTTCTTCATTCACCTCCCCCCCATGTCAGTAAAAACTTCAAAGGAGCAGCAATCCAATTCAGTGAAATTGACCAGGGCATCTTAACACGGTCCTTAGAAAGTAAACATTTGAGCTACCAACCCTAACTGCTTGGTAGGAACCTATGTCCACTTATCATTTTTTCAAGGGGAAATTGTCATGCACTGTCATTCACAGATTCCGAGCTGTCTAAACCTGATGAAAGGAATTATTTCTTTGGGAGAAATTAGGGACTGCTGCCTACGATTGGGCAGAATAAATTAGGGCGTACACTTTAGAGCAATCAGACTTTAAGGTGACGACCTTGGTCAAAATTCTTGAGTCTGAAAATCTCCTAAAAGAGGAAGAGTAGTCTTTACTCCGGGGAAGCCTAAAGAGAAAAGTGCTTTCCTCGTTAAACAAGAAGGGGGCAAGGTGGGCGTTTTGTAAAAAGAAAGACAGGTTTAGTGCTATGATGCACGAGTTCTGAAAGAGAACAGCAATAAGGAACAGCTTTCTGAGAGAAAGATGGGACAGTCTGAAGACAGAAGTCTGAGGGAAAAAAGGACAAGGTCAGAATAAAAGGACCAGGAAGTCCATGAAGGGGAAAAGCACAGAGCTTAGGAAGGATGAACTAGGAAACATTGATATACGCTCCAGACAGGAAGGTGATACAAATTGGTCGTAGACATTGCACTCTTTTTACCTCTCGTTATGATGATGAAATAACTTCAAATTAGACATACGTGTTTAATTCTATTGATATAATCTAACTTGAATTGGAATTGCCATTATTAATTTGTTCTGATTAAATTTTTATTTTCTTGTCAAAAGGGGCTCGTATTGCTTTATTTATACTTCCCAGTATTCTCACTCAGTTCTGTTGAAATTCCATTCTTCTTTCACTCCCGCTGGGCTATAATATCGAGGGAGGTCATCCTCTAGACAACGCCAGCCAAATCCAATTAACCACCCCTCTTACTAAGAGGGCCATATTAGTGTCATGAGTTCTCCATGCTCCCAACTGCATTACAACTTTAATGATTAAAACAATTTTTTTTCCATTTAATAAAACTTCCAATCATTTAATACTGCCATTGATCTTGCAAAGTTTACTCTTGTATAATGTGTTCCCAAATGCACAGACAGAGAGCCATTTTATTATGAAATGGAATATGTGCACAGGTGCTATTTTATTTCAAGAGGTCATACAGATTTATATTTTCTATGCACTTTTCTATAATGCATTTTAAAATTATAAACTATTAGTACAATTTCAGCATGAAACAAATTAGCCAAATTAAACCCCATAACACAAATGAATGATTAAAGGAAGGAAGTGAGGCAATCAACACAAATCAAATAAAACATGAAACATATATAATACTTAATTCAGAAAGGGGGTACTATTCATTCAAGGGAAACATTTCATGTTAGACTTTTCTTGCCAAAAAATAAAACGGCCAACGCACATTTTATGCTTGTTTTTCCGAGTTTAAAGTATCTTACAACAACTCTCATTCTATATGCTGTATGCAAATGATTAGGTATGTATATGAGAATGTGTGGGTGTGATTTGGATTTTTAATGTAGCTTTAACAATTTTTCAGTCATATTGCTACAATGACTGCAGAGTGACAGTTTATAGTGTCTAGCACTGGGGCATCATGCCCCAGTCACATTATCCTAACATCAGGCCGACCAGTCTTAATACTAACCTCTTAATGCTGAGCACCTAACAATGCATCTGCAAGTACCATTTTTTTTTATAAATCTTTGGCATAACTCGGCTGGGGTTTGAACCCGTGACCTCCCGCATCCAAGGCGGATGCTCTACCTACAAGGCTACTGGAGCGGTCCTGTATATGAAAAAATATGGTATTCATACTACCCTAAATCGAGTATTTTATGAAAGATATGCTCTCTATACGCTGATGTATGCAGCTGATTAAGTGCGAACGACGTACGAGAAAATAAAGTATTCAAAATACAATAAATCACGATACAGATATCGTCAAGTTTTGATAAGTTGTTATTTTGGCATATCAGCACCATAATATGGTAGCAAATTAATGATGGGATAAAAATACATTTTTAGCATAACTGTTTCAGTTTTTGTGGGTTTTTAATCTCATGGTTCAACATATGTTTAAGTAATCCTATAGTATACTGCAGTTGTATTATAGTAAAAGAATTTGTGACAGATACAACTATTACAAAAAATACAATTTCTTAAAGTATTTTGTCATTTAAAAAAATGTAAATATGCTTTTAATATAATAAAATCTGTAACAAGATTACTCTGGAATTAACGAACATTGCCAACTGACGGAAACTACAGATGTACCAGTATAGTGGAGTCGTACTGTGTGACACGTATGGAGACGTACTGTGTGATACGTACTGCGAAACCAAATACTAACCAATGCCGTGCAGCTAATGGTCTGGTTTTGTCGAGTTTAACGCCATTCTGCAGCCCTCTACAGGATCAGTTCAGTTGGTGGAGGAAGAACCTGGGATCAGTTCAGTTAACCTGGAAAGACCTCGGGAAGAACCGCCACCCCGACTGAAACTACTGGCAAGATTTCTAACATATCCGTGCCGATCAAGCTGAGACTCAAATACAAGTGGACAGTTGACATTTGAGTGATCTGTAAAGACGACCATCCTAGACGTCTCAGCCATCCATGCCCCCCCCCCACCCCCGTTCATCTAATTACCTACATTTGTTATATTTTACTATGGTGACATCATATAGCAAAACTTGAAATGTGCACACAATTTAGGTGAAAATTTGCTTCCTTTCTTCACAAAAAGTTAGCATCTTTCAACTTTTGTCTTTTATCTTCCAGTATATTTATTTGAAAGGGTTTAACTTCCGCAAGTTTTTCGTTTGAAATTCTTTATGATTACTTTTTTTTTAAAAAATAAAAAATATTTTAAAAAAACTTTCAATGCACCATACAGCTAGTACTGTGCTGGCGTGCGATTAAACCATTCACACATACGTGCATCCATGCTTCCACTAAAATTTGTGCATGCTAACATTTTGCGATTTATAGCATTTCATCAGAAATTGCGATTGATTTTGTAATTTGTGATGGATGAAATCTAACCTCCAGGCTCTCAATTATTCTGTCGCTGATGAGTCAAATAACACTAAGAGAACGATAATTCTATATCAAATTCAGGAAGTAAGCTACACACTGGGGACCCAATAAATTATGGATCACTTTTTCCATATTATGAGTATATAAAGATTGTCTTCATAAAACAATCAGAAAGGTTACGAACATTTTCGTTATTACAACAATGAACAAATTTAAGTGATATAAATTAGTTATCTGCATAATGGATGGGAATGATCATGGTGAAAATCTTGATACCCAAGCATTTGCCAAGTATGACCTAAATATTAATAGCAATCAAATACCGCAGAGAGAAAACTTGCGATCTGACAGGCACACGTGTTTGTCCAAGTTTTGATTGGTTAGATGTTTGATACCACAGGGAAGGGTATTCTATCCCCATAGCCTATTCCAGGATGTAAGATGCAAGATTCGCTATAATTTATAAACACGAAGCACAAATGGGTCTGATATCACTCAACTTGTCAGCTGGCATATTGGACAGTGAAGGCAAATTCACGCAAGTATTGACACTGAAGAGGGGAAATAAAAGTTTGCACTTCATAGATGCTACACTGTCTGCTCATAATCATCTCACTTATCTTCAGTTCTAGAGCATATTTTCACTACATAAAAAGACAAGTCAATTATAAAAACCAGCCTCCTTAATGGATCTCTCACTGTCTATCGGGATAAGGCACTGATTCATAACTTGGAAACTCACAGCTCACCCTTAAAGTACACAAATTTAATCTGACTTATAAAGACAGTTCATCTGTACAGTCGGCATGGATTAATGGGTCAGTTCTTACTCCTCCCCCACGCACCCACGCCACCCACAGATCCCGTACCCATAAGTCATTAGTTGGAAACTATCAAGATCACAACACAAAAACAAGTTGGTATGGCAATGGACTCATCACCTACAAGTTGCAGATTCAAGTCAAGACATCCGGATGGTTGATTGTGGATTTTACTGCGCACCGGCTCTGTAAAGCCACACAGCGCCACAAAAATGGATATATGATTAAAACGTACGTATCAAAAAGGTATATTATCAGCAATCAATGAAAGTAGAAAAACACAACGATGATACGATAAAACATATGAAGATTCCTGATCAAGAGGGCCGAGAGCTTTATGATATAAGCTTAGTTACCGAAATCAGTCAAACTATAATCAGAAATTTGACCCTTAGAATAATTACAAACACAGCCAATCAGTCACTGCAAAAGCACGTTCATTAATAACGGTTCATGTTGATTTTAATCGAACTCATCCAGTTCTCAAAACATAAGTGTACACACCAAATCTGATCAAAATCTGCGTTGTCGGTGCTCACAAGATCGGCCAATCAGCTGTAAACTACCTCATTACAATCAGCAGATGTTGCTCATAACATAATTAATTCGAGAACTTGATGATATAGGCGTACATACCAAATATTATAAAATCCTGATCAGAAATATGGCACCTAGAGCGTTCACAAGCCCAGTACATCAGACGCAAGATCATTTAAATTAATATGCGCGAATATCACTCAAAATCGAAGTCATCAGAGACCTAAATAATATATGCATACATACTTAAAAAAAACTCTACTAGATTATTCAAACGCGCGTGTTGACAACCAGACGGATGACTAACAAATGCCCATACCATAAAGTCACCTGGGAATTAGCCAGATGAGCTATAAAAAAAATTAAAAACAAAGGTGAAAATCAACTTAGGCGTGAAAATCGCGCATTATGTATTCAAGTCCTAACTTAATTTATTTGTTATATCCTTTCGATATTCAGAAAATATCCTCCACCCATTTTTTCAAATAGAGGTAGAATTTCCCGGTTCATCTTTTTTTCACATCTAGTAATTAACTTAACCTAACTGTGAGCGCTGACGTGACAGTGCTCCATTTTTCTGACAGTGCCCCATTATTCTGAAAAGTTTTTCCTTTATTATATCGTAACAGGTTTACCAAACAGCTTTCAAAAAGAACAAATCTTGAATTCTGTTTCCAATCTGATAAGGAAAAATCTGCATTTAAATACCTAATTGGCTATTCTTCCTGTTTAAACAATTTATTTGACAATTAATACCCCAGCTTGCAAGGTTCCAGTTACCTGTGAGACAGATTACATAAACAACGTCAGGATCTGTTGTTTGTCGAGCCCACGATCAGAGCACTTATATAATACCCGTCATATTGAATAATACCTGTCACATTGACCACAACATCAAAAGACCGAGTACGCATGCCGTATAATTGTTTTGGCTTCGTACTCATTCGTACAGTGTATGAACAAATCCACCAGGGGGTTAGGAAATGCAACCAAAAAAAAAAAAAAATCTTAAACCGAAACAATACTGAAACATGTCTATGAATGAGACTTTGACGTGAAGATCAAAGGAACTAGAATATAAGCCGCATAATGAACTGTCTTAGTTTGAGTAATGATTCAGCAGGAAAAATAAACAAAAACAAAAACCTGAACACAAAAACCTGAGCATAAAATTCAAAGGCGCAAGTATGCTGCATGAATTTTCTAAGTTTCAAAATAATTAATCTAAATTTGAAGAAAATCCATCAAGGTGTTAATGAATCGGAAGCAAATGAGAAAACTGTAATCAAAACCTTAAAGCAAATGTTCGCTGACCTTGACCCCAAGGTCTTAATATAGTGTTCATAGGGGCAAGCGTTCATGTCACCAAATGAACTGTCTTAGCTTCAGAACCACTCATATGGTCAAGCAAGCGTGCTGTAATTATGAATGGAATTAGCTTCATAGTGCTTTTTTCTAAATATGCTGCGAGTCTATCATGAGGGTTTGCAAATATAACTACCTGAACATGTTTTATCCAAAATACAATGCAAACTGTATGCGACTGACATTGACACTAAGGTAAAACAGGAAAGAGAGCATATTAAAGATAGTTTACTATTATTATTATTATTACAGTAACACGAACAATCCTAGCTTCATGATTATTCATGTCGAGCATGATGGAACCTATCGAGGTGTTTAGGAAATATATGCATATCCAAATCTCAACCGAAACCCTGACAAACTACTGACTCATCTTTTGCCACTGCAACAGTCGGGAAAGTGATTGTCATATCTTTTGACCTACTAATGTTGACTCGACCAAAAAAGCTAGACTCATCTTTTGCCACTGCAACAGTCGGGAAAGTGATTGTCATATCTTTTGACCTACTAATGTTGACTCGACCAAAAAAGCTAGACTCTTCTTTTGCCACCGCAACAGTCGGGAAAGTGACTGTCATATCTTTTGACCTACTAATGTTGACTCGACCAAAAAAGCTAGACTCTTCTTTTGCCACTGCAACAGTCGGGAAAGTGATTGTCATATCTTTTGACCTACTAATGTTGACTCGACCAAAAAAGCTAGACTCTTCTTTTGCCACCGCAACAGTCGGGAAAGTGACTGTCATATCTTTTGACCTACTAATGTTGACTCGACCAAAAAAGCTACACGTGCAAAAATTAACGATAAATGCTATCAGTTTAACAAAGTAATTTTATCATAAAAGAGTCCTTCAAAGGGACTGGAACATCACTGACAGAGGAAATGTCCAGAAATCTAACATCAGTGTCTTGTCTGTCCTTTTATTCTCTTTACCGCTTATATCGAAACCATCTCAAATATTCTTTTAAAACTCCACCATACCAAAATTTAGTAACACAACTTTTTTCTTACATGTCTAAGTTAAAATGTTCACACATCTCTAAGTATAATGAAAGAGTCTTTGTCATGATCTAGAATCTTTAATGGACAAAAATAAAAATTAATGAACTTATCTCAATGCCAAGATTGAGCAAGACACTGAATTTGGTTAAATCTATAATACAGTTGTGGACAAAATTGTTTAAGTGGTATATCATTCAAGTATTCTTTGAAATCATCCACAAGCTGGGTTTGATTTTAAAAAATCCATTCGTACTTGTTTGCGTCATCACGCTAACAAGTCAATACAACCAAAACCTTTGTCTCTAAGATCGATATAAGTGTGCTGACTATCAATTTGTTAACGTGAATGTATTTAAATACAAAGTATGGTTAAATTCCCTTATATATTTACAAGTCACAGTGTATAAGCACAACAAAGAACACAAATACAAGCAATTTCCTTAAATGTGATAATAGAGCCAATTAAGCACACTTTTCATAAATCCTACACTGTGCAGACTTCTTGGCGATCACTGTCTGCATTCAGAACCAACGAAATAGCTAAAGTGTTTTACTGTTAAAAAGATTTTCAACATGGTCGTCGTGGTGGACATTTTGGATGATAAATGTCAATAGTAACACAATTTTTGTTTAGGGCCAGCTAATCATCATCAGAAGACCTTTGGTGAAAACCCGAATCATCCATTCGAGAGGAGTAGTACTAAAAAGATTTCTTAAATTGCTGCTTTGTCGGCCATATTGGATACTAGATCGACAACATTTTAATTTTGCACTGGACAAATTAAAAATGTCAACAGCGTAGAGACACAATCTGTACCCAAAAGAGAAATCCCAGACATATTTTTATGTGCAAAGATTTAACGGTGTTGTTGGCAGCTCCTGTGGCCTAAGTGGTTAGAGCGTCCGCCTCGGATGCGGGAGGTAACATGTTCCAATGCCTTCCGAGTCATACCAAAGACATATAAAATGGTACTAACAGCTGCCTCACTTGGCGCTCAGCATTAAGAGGATAGTGTTAGGATTGGTCGGCCTGGTGTCAGGATAACATGTGACTGGTGGGACATGGTGCTACATGTCTGCCGAATGATGCCCCAGTGATAGACATCACTGTAAACTGCCACACTGCAGACATCGAAGCGATATTACTAAAATTGTTAAAACTACGTTAAAAATAAAAAAACTCACACATACACACACATTGAATGGTGTTGAAAACGTATGCTGATAAAAGATTTTTTAAATAAAAAATGCTTTCAAATGCACATGTATCGTGCACTAATGGAATAGATTAGTTGATTTAAAACAAATTTAATAAGATTTTTGTGCTTAATTAGGAAACTGATAGTGTGTGTGTGTGATTCATTGCGACTGTTGATATCTTCAGCTTTCAGCATGCATCATTTTATTAATGTACATTTGAACACTTTTTGTATCTTTTCGAGATCTGATAATGTAATTGTATCGATCAGATTGTTGTATTTCACCAACCACACCTACCAATATGAACTGATGAAGACAAAAATGGAAGCATTCTGTTTCAATTTATTCTGCCCTTAATGATTTTGAACTTACGACCAAGAACGATATAAATCCTATCTTAAAAATTCAAGCAAATTTTGTAATAACAAATAAAAATAAGAAAGTCTGTTTTTGTTAGTTACACTTCATTATGATTTCAAAGTGGCTACGTTTGCGATCTTGAAATCCTGTTTCTAGGAACACTGGCCATACACCCTATAAAGATGTCAGATTATTTTCCATACACGCCATTAAGGTTTCATATACCCCTTGAAGATGGAACATAATTTTCAATACACTCTGGCATGGTTTCGTACAACATTTGTAGATGTCACAGGATTATTCAGATTCCCTGGCACAGTTGCGTAAATTCTTTCAAGATGTCACATGATCTTCCAGACACCCTGGCATGGTTTCGTACACCCATTAATGATGTCACATGATGTTCCAGACACCCTGGGACGGTTTCGTACACTCATTAAAGATGTCACATGATCTTCCAGACACCCTGGCACATGGTTTCGTACAGCCTATAAAGATGTCACATGATCTTCCATATACCCTGGCATGGTTTTGTACACCCTATAAAGATGTCACATGATCTTCCAGACACCCTATCATGGTTTCGTACATCCTATAAAGATTTCACATGATCTTTCAGACACCCTATCATGGTTTCGTACACCCTATAAAGATGTCACATGATCTTTCAGACACCCTGGCATGGTTTCGTACACCCATTAAAGATGTCACATGATCTTCCAGACACCCTGGCATGGTTTCGTACACCCATTAAAGATGTCACATGATCTTCCAGACACCCTGGCATGGTTTCGTACACGTTATAAAGATGTCACATGATCTTCCAGACACCCTGGCACGGTTTTGTACATCCTCAGAAAACTGTCAATGTAGTATCTTCTGCAGTATTCTTTAATCAGGATAATCACTATGTAGACAGATCAGGGTCCACAGATTTCAGCGAGGAGGGAAATGAAGCAAAGATTGTAAAAAAATAAAATTATTACTTAAAGTTATATTATTCTACCTTTTCCATCCGAGTGAAGTAATGTAACAATCTGGGACCCTAAGTTTGTCATCGAGTTTCGTGTTTAAATACTCTTCAGAATAAAGAACACCACAACAACAATGGGTGGTCATTTTTGTGGCTAACAAAGCAACTCTTGTGGCTAACAATGTTAGTGTTGATACAATACTCTTGTGTATTTTTGTGGCTAACAAATTTAGTACTGATACAATACTCTTGTGTATGTTTGTGACTAACCAAAAAGTGCTGATACAATACTCTTTTATATTTGTGTGGCTAACAAAGTTTGTGCTGATACAATACTCTTGTGTATTTATGTGGCTAACAATTTAGTGCTGATATAATACTCTTGTGTATTTTTGTGGCTAACAAAGTGCTGATACAATCCTTTTGTGTATTTTTGTGGCTAACAAAGTTAGTGCTGATACAATACTATTGTGTATTTTTGTGGCTAACAAGTTAGTGCTGATACAATACTCTTGTGTATTTTTGTGGATAATAAAGTTAGTGCTGAAACAATACTCTTGTGCACTTTTGTGGCGAACAAATTTAGTGCTGATACAATACTCTTGTGCTGTTTCTGTGGCTAACAAGTTAGTGCTGATACAATACTATTGCGTATTTTTGTGGATAACAACGTTAGTGCTGATACAATACTCTTGTGTATTTTTGTGGCTAACAAAGTTAGTGCTGATACAATACTCTTGTGTATTTTTGTGGCTAACAAAGTTAGTGCTGATACAATACTCTTGTGCATTTTTGTGGCTAACAAAGTTAGTGCTGAAACAATACTCTTGTGCACTTTTGTGGCGAACAAATTTAGTGCTGATACAATAGTCTTGTGTATTTTTGTGGCTAACAAGTTTGTGCTGATACAATACTCTTGTGTATTTTTGTGGCTAACAAAGTTAGTGCTGATACAATACTCGTGTATTTTTGTGGCTAACAAAGTTAGTGCTGATACAATACTCTTGTGCATTTTTGTGGCTAATAAATTTAGTGCTGATACAATACTCTTGTGTATTTCTGTGGCTAACAAGTTTGTGCTGATACAATACTCTTGTGTATTTTTGTGGCTAACAAAGTTAGTGCTGATACAATACTCGTGTATTTTTGTGGCTAACAAAGTTAGTGCTGATACAATACTCTTGTGCATTTTTGTGGCTAATAAATTTAGTGCTGATACAATACTCTTGTGTATTTCTGTGGCTAACAAGTTAGCGCTGATACAATACTCTTGTGTATTTTTGTGGCTAACAAAGTGCTGATACAATACTCTTGTGTATTTTTGTGGCTAACAAAGTTAGTGCTGATACAATACTCTCGTGTATTTTTGTGGCTAACAAAGTTAGTGCTGATACAATACTCATGTATATTTGTGTGGCTAACAAAGTTAAAGCCGATAAAATACTCTTGTGTATTTTTGTGGCTAACAAAGCTACCGTTGAGACAACATTTTGGAGTACTTTCTTAATAACAACGCTACTGACGATACAATAGTGTAACGTCGCCCTCTTAGTAAGAGGGGTGGTTAACTGGATTTGGCTGGCGTTATCTAGAGGATGACCTCCCTCGATATTATAGCCCAGCGTGAGTGAAAGTAGAATAGAATTTCAACAGAGAACTGAGCAAGAATACTGAGAAGAAACAAAGCAATACGAGCTCCCTTTGACAAGAAAATAACAAATTTAATCAGAACAAATTAATAACGGCAATTCCAATTCAAGTTAGATTATGTCAATAGAATTTAACAGGACTGTCTAATTTGGATTTATTTCATCATCATAACGAGAGGTGAAAAGAGCGCAAATGTCCACGACTGAGTTGCATCACCTTCTATCCCTAGATTTCTGTATACCCCACTCTCTAGACGTACATAAAATTCCCTCACGTTACTCAGAGCATGTTGGCTATCCACACACTGCGTAAATTCTGACTTAGTACGGTAACACATTGATCTCGCTTCCAGCGGCAGGTCTTAAATTACCACGCGAGCGTCTATCGAATATTACCGTATTATTTTACATGTGCTACTACATGTTCGAATACTACTGCATGAAATTCACAAACTGTAATTCACAGCAATCATTAACCTACAAGATTATTCAAACAGTACAAAATCAGATATAATTAGGTAATTATCGTTAACTCACGATAGTCTGTATCGTCCTAACAAACAAAGGAAGTTATAACCCTATGAAATCCTACACATATGAACATTTGGATCGCATGCAATCAATTCTACCAATGAACTAATAACTGTAAAATTAGAAGATAAATTGCATAACAATTCTAGCATCAACACTTTCCATTAAAATGAATAAAAATAAATTTTATAAAAACTCTAGCATCAACACATTTCCATGAAAATGAATAAACGATACATAATATAGAACCTAGTCGTAGCAAACATATATGCATAAGACAAACAATCAAATAATAGAATATTATGTGAAACTAAAATTGCGTACCTTATTGCTGTTCTCTTTCAGAACTTGTACGTCCTAGCACTAAAATCTGTCTTTCTTTTTATAAGACTGCCACCTGGTCCCTTTCTTGTTTAACGAGGAAAGAACTATTCTCTTTAGGCTTCCCTGGAGTAAAGACTACACTTCCTCTTTTAGGAAATTTCAGACTGAAAAATGTCGACCAAGGTCGCCACTTTAAATTCTGATTGCTTCTAAAGTGTACACGTTAATTTATTCTGCTCAATCGTAGGCAGCGTCCCTAATTTTTCCCAAAGAAATAATTCCTTTCATCAGATTTAGTCAGCTCAGAATCTGTGAACGACGGTGCATAACAATTTCCCTTTGAAAAAATGATACTTTGACATAGGTTCCTACCAAGCGGTTAGGCTTGGTAGCTCAAATGTTTACTTTCTAAGGACCGTGTTTCAATTTCACTGAGTTGGAATGCTGCCCCTTTTAAGTTTACACTGACGTAGGGGAGAGATGAACGAAGAAAGATCGAAGTGACCCTTCACAAAGACTTTCTGGCTTAAATGCGATAACATTTTAATGCTCAATGCATTCAACTTCAAAGTTCACTGCAATTCAAAATTCGACACTTCACAAATAGTCTGGAGTATTTTTGTGACTAAAAAAGCTACTGCTGGTACAATACTCTGGAGTACTTTTGTGACTAAAATGTTAGTGTCGATACAATACTCTGGTGACTCTGGAGTATCTTTGTGACTAACAAAGCTACTGTTGATATAACACTAGAGTATTTTTGTGACTAACACTGTAAGAGCCGCTGCAATAATCTTAAGTATTTTTGTGACTAACAATGCTACTGTTGACAGAACACTGGAGTACTTTTGTGACTAACAAAGTCATTGAGAACACAATACTCGGGAGTATTTTGTGACTAAGAAAGATATTGCTGATGCTTATTCAAGTCTTTTTGTGATTAATAACGCTACTGTAGATGGCACACTCGAGTATTTCTGTAACTAACAAAGCTACTATGGAGGCAAACTACAGTGAAGTATTTGTATGACTAAAACATTTAGTATGGATACAATATTTTAAAGTACCTTTGTGACTAACACAACATATTTAGATACAATAACACTTAAGTAAATGTGCTTATAATTCATTATCTATAGTGAGGAACCATACACACTGATTTATAATTTTTCTCTTGGTACAGATTTTGAGCATTTCTAACTTAATGGTGGAGAGTCTGAATTGCGAGCTCAAATTGTTTTGCTCTTCAGGAGAAAAAAGCAAGAGCTGAACCTGACCAAATCATATATATTACCAAAGCTCTATTTAAAATTCATGATTACTAAAGGCAAATATATATTTTACAATTTGCTGTATTTAAATACAGACATACATAATTACTTCAGCAAAAACAAACGCAGTATTTACCGCTTAACGATGATCGCAAGCGAAATGTTGGCGTATTTAACGTTTTAAATAATTGATGCTATTTACATAACTAATGGTGCAAGCAAACCAAAATCGATTAAAAATGTATCGGTGGGTGTGAATTTTCTTGCGATACTCGTAGTTAAATATGTTTCATAATTAAGTGCCTTTACATAAATAGTATGGTAAAAAGCACACTGACATTATTAACCCATAAAACAATAGATGAAGAAGTATTTAGTACTAGGCCCAAGAAGGCCCGATGTCGCTTATCTTTCTAACATCAGCCTAACAGCCAAATAAATGGAAGAGCACATTGGTTCGTTGGATTTCTACGGCACTTCAATTGCTGCATATAGCATGCTGAGGAAATGGAAGCCAAGAGCCTTTTCCAAGGATACACGTAGGTAGCCGGCCTGGGCTGGCCTAGGTGGAAAATGAACCTGCGACACTTGCATTACAAGTTTGACGCTCTACTAACGGGGGGGGGGGGGGGGGGGCTCTACCTATAATATGAACGTCTGAGAGAGTGACAGGTGGAAGGTGAAGTTGACTGTATTTGCATCATGCACATTGGAGAGAATTATGGCATACCTCTATGTTACTTTCATGTACTGTGGCTAAACTTGTGTCTGATATTATACTTGAGAAAACCGTACATGATCTAAACACACAGCTAACCAAAATGTATGTTCCCATGTGCTCGAAAAATCAGCCCGAATTAGTCTTAAATACACTATCTTTAGCAGTTAGTCGTATGTTAAAATTGGGGGGAAAATTGAAATATTAGACCATACCATTTTCATAAAGTACACTGGATGAATTACAAAATATACTTTAAAAAATAAAACAAAGTTATCGACTCATATTTTTTAATACAATTTACCTTTCAAGTCCAGGAAAAAAATGACCAAGCCGACCAAGTTTTCTTTTACGGCTGCACATCTAAAGTATGGTCAGGCTGTAAACTCTATAACCCAAATTACATCCATCAATCACACTCAAAAAATTAAGAGAATTAACGGTTATTTTAACAATACCTACGATATGCAATGCCTTGTTGTTGTTTTTAACAGCCAGAATATCCTGTGAGGAAAGCCAATGAAATTCTTTTTCTTTAAAACTCTAACTCTAAGCGAAATAAGAAACTGTAGAGCGCCACCAAACGTAAATAATAACTTTTTCTTTTCATTGTTAAATAAGAGACGGAAGTCGCAACCATGGCCTTTCATGTCCATTCTCTCCAAGAGCTCACAGTGCGATTATACATCATATATTTATGGCGACATAATATAAATGATCAAATCATTAAGTGATACGCAGTAAGAGCTGAATGTACAAAAAACAGACTACCTTAAATAAGATATTAAAGTTTTAAAACTATGTCCCCAATTTAACAAGTATTCTCATTTAGAGCCAAATGCTAGTGAATCACAATTAAGTTCTCATTCTTCCGATTGTTGTTTCTTAAAATCCTTTACGGATGTAAATTGTCCATTTCCACTACACTACTGCTTTTTAGTGAAGACTTAAAAATGTTACTCCCATTTTCATGCAGAGCCCCTGCTTCAAACTTTACTTACAATAATTAAATAAACCTGATCAAAAATAAGTTACGGTGATATTCTATATTAATTATAAATGATACATGGGCTAGAATTTAAATCCTATACAAAACAGACAAGAATTATATATTTAAAAACAATAGAAGCAATAATATTTAAAAAAACAGGGAAATACTATCGCAAACAGGATCAATATATTTAATTTTGTTATTTTTTGTATAAAAAAAGAACTACAAAAACAAGCTACAAAGCTACAACACATCATTATGAGATAATGTAAAATAACAAGAGAAAAATTTTATATTCCCAAAAACAGTTAAACTATCAATTTAGAACGCCAAATCTCTTTAGTAAACGTAGCCTTCACAAACACAAATATTTACCAATACGCAGTATACAATAAAAATGTCAGATCTATTCAACCGTAAACTCCATCTCGCACGTTTATATTTACCTCTCCACCTGTCCATTCATGATTCAACAAGAACCGATAACAACTGATCATAGTACAACAGATCCATTATCCTCCAGTCTCCCGACTTTCCTAAACGTAATTTTTTTTCTCCACAGTTTCATGCAACTGAAGCCAATCTTAAAATCATGCCAGGCGTTGAGCTAAATTTTCACTTTAAACCAGACAAAATCTGTCAAAGAAAACAATGATAAATCTTTTGCCGCTCACAGCTAACATCCAGAGTGCTGCAAAAGATAGATGTATGTGCTGCTATTCAACTGTACTCTTCTCGGCTGTGCCTTTTTCAAATACTAACCTCAGAATTACGTCAATCAATATTTCAGCAGTGCTTTCAACTTCCTGGCTGTAAACACATATATTGGTTAATGGCTTCTCTCTCAATTAGAGACAATTTGGGCACCCAATAATGCGAAAATCAAACAAAGCAATCCATGAGACATTATAGACCCATGCCTTCTGAACACGTAACTTATTCAATAACACGTCATAGGTATTTCCTGCTGATAGTTAAAGTATTCAATATTAAAATCACAAAATCAAGACTTTTAAAGGATTTGTAAAAAAAAACAATAACATTATCCACAAAGCAATCATGTATTTGTTAAACAGACCTATCGATAAATCTCAGTTATATACTGCATAAGACCGATCCCTATAGAATTCTGACCAATTTACATTGGCATTCACGTGTAAGTCTTAAATAGTTCCAAAGGTACAAAATGTTTAACAAGACCAAGGAAAGCGACCTTTGTAACCTAGGGGTCATGTTTTCCATGACATATGCACATAATACCAGGGTGACCACACATATAGCTTCTTTTAAACAAATTGCTTATTTTTCACTAAGTATAATGATTTGGGCTGGAATCAGTAATTTTGTGGATTTTATAATCATTCGCAAAATTTATAATCAAATTTTATAATTCTTCAAGCATTATGTGTTTCATCAAGACTGACACAAACTGGCAATCTAGCATCACTGAAAGTCAGCAATGCTTCATTTAATGACTTGGGCAAACAATTACTTCTGAAGTTAGCAAAAGAACTGTATATAAACAATGTGGAAACCTTAATACTTATACTGTTTTATACTTATATTGCTTAACCTCATATCAGCAGCCATAAACTTACATACCATTTACTGGGATTCCCTGAATGCAGATGCATATATCCAACAATCCCTCACTATAGAGGCTTCGTTATAACACGCTGCTTGTTACAAAGCATGTATAGACAATAGACCTAAATTTATTATGCATTATTATTATTATTAGTAGTAGTAGTAGTAGTAGTAGTGTGTGTGTGTTCTTCATTATAAGGCTTTCTCACTATTTGGCCGTATACTCTACGGCTAAATGGATACCGTTATAATGAGCTGGTACTGAATTAGCAATCGATACATATTTATATTGATGTCTGGATTGGTACTGGTAACTAATTAACACTTCTTTTCTGGACTAATTGGGCCTTTTGATCTTCTTTTACAATAAACTGAATTGGAGCCAGTTAAAAAAACTGAACTTTGCTAAAGCACGAAAGACCATGAATGCCTGTCGGATTCTAGTATCTTCTTACCCAAGACTGACCAACAATCTTGCAGACGAAACTTTCATAAACGGGCCAATTAAGGAATGATAAATCTGGTTTAGATTTTGAATGAGATTTTTTAAAACAAAGTCACAGTCAATAAAAGCATTTACTAATAATCCAAACATGGGTTTTGCGTACCATATTTAACCTAATGTAAAAATGGCAACAAACTACGAACGGCCAAGTTCCGGATTTGTCAGCCAATTCAATATGTATTGGATACAGCTGACCGACTGTTCGCCTGAAGTTCACAATCAAAGCAAACATCACAGGACTCGATCTGCTGACGTATTATTGAAACAGTATTTCTGAATCTATTTCAAGTTGGGCGGTTCATCGCATGCAAGCAAATACTGTAAATATCGGAGGCCATCCATCTCAAAACTCTCTTGGAACAGCGCAGATCAGTCTTTAAACTGCAAAGTACATAGTGAGCTCCAGTAATGACTGCAACAATAGGCAGGACTGATAAAGGATATTTGAAAGACACCTTAAAGATTCATTTAGACTAGGTCGTGTAGGAATGCATGAAGCAAAACACTGCACAGAAACAAATTCAGTCAGATCCACACAATGACACTAAATGGTGTGACAAAAAATTTACTTTAAATGTTTTAAAACATGAGTAAACTTAAAATAAATAGAAAAATGAAAAAAAAATCGCACCAAATGAGAAAAATACATACTGAAAGACCACGATGTGTGAATCAAGCCCCTTTGAGTCATGGCTGAATTTGATACATGTACGTCAATGTATAACGTTCTATATCCTTTTGGCACATATAACTGCTGACCTAAACAAAAAATAAAATATAAAAACCACGTAATGATGCGTGTTTCACGTCGATCCAACAACACAAGACACATTTGTGTTGATCAGGCAAGTCCAAGAAGTCCGCCAAGAAAACAGTTTGATATTCCACGCTAGCTGCTTCGTTCGAGGTGAAACAGGCTGGACACAATCAGCGAACCAACTCTGTGAGTTGTGCCGTACAGCATACCATTTCAAATCGTACAGCATACCATTTCAAATCGTAATAACTTAAACAATAAAAGTTTAATTTTCTTATCTATTCCACTACACATAGAAGAGGCAATTGTCAATCGTTATTACATTTTTCGAAGAAAAAAATACCGATTTTAAATAATCTTAATTTGTGGATGACGCATGTGGGTGCAGCATTCTCATCAAGTCCTAAAGGTAAACCAACTAGTTCACATTAACTAAGAACTAAAATTATGTGAAACGAAGTAGAAATAACAAAACAAGTTCAAATTATTTCAAATCAAATAAGATCCTACCTGCAATATACGTATAGCAGTAGTATACTGGTTAGTTTTGCATCGAAGGAACACAGTATGTTATTGTTTTCCTGTAGTTTATAATACAGTTATTGTTTCCCTTTCTAATAAATTATTTTCTAATAAGGATTTGTCCCCACTCTGATGATTGTTAATGCCCTTTAGCGTAAAAAAAAAAATCATTGTACAGAGAGATTTATATATTGATCTGCTTTTTCTTCCATTTCCTGTGGCAAATACTCGGTAGATTACTGTGGAAAATTACATCTGATCAGCCAGGAACTTGTATGTAGTGCTATTTTAAAGAAAAATGAATTAAAGTCTATTCAGCCGATCGATGACAATCATAAAAAAAACATTTCTTTTTTATTGCGAAAACAGTAACTTTTTAGACCTTCTTTGATAGGAATCATAACCGGAGGGAGCAAGTTGATTATACAACACTCTCTCACTACAGCGACCTTCACTATAACACAGTTCCTGTTATAACGCGAGTATGGTCATAGACCCCACCGAAATTATATAATTTCCTTGTAAGGTGAACTTACTATAATGCGGTATGGTCTATAGCTTCCATCGACTGCATTACAGAGAGGGAATACAGTACATGTTCGGCGTTCAACTCAACAACTTACTACACAGAATATGTGCCCCCTCCCCCCTTGCAATTTATTATATAATGTAGACATACGTCTGGAATCTTTCATAATTTGGGCAAACACGTCTGCTAGTAATATAGTTTAACACTTAAGGGAGAAGCAAGACTATTCTTGAACCCAGAACATGGCACACCACCTATACCGTGAAACTGCTAAAATCTGAATATCAATCTACTTTCTACGAATTGGTGTTAGCATTTAAATCAAAAATATGAAAGTAACACAAAAATTATTTACATCTGATGTTTAAGTTCAATAACAAATGGTTTCTAAAGAAACACATTTAAGATGGACCATTCACAAGAAGTGACTACTATTACGGATAACAAAATCAAACACTTGGAAAAGTAATTTCCTGCCTTGTGCTTTTATATGGAATGAACTGCTGAGGAATACAAGTAACCAAATGATGCAAATATACGTCATAAATGTGAAGCATCCCTTTGACATCTGAAAGAGCAGAACCATCTCCAAGATGGGGTCATCTTGGCTTGTATCTCTAGGGTATGGGAGGGGGCAACAATCTGCATCGTGGGGATAGGTAATCTTGCAGGGCTGATCAATTTTTGTTCAGCCAGTAGTCCAGGATATGAGGTTTCAGAAAATTTATTTGACCCACCTGCATGATCAATTCTCCAAAAATGTCAGCCTCTTGCCTAGGTTTGTCAGGATGTATTTTAATCAATATTAAAAACAAAAGAAACAATGAACAACATATTTATTTCTTCAAAGGCTTACTATTTTAGTTTTTGTTTTTGTCAACTTTTGTTAAGATATTTTATATACACTGTTTATCGCACCGACATGATAATATACGTAGTTCCTTCGCATGAATGGAATGGATATACTAGATTTCAGACCTTCCCTAACTTCTTCTATCTTAACTCTATCAATCTGACAGAACGAACTGTATTGCCCCGAGTCTGTTCTTATTATTAGCACCAAGTTTATAACCGTTCTTCTCCTGGAGTACGCACAGCATTTCCATAAAAAAATGTTTCCCATCTTGAGAGCCCTCATTACATTTCTGTTTCTTTTTCATTCTGATTTAGTTTTAAAATGGCCTTTCCAATGGAATGTAAGCAACTCTAACTTTTTGCACACGATGGCTAGGGTTATGCATACATAGGATTTTCGAGGTCCAAACCTGTTATGAGACTCGCTTGATTATATCCTAAATACGCCAGCTACATTATTAAATACACTGGCTGAATTTCCAACCTGTGCCAGTTTGGAATAGTTTGTCAGCATTCCACAGAAGGGTCAAATGTACATGTAACTAAATTATTATTTAATTTTATTTTTTTCTCTAGCTATATGGAAGAGCACAACTGTGTAGTTATATAATGCTAGCTCTGTTTCATCTTCTACATGTATTTTTATATCTTGTCTTTCCATTCTTACCGCACTGTGTTAACTATATTTGCAACTTGACGCTCTGCCTCATTGCAATATTATTATGTAACTGTAGTATTATGGGTCTATGACCTACATTACCAATAAACTATCGTCATTGTCATAAAGCGCTTTTCCATTGACTCTGCTGATTGCAATCAGAAGGCGACGCTCTCTTCTGTGATTGTGTTGAGTAAACACTGAATAACATGGTTGTTTAAAGCATTGCTAATTAATCATGCCAGATTTGTTCGCTTTAAGTGTTTTGATTGGCTGATAATTTGGTTATCAATGACCACGTAATGTCGCATCACAGTGTGTGAATGGATAAATGGAGGTAATTTAAACACTTACAGGGCAGAAGTTAGATAAAGCGACCTAAGTATAAAAATTAGCTATTCCCTAACTTCTTTTAAAAGAGGAAAAAGCTGCTGTCCGGTAATAGCGCCTTGCTAAATTTACCTGTCTGACTTCGAAAATGTACAGTCCAACACTTCGGGTTATGGGATTTGTCTTGGCTTGGATGGCTGCGATCGCTTGGATGTGGGGGATCTGCAAGAGGGGTGATATCTTGTCTTTGCATCCCTTGGTATTTGGGAAGGAGTAACCATCCATAAGTGGGATTTCATCCTTAGCTTGCAGTCCTAGGGTCACTGAGAGGGGACGAACATCTGCAAGAATGAGTCATCCTTAGTTTGCGTCCCCAAGGTCTCCAGCAGGGGGTCAAATATCAGACGTATAAAAATTGCAATTACAATGACATTTTCAAATATGTTGTAACCAAACTTTATATATGCAATCATAATAGAAGAACGCATTATATCTTTGGATTTTTCTCTAAGACCTCCTGAACCCTTTGGGGGTCTGGACGAGAAGGGAGTCGTTAAGGTGGGTTTGGAATATATACAGTAAATAGCAAGGGCATTGGTGATATTGAGTTATTACAGTTTTATTTGTATTGTTTAAAATTTATTTATTTTTATAAACGTTTTCAGTCGTTGCTGGTCGTTTTCAAGTTGTATTGTTTTTGTTTTGTTTCTAAAGTACTTTTGGTGCGTTTTTTTTCTTCTCCAAAATTCCTTTTCTCCAACAGTTTTAATGCAGAAAAAACACATTAATTACCATTTCTTTAACTGAATCAATATCAAATTATATGAGATGCTTGCATAACGGATTTGAGCTACTGGCGTTTATTACATTTACTATATCAAATTTATTAAATTGGTAACTGTAAAAGTGCATTACAATTCAGAATTTGGAGGCACAAACACAATTACGTTCAGCTCATCAAGAACAAAATTCAGAATCAAAAGACAATTGCTGCTTCTGCAAGCTCGAGATGGCAACATAACATATAATTCAACTGTAATAATTTACTTTGAGTATCTTGTCTTCATAGTACTTCCCCATGCTTGTTTGGTAACAACTGGTCACGTTCAAGTGTGTGTGTGTGCGTGTGCGTGTGCGTGTGTGATTAGGATTTTTAACGTAGCTTTAACAATTTTTCAGTCATATCGCTACGATGTCTGCAGTATGGCAGTTTATAGTGATGTCTAGCACTGGTGCATCATGCCGCAGACATGTAGCGTGATGTGCCACCCCTCACATTATCCTGACACCAGGCCGACAAGTCATAACACTAACCTCTTAATGCTCAGCGCCTAGCAAGGCAGTTGTTAGTACCATTTTTGTAAAACTTTGGTATGACTCGGCCGGGGTACGAGTTCTCGACAACCCGCATCCGAGGCGGATGCTCTAACCATTTAGGCCGCCAAACACGTTCAGGAAGGATAGACATGCATGTAAACACTGTCAACATGGATGATTAATTTTTATAGACATGCATGTAAACAATGTCAACATGGATGATTCATTTTTATAGCCATGCATGTAAACACTGTCAACGTGGATGATTCATTTTTATTGCCATGCATGTAAACACTGTCAACATGGAAGATTCATTTTTATAGCCATGCATGTAAACACTGTCAACATGGAAGATTCATTTTTATAGCCATGCATGTAAACACTGTCAACATTGATGATTAAATTTTTATAGCCATGCATGTAAACAATGTCAACATGGATGATTCATTTTTATAGCCATGCATGTAAACACTGTCAACATGGATGATTCATTTTTATAGCCATGCATGTAAACACTGTCAACATGGATGATTCATTTTTATAGCCATGCATGTAAACACTGTCAACATTGATGATTAAATTTTTATAGCCATGCATGTAAACACTGTCAACATGGATGATTAATTTTTATAGCCATGCATGTAAACACTGTCAACATGGACGAATAATTTTTCCCTCATGAATCACATCTGTGCAATGAAAACTGGAATATATATGATTGCAAAATAATTTGCATGAATAGGTTCACTACTTTCTGAATAAATGGACGGACCCGTAAACGTTCCTTCACATTGTGCCACTTTGTCTATACTGTCTACGATAATCTAATTTTGACAAGGAAATATATTTCTCATTATAATACAAACTCTCTTTGGTGCCACAAGTGAAAATCACCAAATTGACCGATGCATGATCTTTTCGAAGACAGTATATGAAATGGCATGAACCTATGAAAAAAACGTTACCTTTTCATCAATCTCATTTTACTTTTGTTACATCTATCAATAATAATTTAAGAAAGAAGCCACTTTTAGTAGTCTTTTCAATGTAAATTAAACATTCGTTTGAAATAGATACCTTTTTGTCTCTAGCTGGTACTTTAAGTAAGAATTCAAGGTGTAAACTTGAAATGAACTTTACGAATCTGTATAGAAGTCTATTGTAAGAACTTGTCATCAATGTTTGGAATCTGTATAAAAGTCTAAAGTAAGAACTTCTCATGAACGTTTGGAGTCTGTATAAAAGTCTATTGTAAGAACTTCTCATGAACGTTTGGAATCTATAAAAGTCTATTGCAAGAACTTCTCATGAACGTTTGGAATCTGTATAAAAGTCTATTGTAAGAACTTCTCATGAACGTTTGGAGTCTGTATAAAAGTCTATTGTAAGAACTTCTCATGAACGTTTGGAATCTGTATAAAAGTCCATTGCAAGAACTTTTCATGAACGTTTGGAATCTGTATAAAAGTATATTGTAAGAACGTCTCATGAACTTTAGGAGTCTGTATAAAAGTCTATTGTAAGAACTTCTCATGAACGTTTGGAATCTGTATCAAAGTCTATTGTAAGAACTTCTCATGAACGTTTCCAATCAGTACAGAAGTCTATTGTAAGAACTTCTCATAAACATTTGAAATCTATATAAAAGTGTATTGTAAGAACTTCTCATGAACTTTTCCAATCAGTATAAAACTCTGTTATATGAACTTGACATGAACGTTTAGAATCTGTATAAAAGTCTATTGTAAGACTTCTCATGAACTTTTGGAATCTGTATTAAAGTCTATTGTAAGAACTTCTCATGAACGTTGCTTAGATCCAGTAGTGCCTTCACTAACTGATTATACCTCTCTCTCATCCGAGGAATTCCCATCATTTTTCAAAACTGTCATTGTAAAACCTCTGCTGAAGAAACCAACACTAGAACATAACGATTTAAAGAACTACCGCCCAGTTTCTAATCTCCCATTCATATCAAAAATCTTAGAAAAGGTTGTTCTATCCCAGCGTGTTTCCCATCTGAATTCAAACAGTCTTTTTAGCCATGTACAATCTGCATATCGCCATTGCCACATTACTGAAACTACTCTTCTAAAAGTAGTTAATGACATTCTCTCTGCTTTGGATAGCGGAAAGATTACAGTCCTCACTCTCCTTGATTTGTCTGCAACATTGGACACAATAGACCATTATATATTACTTCACCGTCCCCAGCATGTATTTGGCATTCATGATACAGCCTTACTGTGGTTCAAGTTCTACTTGGTCAACAGGACACAAATTGTATCTGCAAATGGAATACACTCCAGCCCAGTTAATCTATGTTGTGGTGTTCCACAGGGGTCTGTTCTTGGACCTGTTCTCTTGATTTTATACATTCAGCCGCTCTCAAGTGTCATAGCTCATCATCCAGTGTCTCACCAATTGTACGTTGATGACATGCAAATATACAAATCTAGCCACCCAACTGAAGTTGATGCTACCATCCAAGGTGTAGAGAGGTGCATTTCTGATGTGAAATCATGGGTGACATGTAACAAGCTGCAGAAGAATGATGATAAAACTGAGGCCATTCTGATCACAACACAAAGACTTTCTCATTCACATCCTTTACCTCAAACAATAAATATCAGCAACACCAACATTAAATTCACACAGTCAGTACGAAACCTAGGTGTTACACTGGACAGTACTCTCACACTGCACCAACATGTCATGAACATATGCAAGGCTGCATATCTTGAGCTGAGACGCATCAGCTTCATTCACAAATATCTTTCAGTTGATGCCACTAAAACACTCGTGTGTTCATTAGTACTTTCAAGACTGGACTATTGTAACTCAATTCTGTCCGGTTCATCTCAATATCTACTCCAGAAACTTCAACATGTTCAAAACACAGCTTCTCGGATCATACTTGGAGTACCATGATCAGAGCACACCTCCCCGCTGCTCTGTACTCTACACTGGCTATCCATTCGATCCAGAATCAAACACAAAATTTGTTCTCTGCGCCACGTTTCATTGACAGACTCCAGTCCAACATACCTATTCAACCTCACCCATGTGTACACACCAGCAAGATACTTACGCTCCTCTTCTGAAAACCGTAACCCCTTTTTTCCCACTATAAAATCAAAGTCATATGGACAGCGTTCTTTTGCATACCAGGGCCCAGCAACGTGGAACGAATTGCCCACTGAACTTAGACACAAAGACATAGTCATCACATTCAAGAGTGCTCTCAAAACTCACTTATTTCAACTGCAAGAACAAACTTAAAGACTTAATAATGTTTCCTACCTTAAATATTCTCAGCATGTTTTTTTATGTTTTCTAATTTCATGGTGTTTGTGTTTGTAATCATATCATTATATATGTTTTTTATCTTATAGGTGTTGTCTAATGTTGTAAGCACTTAGAGCTTCTAAAGACTAGGCGCTATACAAAGTCCTCATTGTTATTATTATTATTATTATTATTATATATATATATATATATATATATATATATATATATATATATATATATAGAGAGAGAGAGAGAGAGAGAGAGAGAGAGAGAATTATAAATATACACCAGACAGGACTGAAAGTGCTATCCATGTATTCGTATAGAAGAATGCTTGATAATAGTAGGCAGAATTAATATTTGAATACAAATAATACTATCATACAGGTTAGATAATTTTTAATTCGTACTCTATGGAGATTCGAACCCAGGTCCATGGATAAACGATACCCATCGCATTTATCTTCCAGTATGCATTATATATATAACATCATGGCCACAATTACTTCCCTTAAGTACCTGGTGACAGATTTACATTATTTTACCGTTTACTAACAGGCTTTTGCTTGGCGGATGAAGGTGTGTGATGGGAATGCTGTAAATCTTGTATTATCTGCATCCAGACTGTCTAAATCTTCAGTTTATGCATACCAGCATAACATCATCACAACCCGACTCATATACAGTAAGGTATTACTGAACAAGTCTCTGTAAACTGGTCTGTTGCATTCCATTCATATTCTATCAGAAATGACTTAGGGTGGTACAGATTGGTATGTTATCCCTCATGCATTTTCTGTCAGAAATGACTTAGGGTGGTACAGACTGGTATGGTATCCCTCATGCATATTCTATCAGAAATGACTTAAGATGGTACAGACTGGTATGTTATCCCTAATGCATATTCTGTCAGAAATGACTTCATGAGAAAAAAAAACATCACCAAATCTTTAAATATGGGGCAATGTTTCAGAGATAAAAATATAAATCACATTCATACAGCTTTGAAACTTGATGCATAAGAGAAACAACCATCTTACCTACACAAAACAATAGCTGGTGCATTTATGCATTCATGAAAATGGCATGCATAAACTGAATGGTTGCTCTTAGTGCTTTATCACCATAACAATTCATGACAATGTCATGCATAAATTGAACAGTGGATCATTCTGTTTTATTAACATAACATCATACTATGCACAAGATTTTGTGGCCATGATGTTCAAGATTTAAATTTTTATGCAATATAAAATTATCTGGGCAAAATTTGTATTAAGTCCATCATTAACCGACACTGTACTTGAACTTTCCAAATCCGCTTGGTGGCATTGTGACATAATCAGTCTGCAAAATATAATTACTGCAGAATATAGTGTGCATTGGTTATATTATATTTTGGACATCTTCCAAGGTTAATGTTGACTTTGGTATAAAACAAGAATCACATTACATGACAAATGTCATGAGCACAATCAATTTCCTGTGCAGAAGATAAAGTCCCAATCCAAGTGATAAACACTAAATCAATTCCAGATCACCAGTGATGAAACAGAATGGTATAAGGACTATAATCCACAAAAAATGCTTCTGAATCTGGCTGACCTTGGCAGTCAGTGATGACAGTCTGTTTTTAGGTTAAGCCTCCTCAAATGCTTCTCTGATAAGAACAAGTTAATCAAGAAAAGCATTCTATGGGTCCATATGACAGTTTAATACCTGAATCAGAGGGAATATCTTGAGCTAGTGCTGAATTTAATGAATACTATACAGCAATGTCTACTTAAACATTTCTCTGAGTTGCTTTATTTCTCCAATGATAAGCCCATGTTTGATGGTCCTATCCATTTGTGTGTAATGTCCTTCATATAGTACATCAACTATCAGTATGAATGTGTGTGATGTTCTTCATATAGTCCATCAACTATCAGCATGAATGTGTGTAATGTCCTTCATATATTCCATCAACTATCAGCATGAATGTGTGTAATGTCCTTCATATAGTCCATCAACTATCAGCATGAATGTGTGTAATGTCCTTCATATAGTCCATCAACTATCAATACAAATGCGTGTAATGTCCTTCATATAGTCCATCAAATATCAATACAAATGTGTGTAATGTCCTTCATATAGTCCATCAACTATCAGCATGAATGTGTGTAATGTCCTTCATATAGTCCATCAACTATCAGTATGAATGTGTGTAATGTCCTTCATATAGTCCATCAACTATCAGCATGAATGTGTGTAATGTCCTTTCATATAGTCCATCAACTATCAGTATGAATGTGTGTAATGTCCTTCATATAGTCCATCAACTATCAATACAAATGTGTGTAATGTCCTTCATATAGTCCATCAACTATCAATATAAATGTATGTAATGTCCTTCATATAGTCCATCAAATATCAATACAAATGTGTGTAATGTCCTTCATATAGTCCATCAACTATCAGCATGAATGTGTGTAAAGTCCTTCATATAGTCCATCAACTATCAGCATGAATGTGTGCATTGTCCTTCATATAGTCCATCAACTATCAGCATGAATGTGTGTAAAGTCCTTCATATAGTCCATCAACTATCAGCATGAATGTGTGCATTGTCCTTCATATAGTCCATCAACTATCAGCATGAATGTGTGTAATGTCCTTCATATAGTCCATCAACTATCAATACAAATGTGTGTAATGTCATTCATATAGTCCATCAAATATCAGTATGTGTGTAATGTCCTTCATATAATCCATCAAATATCAGTATTTGTGTAATGTCCTTCATATAGTCCATCAACTATCAGCATGAATATGTGTAATGTCATTCATATAGTCCATCAACTATCAGTATATGTGTAATGTCCTTCATATAGTCCATCAAATATCAGCATGAATATGTGTAATGTCCTTCATATAGTCCATCAACTATCAGCATGAATGTGTGTAATGTCCTTTCATATAGTCCATCAACTATCAGTATGAATGTGTGTAATGTCCTTCATATAGTCCATCAACTATCAATACAAATGTGTGTAATGTCCTTCATATAGTCCATCAAATATCAATACAAATGTGTGTAATGTCCTTCATATAGTCCATCAACTATCAGCATGAATGTGTGTAACGTCCTTCATATAGTCCATCAACTATCAGCATGAATGTATGCAATGTCCTTCATATAGTCCATCAACTATCAGTATGAATGCGTGTAATGTCCTTCATATAGTACATCAACTATCAGTATGTGTGTAATGTCCTTCATATAGTCCATCAACTATCAATACAAATGTGTGTAATGTCATTCATATAGTCCATCAAATATCAGTATGTGTGTAATGTCCTTCATATAATCCATCAAATATCAGTATGTGTGTAATGTCCTTCATATAGTCCATCAACTATCAGCATGAATATGTGTAATGTCATTCATATAGTCCATCAACTATCAGTATATGTGTAATGTCCTTCATATAGTCCATCAAATATCAGCATGAATATGTGTAATGTCCTTCATATAGTCCATCAACTATCAGTATGTGTATAATGTCCTTCATATAGTCCATCAACTATCAGTATATGTGTAATGTCCTTCATATAATCCATCAAATATAGTATGTGTGTAATGTCCTTCATATAATCCATCAAATATCAGTATGTGTGTAATGTCCTTCATATAGTCCATCAAATATCAGTATGCGTGTAATGTCCTTCATATAGTCCATCAACTATCAGTATATGTGTAATGTCCTTCATATAGTCCATCAACTATTAGTCTGTGTGTAATGTCCTTCATATAGTCAATCAACTATCAGCATGAATGTGTGTAATGTCATTCATATAGTCCATCAACTATCAGTATGTGTGTAATGTCCTTCATATAATCCAATAAATATAGTATGTGTGTAATGTCCTTCATACAGTCCATCAACTATCAGTATGTGTGTAATGTCCTTCATATAGTCCATCAACTATTAGTCTGTGTGTAATGTCCTTCATATAGTCAATCAACTATCAGCATGAATGTGTGTAATGTCATTCATATAGTCCATCAACTATCAGTATGTGTGTAATGTCCTTCATATAATCCAATAAATATAGTATGTGTGTAATGTCATTCATATAGTCCATCAACTATCAGTATGAATGCGTGTAATGTCCTTCATATAGTCTATCAACTATCGGTATGTGTGTAATGTCCTTCATATAGTCTATCAACTATCAGTATGTGTGTAATGTCCTTCATATAGTCAATCAACTATCAGCATGAATGTGTGTAATGTCATTCATACAGTCCATCAACTATCAGTATGTGTGTAATGTCCTTCATATAGTCTATCAACTATCGGTATGTGTGTAATGTCCTTCATATAGTCCATCAACTATCAGTATGTGTGTAATGTCCTTCATATAGTCTATCAACTATCGGTATGTGTGTAATGTCCTTCATATAGTCTATCAACTATCAGTATGTGTGTAATGTCCTTCATATAGTCCATCAACTATTCGTCTGAAAGTTTGCAATGTCCTTAATATCAAAAAATAGACCCAATGAGAAGAAACCTTACATATCTACTTGAAATAGGCAATTCAACTACCTAATGGCATCCAACCATGTAATGGTTACAGAGCTGGTAGTAAAATGATGTGATATGAATGGATTAACAGATGAAATCACTGATAAACAGACAAGTACTAACTACTATAGAGTTTCTGTGCTTGCTGTGAGGGCGGCCCTACAATATTCAGTTAACATCACCTTATGACATAACTCTGCTAGTATTCAGTGCCAGATATTCAATATACAAGTAAACAAATTGACCTTTCCAAGCTATCAATCAGTTTCTTCTTATATTAGTGATTCCAGTCAACAGCTAGCCTGTGAACGGCTGCAATTACAACACACACATCTTTGACAATAAGTCTTTGTAATCTAAACAACACAAATTCATACTGTTATTACTTTGCCATTTCTGGTAAAAGAATGCTCAAGTTTAAATCTGCCATTATGCTACATAACTCAAATACACTTAATTTCAATAGTTGCAGGAAATGTTTTGATTGAGCAGCATTCTCCATGCAGACCAAACTGATTAGGATTCTGTATCTATACAAATGTACATGTACCAGAAAATGATGGGAAAATTTGTGTGCCTGTGTAAGAAATAAATATCCAGTGTGTCTCATTAGTTATATGGATCAATTTATTAACAATCAACACTAAAAAAACAAAATACTGAGGTTTATTATAAATAAATTTATGAAGAAACTTTCCTTCAAAATCTGGCTTTGATGCCTTTAAATGATAATAGATAATATAAACATTCCAGATGATAATATATGTTTATGGGTACATAAATACATGATAAAGTCCCATCATGCCAAGGTAGTTGAACCCAGACACACAATGGTATCTACCCTGGCCTGGTCTAGACAGAATTTGAACCCAAACCCTTCTAGTTAGGAGTCTGGCAAATAAACCACTGAGTCAATTAACAACTTCAATATAGGAGATTTTTTCCTGTGATTGAATACTAGTACAGTAGATTCTAGTTAATTGGGCCATCTTTTAATTTGGGCAGCCATTTATTTGGGACAAATCTTAAAAGACAAAATACCTGTATGCTTTAACTCCTTTTCATAATTGTGGCAGCCACTTAATTGGGCCAAAGTGTTTGAGTCCTAATGTGCCCCAATTAACCTGAATCCACTGTATTGGAATTCATATTCAAAATTTTTCACAAATTTATACAAACATAAATTTCATAGAAAATACATAGGATATAGGGGGAAAATGTGCTTCAGAAGCCCCCCAAAAGGCTTTCCTTTATCATGTATGAACAATAATACTGTTCCAAATAAGAATGTCATTATTTTAATTAGAAATAACTGAGCCTTTTTTAAAATGATATTCTAATGGAAAAATACTATATCATCAATTATTTCCTTTCATGTTCAAATAATAACAGCATCCCCTTCCCCCTGAACTGTCAATTTCTAAAACCTGTCAGCAACACTTAGATTCCCAAATTCTCCTCAATTAATCAACACCAATGATTTTCTGGGCAATCTGACCGTTGCATTTTTTTAGCGGAATTGTCCACTTTGATCAATATCCAGGCTTATATACCAACACTGCCCTTAACCCAAAGCAAGACAGCTATTGACTAATTCCCTGTCTGAGAGACCAACAGTTCTCAGATACAATTCTCTGTCTGATAAACCCAAAGTCCTCAGATACTAACAATTCCCTGTTTGATAGACCGCAAGTTCTCAAATGCTGCCAATTCAACCACACTGCCATTCAGTTTGCCAATTAGACATCTGGCTCCATCATGTAAAGAGACTGTTTTGTGTAGAATTCAAATACAAATTTTAAGACATAGTGGAAGCACATCAACAGATTTTGCAAATATTCTCTTGCGTACATTGTAAGGATTAAATTTAAGTTAATTCTGAATTTTTCATATATTCATTTTGAAAAATCAATTTCTGATTATTTACTTTGCTGCTAAAATTATAATACAATAATTTGAAGTAGGCAGCATAATGAGTAGTGACCCCCAGAAAATTTATCTATATTTTCAATGATGTTTGCTCCAAATGTGCAGCATTTTTCATAAATGGAACGTAAATTAGAATATGCCAGACCAGACTAGCAAATTTGCCATAAAGCAATTCTTAATAAATATTGGCCAAAATTTTGTGGAAAAAAAAAGGATGAGATTTTCATCAAGCATGGGCTCATCATCAAGTCAATATGGGACACGATATCCTTGCTTGCTTGCTTGCTTGTTAATTACATTTTCAACACATTATTGGCAGTCTCATTGAGGATATGGGAACTAACTGCCTTTCCTAGGACAGTAAGGAAGTGGATTATGGCTGTCCAGGGCATGTCACAAACCTCTGATAGTACGATTACAATAGTTTCTTCCCATAATAAACTTGCTATTCTGATTTCAGATCTCTTGGTATCATAAAATGTAGATTATCCAAATATTGCAGATATCTGACCCAACACTTAGACATCCAGACCAACAGAATATATACTTTGTACCAAATGATAATTTCTCTTTGTTACAATGAAATATCTAAAAACCGAAATCCCTTGAGACCAAATTAAATTTTGTGCGTGTTCTATTTCCACCTAGTTGTAATCAGGTACCTCTCATATATAAATATAAATATTTATGATATTTTAACAAAAATCAAAAGCCAGTCATTTTTAAAACTGATATGTTACACTCACAATTTATATTATGTTGTAAATATTGTATATAATTTTAACACATTTTAAGCAGAAGCCTCATGGGAAAATAGTACTGTACTAGTTACCTTTTATAAACAAACTATTATTATTATTATTATTATTATTACTATTACAATCTATTCTTGTTTAAAAGTAGAGCTGAATTGCAAACTGCACAGACCCAGATCTGACATCACATAATGCACCAGCATATATAGGCTATGCAGTTAGGGGTAATCAATAGAACAAGTACCACACACCCTGTTATAGGCTATGCAGTTAGGGGTAATCAATAGAACAAGTACCACACATCCTGTTATAGGCTATGCAGTTAGGAGTAATCAATAGAATAAGTACCACACACCCTGTTATAGGCTATGCAGTTAGGAGTAATCAATAGAACAAGTACCACAGACCCTGTTATAGGCTATGCAGTTAGGGGTAGTCAATAGAACAAGTACCACACACCCTGTTATATGCTATGCAGTTAGGGGTAATCAATAGAACAAGAACCACACACCCTGTTATAGGTTATGCAGTTAGGGGTAATCAATAGAACAAGTACCACACACCCTGTTATATGCTATGCAGTTAGGGGTAATCAATAGAACAAGTACCACACACCCTGTTATAGGCTATGCAGTTAGGGGTAATCAATAGAACAAGTACCACACATCCTGTTATAGGCATTGCAGTTAGGGGTAATCAATAGAACAAGTACCACACATCCTGTTATAGGCTATGCAGTTAGGTGTAATCAACAGAACAAGTACCACAGACCCTGTCATAGGCTATGCAGTTAGGGGTAGTCAATAGAACAAGTACCACACACCCTGTTATATGCTATGCAGTTAGGGGTAATCAATAGAACAAGAACCACACACCCTGTTAAAGGTTATGCAGTTAGGGGTAATCAACAGAACAAAAACCACACACCCTGTTATAGGCTATGCAGTTAGGGGTAATCAACAGAACAAGTACCACACACCCTGTTATAGGCTATGCAGTTAGGAGTAATCAATAGAACAAGTACCACAGACCCTGTTATAGGCTATGAAGTTAGGGGTAATCAATAGAACAAGTACCACATAGCCTGTTATAGGCTATGCAGTTAGGGGTAATCAATAGAACAAAAACCACACACCCTGTTATAGGCTATGCAGTTAGGGGTAATCAACAGAACAAGTACCACACACCCTGTTATAGGCTATGCAGTTAGGGGTAATCAACAGAACAAGTACCACACACCCTGTTATAGGCTATGCAGTTAGGAGTAATCAATAGAAAAAGTACCACAGACCCTGTTATAGGCTATGCAGTTAGGGGTAATCAATAGAACAAGTACCACACACGCTGTTATAGGCTATGCAGTTAGGGGTAATCAACACAACAAGTACCACACACCCTGTTATAGGCTATGCAGTTAGGGGTAATCAACAGAACAAGTACCACAGACCCTGTTCTGCATGTGCATTATGCAACAGCAGATCACTGTCTTAAGTTGTTTGCAGTTGGATTAAACTTATAAGCAAGAACATATTGGAGGACTTCATTGTATCTCTATGTGTATCTATGTTATGTTTTATTTCACTCTGCAAGACTAGTCTATTCGAAAACCAATGACAGTCACATGCTCTGATTATGTTATGGCAGAAAGGACTGAACATTTCTTTCAGTTGGAGTGAAAAAAAAAACTTAATTTCCTAACTATAATAAATGAAGGACAAATTTGCTACAAGCAACATGATTAATAACTATGTAATACAAATGTTGATTGTTTTGTTTTGTTCTATCTGTTGAAAATATGAAGCCTGGATGAGATTAATGGAGAGAGCAGATGTTGTAATAATTAATTCTATTGATGGAAAAGAGTCTACTCAATATGAATTGAACTAATTTGTTTTTCTTTACAATAAAAACCCAGAAAGTTGATACAATTTATAATTTTTAATAGATCTGACTTGTTGTTGTTGTTGTGGGGTTTAATGCCATTTTTCAGCACACGATAGGCTATATATGGCGGCCAGTATTAATGGTGGAGGAAGAACCCGGGAAAACCCCGGAAAGAACCACCGACCCACAAGAAGCTACTGGCATGCTTTCTCACATATCTACATTGGCTGAATCTGAGACTCGAACCGGCGCAGACAGAGGTGAGATGGCAGTGATCTGTAACGGCGAACGCTTTAGACCACTCGGCCACTCGGGGCCCCAGATCTGACTTGTAAATTCACCTTCTTTTTTGTTTAAGTAGCTGAAAATATGCTAGTTTTAGTAATAAAATTTCATGATGTGTCACCAGAAAATGATTTGCTGAGGTCAGAATTTAACCTGTAATCCAGTATTTTGCAATAATTATTAAGAGAGGTTTGACCAAAACTCCTTAATATGACGACATTCCAAAAACAAATGTTGACTGGTTTCTTTTTCTTCTTCACAAAAACTACATAGATTATTTGGTATTACAGCTATCTTGTTTAAATAGCCTTTTACAAGTACAATTCTATGAAGTATTCTGTATTGGAACAATGGTATTTTAGAGGCTCTGGTGCTGCTGAATAAATACTTTGTAAATCTGTTTACATTTATATGGGTTAGAATTAAAATAAACCCAGCAATTCTCAATGTTGTCTTGATTTAGGTACTATTATTATTATTATTATTATTGTTAGCATTATTATTGTTATTATTATTATTATTATTATTATTATTATTATTATTATTGTTGTTAATAGTTTTATTCATTTCTTTACACCCCTTTGGACTTTTTAATAATTGCCTGATAATTGGGTCAGTATATGTGGGTGAAGTATCTGAACCAGAGAAAATTAGTTTTTTTTTATTTTTGAATGTACTAATGTTAACATCATCAAAAATGTCACTCATGACTTCACTTCATTATTAAACCAAGATTTATAAAACACCATTTTATCATCAAGGTTTTGTTTAAATATATGTTTCTATTCTGTCATTTTAAGTCTTGCCAAATAAATTTAAAACAGGATTTGCTTAAATGTAGTAAAATAATTATCAACAAAGTAAACCATCAGTGATTAAGTTTTAGCCATTGAGTAAGTAGTGTTTATATCTTGGGAATGTATATTTTATAATTCATATCGACAATTTTATCTAAATTCACCAAAAACTCTTTACCTAAAAGACTAAATTGTGATCCCGTCATCCTAATTTCCAGTGAGCATGATGGTATGAATCTTTACTGCCTTTCCATACTTCCTCCTTTCCATACTTCCTTTCCATACTTCTTCCTTTTCATACTTCCTTTCCATACTTCCTCCTCCTTTCCACACTTCCTCCTCCTTTCTATACTTCCTTTCCATACTTCCTCCTTTCCATACTTCCTTTCCATACTTCCTTTCCATATTAGTTTGATTTCATCATGATTTACTTTCAGACCTGATACTGCAGCAAAATTTTCTAATTGATTCAGAGCAGAATAGATTTCTGGGAAAGGTCAAGGATGAGCTCTGTTTCATCCATGTAATTTTATGTTCTTTAATATTAACTACTATACCGTTAATATCTCTATTACCTTTTATCATAACTGACAATATCTCTGCACAAAGTATTAAAAGGAATGGTGAGATAGGATCACCTGGTCTTATCATGGCAAAAGTACTGTAACTTCACTCAAGACTTCTCTACTGTTTCTTTTCAATTGTTTAGAGAAAAAAATTACTAGCATATGTAGGAGTCAGTATTTTTTTACATATACTAGCGCCAGTGGCTTAGTGGTTATAGTGTCTGCCTCGGATGCGGGAGGTCACAGGTTCAAACCCAAGCCAAGTCATACCAAAGACTTTTAAAAATCTTATTACCAGCTGCCTTGCATTGGCACTTAACATTAAGAGGTTAGCGTTAGGACTGGTCGGCCTGGTGTCAGGATAATGTGACTGAGTGGGACATGATGTTACATGTCTGTGGCATGATGCCCCAGTGCTAGACATCACTATAAGCTGTCACACTGCAGACATCATAGTGATATGACTGAAAAATTGTTAAAGCTAAATTAAACATTCAAATCACACACACATATACTAGCCTAAATGTGCATAACATATGTCATGTTAATTCACTGTTTTTTCAACGGAGAATGACATCTAATGAATTTTACAGTTACTAAAAACAATAAATGTAAAGACATAACAGAGCTCCTTCATAGGAAAATAAGACCCTTTACCTCCTCCACAAATTTAAATACTGACAAAAATGATTCTTCATTTACCCATGAAAAATGAAACCCATGAAAATAAATGAAATCAATATTAATAATTGTACAACAGTATATTTATTTTAAAAGTCTAATGCAAAAATTCTTCTTGCATCAATGTGCTGAATTCAAAGTCTAAACATAAAGATGCCTCTTCTTATGGAAATTATTTATCAAGGAAACTGAGTGGAAGAGTTCCTGATATTCCAAGGACACGAAGTATTGATTTTTCAATTCTTTGACTCGTATCATTTCAACTGTCTACTATCATTCTGAATGTGACACAGAGACTCCATACTGGTACCTTGGGAAATCAACAGAGAGTGAAATGCATTTCCTGACATACAAAACAAGTTTCCAAAGTCCCCCAAAGCACAGATTACCATATTCATGCCAGACATTTGATTAAAAAGTCTTATTCGCTAAAGTCTCTTTGATCAGATAACAGCAAATGGTAATTCAGCCTTGCTCATTTGATCACCCTTTAATGGATAGCTGAAGTAATCCATGCAAAAATGAGGCATCAATTTGACTGACAATGATGAAAACCTTGTCTGGTCTAATGTATTCACAAGGACACACACATCTTCTTCGATTTCTGCCATTCAGGTCAGATTTAGGATCCATAAATCTGCAATGCCCCTATTTTCATGTTACACCTTCTAACTCCCATGGGAAAAAATTAAAATTAAAAATTCCTTGTGCGTATCTAGAAAGCTCATGCGTTAGATTTACTGGAGGCATGTAACACTGTAAATATCTCCCATTCCCCATTCTTTCTGCTATTGCTTTACACTATCACAATGTTTAATTCCATCCAAGTACTACCAACCCTTTTGCATCATATCAAAGGGTGATAGCGTACAAACTTTAGAGCAGGCAATGTGCTGCTAAAACTGTGATTTATGTGTGATTGTGATTTTGAATGTAGCTTTAACAATTTTTCAGTCATAACGCTACAATGTCTGCAGTGTGGCAATTTATAATGATGTCTAGCAGTGAGGCATCATGCCGCAGACATGTGGCAACATGTCCTGCCAAGTACAATTATCCTGACACCAGGTCAACCAGTTCCAACAGTAACCTCTTAATGCTGAGTGCCAAGCGAGGCAACTGCTAGTACCATATTTTATAATTCGTTGGTACGATTCTGCCAGGGTTCAAACCTAAGACCTCCCTCATCCAAGGCAGATACTCTAAGCATTTAGACCACTGGAGCAGTCTGCTAAAACTGCATGCTATATGTTGTATTGCCAGTTCAGCTTGAAGCAAGGCAGCCACAAGTACTGTATTTTATAAGTCTTTGGTATGATTTGGCCAGGGTTCAAACCTGTGACCTCCCCCATCCAAGGCAGATGCTCTAACCACTTAGGCAACTGAAGCAGTCTGCTAAAACTGTATGCTATATGTTGTTTTACCAGTTCAGCTTGAAAACCAAAATACCCTGTTGCAGACTATAATCCTAGCAAAAAACAAGTATATGGCAGGAGGTCTGAATAAAATAAAACTTTCCCCCATACCAAGTAAGTGCAAAAAGTATTCTCTCCAAGACAAGCTGAAACCAAAACCCATTGTAACCACAAAAGTTGGAGTATCCCACTCTAAGGTAATCCAGTTTGAATCATCAGCTAAATGTGTTCCTTTCATCATGCCTGTATCTATAAAGTAAAATCCAATCCCTGCTTGGTCAATATATCTCACGGATAAAGCGAAATCAAGTTTGTGACAATGTTATTTATGTTTGAAAACATTGTATTATTTTGCTTTAAGAAAAAAAGAAATTTTTCTTAAACAAGTACCCAGGTTGCTTAATTTAAACAATAAAGTTTTACGCCATCTTTTTGGTGTAAAATGGCAGTATATACATTACAAATTCCCCCCACCCCCACCCTGACTAATTACCTTCTGGTGTGTGAGCAAACAAAAACATTCTTTGCATATCAGAACAACAAGCAGATAGCAATGGGGCCTTACCAACTCCACCATTACTAAGAACTGAAAGATCAAATTAATGGAAACAGCTGGATCCTAAGCTTGAATGGCTCTTGGCCAAGCAAGGTAAAGCAAATATCTAAACCTTAATGATTTTCATAAAATATTACACACTACTGTAATGTCTATATAAAATTATTCACTATCATGTCTATACAAAATATTTCACACTACTATAATATCTATACAAAAAATTTCACACTACCATAATGTCTATAAAAATTATTTCACACTACTAAAATGTCAATACAAATATTTCACACTATCATGATGCTATAAAAAATATTTTCACACTACCATAATGTCTACAAAAATATTTCACATTACCATAATATCTATAACAAATATTTCACACTACAATAATGTCTATAAAAATTATTTCACACTACAATAATGTCTATAAAAATTATTTCACGCTACCATAATGTCTATAAAAATTATTTCACGCTACCATAATGTCTATAAAAATTATTTCACACTACCATGTCTATAACAAATATTTCACAGTACCATAATGTCTATTAAAAAAATATTTCACACTACCATAATGTCAATAAAAATATTTCACAGTACCATAATGTCTATTAAAAAAATATTTCACACTACCATAATGTCTATAAAAATATTTCACACTACCATAATGTCTAAAAAAAAATTTTTCACACAACATTAACATGTATAAAAAATATTTCACACATTCATAACATCTATAAAAAATATTTAACACTGCCATAATGTCTATAAAAACTATTTCACACTGCGATGTATACAAAGGCTATTTCACACTACCATAATGTCTATAAAAACTATTTCACACTACCATAATGTCTACCAGAAAATATTTCACACAACCATAATATCTATAACAAATATTTCATACTATCATAATGTCTATAAAAATATCTCACACAATCATAATGTCTATAAAAAGTATTTCACACAACCATAATGTCTATAAAAAATATTTCACCCCCCCCCATAATGTCTATAAAAAAGATTTCACACTAAATGTCTATAAAAAAATATTTCACACTACCATAATGTCTATAAAAAATATCTCACACTACCATAATGTCTGTAATTCCTTATACATAATGAAGCCATACAAATTTAAACTATTTTTTTCCTCTAAGTTTTGGTACAAAGAACTGTCAAAATTTTAGATACTTCAGAAAAATTACAAATACTGGCCTATAATTATTTTTTTCTCCAAATATAATTCATACAAAGCATAAAAAAAGATAAAGACAAGTCACGATCATGGTTAAACAGCCATAATCCTATTCACCCCATTGTTAGAAAATATTATCAATTATTTTACATCAAACCTCTCGACAAGTATATTTGAATGATGAATTTGACATTGCTATTGTCATGTCATTGCTACTGTCATTATTTCATTTCTTTCCATTAGTGACTCATTAATATATCTATTTTTCAGTTATGTATCTAGATCTTATTCTACATCATGACCATACTAAGCTATGCCTTGCAAAAGGAATCCAGTATTCAGCAGCAATATCAAGAATAGGGGAGATAACCATGACTAAACACAAACTGTAGTAACACAAAATTATTCCTCCTACATCTCTTGGGACTAAAATGTGCATGTTTTGAGCAAAGTCCATTCAGGAGTTCACCAGTGGCTCAGGAATGTTTAAATAAATGGAAATGATTGGGTTCCCAATATTAGCCACTGTACCCATCTCATGAAGGGCTACCTCTAACTGGTAAAACTAATTATTTCCTCCAGATTTTACAGGAGACACATGTTAAGAAATTCTCTCCCTTTCTTTCCAACAACTGTCTTAGCAAAATGGATGCAGTAGTTCAGTGGCTAGTGTACCTGACTTCTATCAAGGAGTACTGGGTTCAATTGTTGGACCAGGCCAGGATGGCTGTTGTGTTGTGTCCTGAGGTAAGACATTATAAAATGGGCTTTGCAACCCAAACAAACAAGAAATGTTGTTATATGCCTCTGATGCATAATAATAAAATTATCTTAACTCACATATATTTCCCAAAATTTCAAGAACACATGTCATATAACACACAATCTTTACTTCTGACATCAGTCTGTTACAAAATTTAAATTATATTTTTGCTTTTTTTGTTGCTGAATGAAACGAAATATTAATAATGTATGTTTTATACTTTCTAAAAGCAGGCATGAACTAAAAACCTAAGAGTTGGGAGCATAAAATTTTCAAATACAATAATCCATGATGATAGCAATGTCAGCCTGCAATGCACTTGAGGCCCACATACATGATAGCAATGATGGCCTGCAATGCACTTGAGGCCCACATACATGATAGCAATGTTGGCCTGCAATGCACTTGAGGCCCACATACATGATAGCAATGCTGGCCTGCAATGCACTTGAGGCCCACATACATGATAGCAATGTTGGCCTGCAATGCACTTGAGGCCCACATACATGATAGCAATGCTGGCCTGCAATGCACTTGAGGCCCACATACATGATAGCAATGCTGGCCTGCAATGCACTTGAGGCCCACATACATGATAGCAATGCTGGCCTGCAATGCACCTGAGGCCCACATACATGATAACAATGTTGGCCTGCAATGCACTTGAGGCCCACATACATGATCCCATATAACAAGTCTGTTGATGTCCCTAACTCAGTGACACAGCTGTTGGTTTTCTTTATAATTTTAACTACAATTTGCATACCAGCATACTCTGTCAATATTTTATTTTATTCATTTTTCCTAGTCAAACATCATCACCCCAATTTCTCCTCCAGGCTCGTCAGAGAGTGGGTCAAAATCCTAAATCTGATGTGCATACAATCATTATGAATCACCCTAAATCAAGTCCTATCTCTGTTCTGTACAAAAGGTAACTTTTCCTATGGCTAGGACAAAAGCTTGTCAGAAGAAAGTTCAAACTTTAGTCATGATTTTTTTAAAATTCATATCTCTTTTATATCTGCAATATGAAAAGGAGCTATTGCCAAATTTATTTTTGTTGCAAAATTAACCATTTCTTGACACATCCACATCATGACGAGGAGGTTGGGTAGTTTATTTTTGTTGCAAAATTAACCATTTCTTGACACATCCACATCATGACAAGGAGGTTGGGTAGTTTATTTCTGTTGCAAAATTAACCATTTCTTGGCACATCCACATCATGACGAGGAGGTTGGGTATTTAACCATTTCTTGGCACATCCACATCATGACGAGGAGGTTGGGTAGTTTATTTTTGTTGCAAAATTAACCATTTCTTGGCACATCCACATCATGACGAGGAGGTTGGGTAGTTTATTTCTGTTGCAAAATTAACCATTTCTTGGCACATCCACATCATGACGAGGAGGTTGGGTAGTTTATTTTTATTGCAAAAGTACTGTATCAAGTATTTTTAGCACATTCAAGTATGAAAACAAGGTTTGGAAACGTTTATTGCCATTGCAAAAAGAACAGCCATATCTCAAGACAGGTGTCGACAACCTATTTAACACAGCCTGCCACACTTTTCAGGATTAATTACAAAATGAACGAGCGCATGCCACCAGTATGAGAGTAACACTGTTAAAATCGAGATTTTTGGCTGTCCTGTGTGTACCAAACAAAACCTCTTGACATGCCACCTCATTGATGAGGTTGCATGAGACTGAGCTGATTGTTGCTGTAAGAGTATCTATGACAACCAGGATATGCAAACATGATTCTTCTAACCTGGATACAGTAGCTGAACTTTCTAGTTTAATTGCCTGCTAAAAGGCAAAACACAAAATCATGATGTCTTAATACCTTGGAAATGCTAAAATATGGTCACGAGGCAAATACATGTACTCAACATGATGGAAAATCTGAAAGAAGATCTCAATCCTTTATATGAGGAAATCCCAGCCAAGTCTTTTTTGTATAACATTATTGATGGCAATTCAGACTACATCCACATATTCAGGCCTAGTCCCTAATTCACATATTCAGACATAGTCCCTAATTCACATATTCAGGCACAGTCCCTAATTCACATATTCAGGCATAGTCCCTAATTCACATATTCAGACATAGTCCCTAATTCACATATTCAGACATAGTCCCTAATTCACATATTCAGGCACAGTCCCTAATTCACATAGGCACAGTCCCTAATTCACATATTCAGGCATACCCTTAATTCACAAGGAACATGGAAAAATAAGTATTTGTAAGCAGATAACTTTAATGTAACATGTGTTCCACTCTCTACATGACTCACAAGAACACATGTACAATATATAAGGTTCTTTCAGTGATGTGTTTTAAAATGTATAAAACCAGGTACATGTATATACAATTCATTACATTTCATATCAGTTTACTTACATATGTTGCCACAAATCAGGTTTAATAAAATCAAAGATTCATGTATTAGCATAAAGTACAGGGATCTTTTGTAAGAACAGTCAACATCAGTAATGTGTCCTCAGCACTATGCTCTGTTTACATAACAACTGAAACAAAAGTCAAAACATGACTAGGCATACCCCACCTAATGAAGATACCTGGTTATACAAGACAACATCAGTAAATCATTTTTGTTTTCATCCTGAATAAATGCAAGTGCCAGAAAGCTTATATAACCCTCATTACAGTCACTATCACTGAAGGCTTTACCAAATGCAGATATATGTGTTTTGGTTAGATTCTCAAACACTATTACTTATACAATTGTGAAAAAGTACATGTGCATATATCCTGCAGAACATTACACCACCCAACCATTTATTCACACTCCTTGAATCATGTAGATTTTGTATTTAGGTCAGTTTCTGGATTACACTAGGGCACTGGGGGAGGGGATGGAGGAGGTGAAATAGGAGATGTTTACTACAGAAGTGGTGGCAGAAATGTTCCAAAAATCAGGGATATGGGTTAAAGGGCTGTCTGACATGGAACCTTGTCTACCAGTCCTCTGCATCAATTCACCCCAACCAAGGATGCATTATTGCTTGTACTTTCATGAATAACCAGTTTATGCAAGCATTGAAGGAATATAAACAAATAGTATGTCACAGTGACCAACTTTTGCTAGTGAACAGGTCAGTTTCTGTAACATGGCTGCTTTCATACTCACAAAAACATATATCAACATACCTCCTGATGAATTTTATGCACCATGCCAGAAAAGGAACTTATGACCAAATTTTAATGCTCAAGTGATCGTCTACACATTTTATGTTAAGATGAATTTCTGTGACACTGCACCTAGCATGCATACATACATACATACATACATACATACGCATGCACGCACACACCATACGCAAGCACACACACACACACACACACACACACACACATACATACATACACACATACATACATATACATATGCACACATCCTGAAGAGTCCAAATGCACTATGCTAAATGTAGGCCAATTATATTACACTCAAGAGATCATGTACCCTCTTTACATGCTGGTTAGTTTTGGGGTCGCTGTTGCTTGTACTATCATGAAAATATATCTGTATGCATCATAAGGAATACAATATCACAATATCAAAAGCTGGTTACTGTGACCTGTTTATCGTGCAACTTTTATGTTTAGGTTTGTCTGTGACACTTGTTCCTTGCAGAGTCATGAAACTACTTGGTCCACTCTGTAGGCTTCCTGCATCTCTATTTCAAAAATCATTGGTTACCATGATGTGATTTTCAGATTACAATGACAACATATCCTACTTTCGTTTTCTTTCATGCGTTTCACTCTTGATTGTACAGTCATGAAACTTGATATAAGCATGTATCCTGAAGAGTGCTAGACAGCAAACGATGGTCACTGTGATCTACTTTATACACTTCATTGATTCGTAACTCTTTTGGGTGGATTTGCAAACTCTTGGACCCTGTTGTTTGCATTGCCATCAAACTGACTAGGAGTATGCAACTTGATGATTGGTACATCATCAATACAAAGAAATATAAGGTGTCAGAACAAATCTGTGCCGGTCAGCTTTGCTGTCTTCTGGCAGTTTTGTTCCTCAATCACTATCATTCTCATTTCCATGTAAGGACAACATGAGACATGTCCACCTAGAACAAAATTTGCCATCCCTTAGTGTCCTTTATACACTGGTGTCATGTCCATTGTTTACAAGGCTATAAGTTTTATACATCATGAAAATAATAATTACACTTTATATAAACTTACCTGTATATTCTGACATGCCACTCTGGGGTCTAAACTACTGTAGACATGTACAAAGCAAATGGGGCATATCCTGCAGCCAAATGGTTATATTTTCAACTCTGTTCACACCAAAATATTTTGTTAGTTTACGACTATCTGCTTAATGAAACATCAAATACATACATGGTACAGTTAATGAGCAAAACAAAAACACACCATTAACCTTCTTAAAGAAAGGTTTTTATAAACAAAAACCTACAAGTGATAACCAGGTTTATATACAGGTAAATAACAGCTTATACAGGTAAAGACGAGACTCCAAGAGCTTCATAATCAAGTGGCTTTAAAAACCTCATCTACATAAAGAGGTGGTCACTAGTAGATGTATCCACTACAACACAGGAATTTATCTCGGGGAAATAAGAAATGAGGCTTAGGTCTATCGTTCTGAAAAATTAAACTACAAAATAATTTTTGAGAGCAAATTACACAAATTGTGAATTCTTCATGGTTTTAAGTATTCCAAATAAGAAAAGGGTTAATTATTAGCTACTGTCAAGGACCATACAAATATATATGAAATGGTTTTACTGTGTCATAGATAAAGAATGGTGTTATAAACAATGTGTTTATTGAACCAACTCCTCTCAACCATAAGGTTGAATGTCTTCTTAACGCAAACATCAGTCTCCCTAGATCTTATGAATTTCTCTGTAGACTAAGTACCACCACTCTTACATTGTACAACTACTATTATCATGCAATGCAAGAGAAGACAGAGATTCTAAATACTGGCCTCTCAAAATACAGCTGTCTTTCAAGGCTGAAAAAATCCACTGAGAGGTCAGCAAAATACAACTTAAAATTACACGATATGGCGATACATGTATAACAGTGTTTCTCAAACATTTTTGTCTTGCGGCGCACCAAAAAAATCTAACAAATTTCACGGCACACCTGTATAATGGGCTGCATGTATTTATTATTACACTATTATTATAATTAGAGCGATCGAGTTCTCCCAAGATCTCGCACAAGTCTCGCGTTGCAAAAGAAAGTAATGAATGACAGACTGACAGTTTTCGTTTTTATATATGTTACTTTTTTTAACTTTTGCGACATTGATTTACCATTTAATTTTTCAATATGTTCAAGGTTTCAAAACGCTAGCAATTTCAAATATTTTAAAACAACCATGGCACACCTGCAAATCTCTCGCGGCACACTAGTGTGCCATGGCACACAGTTTGAGAATCACTGATGTATAATCTTATGGCAATCCTTTCTTGCTGTCTAGAGTGTGAAGAATTAATTAAAATGTCAACTAAACTTTAAATTTTGTATATGAATCTAGTCTCCCATTATTAATCCTGAGTGCTGCTTTAAGAATCACACTGCATTTACCCAAGAACTTTTCAAAACATGTGAAGTCACTAGGGAGCTGGGGAGAGGCTTAGTGGAATAATACTGTTAGTTTTTCAGAAAACATTAAATCAATATATCCAACACATACAATCTGTAATTACTCTGCAATTCTGCTTACACAAGGCAAGAAAATATCCCTCCTTTATTGTAGAAATGCAATGAGATCAACAGTACTCACGTGCTCAGCAAACACAACCAATGCTCCAAACTGGGGTGCTATATCAAACACAAAACCAGAGTTTTCCCAGAAACCCGTGATTGATCCTTCATTTCCTGTGTAGAAAAATATTGGTCCCTTTCCTGGATTCCACCATTTGTCTGAAATGAAAAACAAATTGCAGAAAAAATTTAAATATAATTATACTAGGTAAAATGCATATATTGCAGAATTCCCTAATCCAGTTCTTCTGTAACCTGGCCACCTTCTGTAGACTGGTCTCTCTCTAAACTGGTCACATTCCCACATAATGATCCCTCTGTAAACTGATCACATTATTCAGATTTGCAACATCTTATGGACAAAATGTTATTATGCTCATTAATTGGTCCAAATTTTTCACTTCAACAGTCTCCAGTCCTAGAAAATTTCAATGTATTATCATAAATGGGGTGGGAGGTGGAAACAAAATAATGAGTATCAGTAAGTACATATTTTAGGGACATTTTGCACACACATCAATGAGTATTTCAGACCATTACATAGAATGTATCTCTTACATAAAATGATTCTTTTGTCGTAGTCAGGACATCCTTGCTCTCAATGTAACATTTACAGAATAATAACTGAGGTAATGATACAACTTCCTGTACTGAACTGAATTTATATATTTTTTTACAATAAAGCCTCCCCCCTGAATTTTTCAGTTTCTTAGAAACCCACACTTGAATGCAACAAAGCACATACTGGGAAACTAATGATACTTTTGATTGTGTAACATAATGTAGCCTTTGATGGAGATATGTATGATGTGGAAAGAAACAAAGATAATTAAAAGAAGTTTAATTTTATTTAAAATTATACTAGCACCTTAATCAGAGAAAACTTAACAAAAGTGAATTAACAAGCTTTGATGACTTCAAATTAGCCTGTTCCTCAGTGTAAAGTTCTGATCATAGTTATGTCCCTCCATAAAAATCCATCGTTATAGTGTTGTCTATTAAAATAAAGTCCTAAGTATATTGCCATCAGTTAGTATAAAGCCTGCTTTATAATACTGCATATGTCTATAAAGCCCTCACTATATTGTTGTCATCATTGTAAAGCCCTCATTATACTGTTGTCATCATTGTAAAGCCCTCACTATATTGTTGTCATCATTGTAAAGCCCTCACTATATTGTTATCATTGTTATTCCCTCATTATACTGTTGTCATCATTGTAAAGCCCTCACTATATTGTTGTCATCATTGTAAAGCCCTCACTATATTGTTGTCATCATTGTAAAGCCCTCACTATATTGTTGTCATCATTGTAAAGCCCTCACTATATTGTTGTCATCATTGTAAAGCCCTCACTATACTGTTGTCATCACTGTAAAGCCCTCACTATATTATTGTCATCATTGTAAAGCCCTCACTATACTGTTGTCATCATTGCAAAGCCCTTACTATCTTGCTGTCATCAGTGTAAAGCCCTCACTATATCCATAATTGAGTCTGTAACTCCAGTATGAATGAGACTGTGCCAGGTGGACATGATCTTCCCAAGACTCAAGGTCAAGATTAAAGTGCAATGATGACTTGTGGGAATGTTTGAATCATTTCTTCTGACCACCTTGAGATCATTTTCTCTCCTTCAGAGGGCCCCAGAGTGACGAGTGGTCTAAAGCACTCACCATTACAGATCACTGCCATGTCACCTCTGTCTGCGTGGGTTCAAGTCTCTGATTCAGCCAATGAGGGCATGTGAGAAAGCTTGCCCTTAGCTTCTCCTAGGTTGAAGGTTCTTTCAGGGGTTTTCCCAAGTTCATTCTCCACCATTTATACAGGTGCCATGTATAGCCTATCTTGTGCTGAAAAATGGCATTAAACCCTACAACAACAACTCTCCTTCAGATCACCACAGGTTATCTTCTTTGGTAGCCACACTTCTGACATCATGGGAATGCGGCCTGCCCATCTGATAAACAGAGTGTGGATGCTTGGAACATCTACCTATATAAGAACCTCAGTGTCTGCGACCCTGTCCTGCCACATTACCCTCAGGCACCCCTTGTGATGGTTGTTCAGCTGCTTGGCATGGCACCTGTACGCTGTCCAGATTTCACAAGAATACAGCTGGGTTAGCATGGCATCTGTACACTGTCCAAGTTTCACAAGAATACAGCTGGGTTGGCATGGCATCTGTACACTGTCCAGGTTTCACAAGAATACAGCTGGGTTGGCATGGCATCTGTACACTGTCCAAGCTTCACAAGAATACAGCTGCATTAGCATGGCATCTGTATGCTGTCCAGGTTTCACAAGAATACAGCTGGGTTGGCAACACATTGGTTTTATATGTAGACTTAGGCCTCTATGCTCTCACAACTTTGCACACAGTATGAAAAGGCAACACTTTATAATTTTCTGGTATTGGTTTCATCATCAATGTGGACTGCAGGGAGAGGCGAACTTGTCCAATGTCAGGAGGTTTTGGCCATTTACTGTGATGGCAGAATTTATCTATTGCTTTCCAGGTGCAGGTCGGTGCATCACCTCTGTCTTCTTGGTATCGACTGTGAGACCAAATTTACCATAAACTGCAGAGAAATGGTTAACACTGCTACCCAGCACAAAGCACTCAAAGGGATGCCATCATTTTTTGCACAATGTATATATAAATGGTTTTCTTGTCTTTCACTAATTTGTATCTGTACAGTGTGTTTATGTGTGTGTGTGTGTGCTGTGCAGATTCTACAGATTAGGCAACAATAACAAAGAAACCATATAAAAAGCGTGTAACCTCGCTTATAAGACAGTAGTTGTGGTCCATAGAACCCTATCGTGTTATAAACCGAACTATATTATAACCAACCAAGTCAGTTTGCTGAAGAAAATTATGCATTTAGGGGCCATCCATTTTTAGTACGTACACAAAAATCTGGCAAAGGTTGACCCCACCCCCACTCCCTGTACACATGCATACTTTTTTACACCCCCTACCTGCGTATGTATACTTGACGCCCCCACCCCACCCCCGAATTCAATAGAACAGCCTATATTTAATCCAAGCAGAAACAATCAAGGATTAATAATATTAATGTGTTTAATAAAACAGATAGTCCATCAACCTTGAATGTCTGGCTGCATCAAAGAAATAACCTGCGTAACTTTAAAGACTTTGTCTAGTGTCTGCTAAAATCTGAACGCTGACTGAACAAAGTCAAACAGGTTACGTAGTAGACAAATTATTATCAAGGTTTCACCCCCCCCATTTCCTATGCGTGCTACATTATCAGCAGACACCCCATACACAAGCGTATCAATCTGGGATACCCCCCTCCATGCATACATACTAATGGACAGCCCCTTACCTAAAATATGGCAGGCAGGGGATGGGTAATAAAAGCTGACACTAAAATATGTGCTTTTGAATAAACAAAGACAAATTAGTTGGGAAAACACTTGTATATTGACAACTTAGATTTGTGTAGTGCAATCCATAATCCATTAAGTACTATACTTATATATAATACGTTCATGAATTTGAGTATAGATCACATGTTATAAACTTCATGTATCATGTACTCAGTTTCATTTGAAGTTTCAGCAAAACAATTTTTGTCTGGGTACATTTTGAAAACAAAAGGAATTAGCCATCAATTGTAGCAGTCACTTTTCCTGCCTTCAAAGGTTGGTTGATTGATCTCCAGGATTTTAGGGGGTTCCTGGTGGCAGAGTGTTGCTGCCTTCCACGCATTTATCAGGACTTTTTTTAAAAAAAGAAGGCCAACAGACGACGAATAAACAGGTGTTCTGACAGGGATTGCTACAGAAAATATGAATGTTCTAAAGGATTTAATTCTATGGGTGAAATGAAGAGGAATTTTACCTACCATCCACATACAGAGATCAATCAAAATAAATATTTTAATTACTAGTGAGAGGCCGATAATCAGATACTACTTCATCCAAAAGATCCATTATAAGATAGTGCCTCATCTGGTTCATCTACACTACCAGAAATGTCATTTAAAAAAATACTGATATCTCACAGCATACAGTACTCAAACCAGATATCAGAATAAGAGGATCATGATACAACAATGCACTGTTAAGATGGTTTGTCAACATGAACCAAGAATTTGTGCATTAGTGCATTTTATATAAAGTTTGCATCTTCCTTTCACGATGCCTATAAATTTCTTCACTCCAAACCCAAGGTTGGATATACAAGTTTAAACAGTCAATAATGTCAGGGAAGAAAATTGCCAGATGATATACTTTGAAGGCAGTAAGGAAAATAATCGCAGTTTGTGATGTTGGTGAAGCCCAGCGTGATCCCTGAATAAACATTTTGCATGTTTTAGTCGTACTTTATTTTTTAGTACGAGAAAAATAATAAAAATGAAATTGCAGGAGCCACACCACAAACTCTTATGTTAGAATTTATACATGATCTCTTCCCCCAAAATGATAATCAACTCTTTTACATGTTACTTTTGGTACTTTTAAGAAAGATTTTTTTGTATATGAGAAAAGTAAATATATATGAATTTTCAAGATTCACTCAACAACGATGCTATATCGGAATTCATGTTATAACGGAGCATTCTATAAGCGGGGTCACACAATATATATATATATATATATATATATATATATATATATATATATATATATATACATATACTGGTATTCAATGAAGCTCAAGTATGTACACAGAAAGAATTATCTATCAGCTTCTAATAACTCTGATGTCCCTATCTAGTCCTCCACTGTAGACTGTAAAGTCAGTCTGTACACATGCAAATATCATGCCTTACCATGTTATATACATGCATGCATCCATCCTAACATACAGTAACATACATGCATGAATACATACATTCATACATACACACATATACAATCCCATACATATATACCTCATTTTCTTATTATTACAACACAGACATTTCCACAGTTTCAAAAACATAAATATATGTGTCTGATTACAGTTGCATTTATAAAAAATAGTTCCATCAGAGGAATTCAGCTTATCATAAAAGTGAATGTAATAAAAACTATTTTGGGCAGAGATCTGGGTCCAAGTACATACCGCAAACCACCACAGACTAATGCAAACCACCCCAAACCTACCATGTAACTACCTTTAAAATGTATTATACTGCTAATTAATCTTTCAAAATGTTTTACAAGAACAAAATGTGAACTTATCTAATAATATGAGAAGAACATTTACAATGATACTGCTAATTTTAGACTGAGTCCAATTTATAGCTGTAAAAAGTTGTTATCATATGAGTATTTCTTTTCTAATAATCATTAAACATTCCTTATATTCATGATAAAATTCACTGGCAAACTTCCCATTCTTCGAACATCGTTTTCAAAGAAAATTACAAATAATTTATGTGCTGCTATATGGCACAATTATACTGTATTTTAGTCACTCAAATAGTCTTAAAATTCATATAGAGCAAGAGATATTTGATTATATTTGATTATATTAGTAACTAGCTATGATGTCATAGCCTCAAGGTCCACAAATCTGAGGTACTAATATTAGTACCTCACTTGTATTAAGTAACTAGATGTGCACTTTTGTCTTCATAATTGTTATTTATTCCACATAAAGTTTGATTGTGCTGATGATTGCTATCTAAATCATTTGTTTAAAAATGTTTATTGTTTTTCCGTTTTTGTTATTCTAAGTTACATATTAATTTAAGAGTCTACAATTTTAACTAGCAATTCCATACCTGAACTGCTTGTATGGGAAGGAGAGGTTATGGAAACAGTGTTTGACAACATATTTATTATTTGCTGGATTTTTGAACAGATGTACTGCAAATTTTAAGTTTTCATAAAAGCATGCCCCCTTCCCATGAAATTTAGTAATGAAATTTAAATCATGTGGACAAATTCATTCTGCATAAAGCTTCTGAGACCAAGATATTGAATACAATTCATCACATGATGGTCATCAGCAAATTACACGTCGACAGACCAGTTAGAAGCAATTTTGATTTCGAACTCTATGTTCAATTCAAATGAATTTTGTTTTCAGTTTTGCCTTCTTGTCTAGTTGTACAGTACATCATAAATGTTCAGTGGGAAATAAATCATTGTATCTACCACTTCAATCTACCATTTCATATCATCTGCTCAGAAGAAGACAGCAAAACATCTATTTTACATTTTTATTTGATGTAAAAAGCAGAGATAACAATATTTTTAACAAGACAGATTAAATGCAATAACTAGTCTTTACATAAGATTAAAACTTTCACACACACACATACACACACACATTAGTTACATGTCAAAGTGGTCCCTCATGCAAAACAAACACAAATACACTGCCTTTCGTATAAACGTGTACAATAAAAATAATGAATTATAATCAGTGTATCATCATGAATGATTTAAGGAGAAGCTATAATTATTATAGTGTCTGACACTCGACTGAATATAAAATATGGATAAGACATCTTTTACATTCGTATATATATACATGGCAGTCAATCCACTCCCCTTTAAAATGTTAATGTTCTGCATTGCAAAGAGCAAAACACTCAAATTAAGGAAAATATTACAGAAAAAAAATACATTCAATTTAATAGTCAAAGTTACTCCCCTGTCAATTCATTCAAATTGCATTTGCTTTTTCCACTTGTTGGTCTTTTCCATTGGTTTGGCTTTCTAGCAAAGTTCTTAGCACTATTTGAAACAGAAAAAAAATCTGTTTGTTGAAATTATTTGTTATGTTATGCTCTCTGTTTTCAAATTCTGGAAAATTTCTTTGCATTTCTTGTGAATAAGTACCCGGTCACTCATCTCTGTTACTGACACATGAAACTGTTGTACAAAAACATGCACATGATCAGATTCATTTGAGATTTTCAGATTTATCTGAGCACAATTGAGTACTGTTGTAAAAACAGCACATATTTAGATTCATTTGAGATTTTCAGATTGATCGATTGAGTAACAAAGGTTACTTTAAAGTTTGTTTTTCTTCATTTTCAATTTAAAGCAACTGTACTATATTATAAATAAAAGTAACCCACTGAACCCCTGCATGACTGTTAATAGCACATGTTTTTCTGAAAATCTCATTTGTCTATTTATAGTAAATATCTCACTATAAGTGTTGTCACCTGAAAATAATGCCTGGATAAATTTAAAAATAGCACAGAAAGGACAACAGGTGAAGAATCTCAGACGCATGTTCTAAATTTAGTTTTATGTTCCCATAAACATTTTAATTATGTCAATATACAACATGTCAGTTGTACACATTTAAGTTAATGTGCGTTCTATTCCCGTTTTTATCTGCTTCCTCACATTATAGTGAAAGACCCTCGAAAATAGATTACACTAACGCCTACCTTGTATTAAATAACGCTGCTTAAACGTTTTCTGTCCATATGACATGAAGTTAAAATGATCAAGCAACTGATCAAAATACTTTTCTACGTAAGGAACTGGCTGTCCACACACGAAACCCACAAATAATACAGCAAAAAGACACGTCAAATACACCGTACGAGCCATTGTTGCACATGACATGACATGTGATAACACCTTGGCTGCTGTTCTTCAATCCGGTCATAAGGAATAAGGTTGCTGAAACGGATAAATTAGTTACTGCAACAAAAAACAAAAAAGATTAACATAACTGTATCTATATAACATCACATAAAATGAGAGGGCATACAATGTACAGAAAATAAACTTACAATATTTCAAATTAAAATTTAATATAGATTTTATTATGTAAGTGTGATTTACTTAATTAACCAGGCTGGTGTAACATACCATCATATATGCTTGGTCTGTTAATTGCACAACCATATGCGAACTAGCAATAAAGCATGTATTTCCAATTACCTATATAATACTTGCATAGAAAAGAAGAAGAGGGAAAATCCAGTTGCTTAATTGTTCCATATATATATATATATATATATATATATATATATATATATATATATATATATATATATATATATATATATATATATATCTGTGTGAATGACTGTCACATGTACCAGCTATTAAAATTAATACTGCTGCTGAATTGTGTAATTTGTTTTAGTAAAATAAGGCATATGATAATGCTTGCGGAGGAAAAACAACAACAAAGATAATGATACCATCACAATAAAGAAATGTCAATTTATTTCCATAGTTGTGCAGAAAATTGAAATTATGGTGAGCAACTTGCTCACATAAATATGACCCACCTCTCCAGCACCCCACACCTACTCTATGATGGAAATAAATCTGTAATAATACAATGGCAGAATTCTTGTGAAAATAGTGCAAGTACAACGATATGTTAATTATGACCATAATGTATTATAAGTTCCACAGCAATCTGCAAACAACTCCAAAAGTACTTCCCAAAATTGTACATTATGTTGTACCCAGCTACCATATATACTTGCTTAATGTGCCAGCAGATTTGAGTCTGCTCAGTTTGTTATCAATAATCAGTAGATTAAGCAACATTCACCCTGATCTGCAAGCAAATTATGCTGTGGTAGACCTGGATCTCTGTTGTTTGCCATTTGACTCAACTCATAAGTGAGCAGATATTGTGTAAGCCAAAAAGGGCAATAACCTTTACAAAAATACCAATGCACCACAAAGATTTGTTAATATGTGCATCTTTAAATGATGGCCATAATATGTATTAAATTTCACCCTGTGATAAAATGCTGCAAGAGAATGCACACAATTCAGTGTCATAATGCCTTCACCAGCAGGATTAAAAGGGCAATAACTCTAACAAAGTTGGAGAAGCAAAGTGATTTGTCAGTATGTGCATCTTTATGTCATGATCATAATATTTACCAACTGTCATGGTAATATATTCAATGCTGCAGGAAGAGTTGTGTTGACAATATTGTTATACACTACATTAAGCTACAAGACCAAAGGGCAATAGCTTGACCATAAATTGTGTGAGCAAAGTGATTAATCAATATATTAAGTAATGGTAATAACATTTACCATGGCAATTCATCAACAAGACTCACCTGCGCTTGATACTTTTCAGCTTTGCAAATTCACACACAAATGGAAACTGCAGAGGGGAAAGAAAATCTTGAAACATATTATTGCTACACTGACTATTAAGTTTAGTGCCAGTTATCTTCTTTCCTAGAATACATACATACATACATACATACACATGCATGCATGCACGCACACACACACACACACACACACACACACACACACACACATATATATATATATATATATATATATATATATATATGCATCATTTTATATGCATAAAATGGATAATTAAATTTAAAATCAGCATTCTTGATTGGCTCTCTAATTCCTGCCTCTGGGGGACATGGCTCTGTTTCATAACTTAGAAACTGTTCATAGCCACACCCTTAAAATACATGCACTTTATTATTAGGAGAATTAATTTGTGTAGTCAACATCAATGGCTGGGTATGTCCTTATTCCCCTGGGGCACAAACATTGCCATCATAATTTGAAAACTAGTGATTTCTCCACCCAAAGGATATGTGATTACTCAGTAGTTAAGAAATTTGACTCATGACCTGAAGGATGTTGGTTTGATTCCCACCAGCCGATTATCCTGGATTTTTATAAATATGCATGAATCTCGCTCCTAACCAAACTCATCTGAGATCTTGATGATATAAACTTGTCTAATAAATCTGATCAAAATCTGGTCAGAAATGAAGTCTTTCGGTTGTTCACAAGCTCAGCCAATCAGATGCATTATCATTACAATCATATAAGCATGTTGCCTATAATCAAGATCATCCAAGATCATGATGAAATCTGATCAGCAATGATGCCTCAGACGTGTTCAAAAACAAGTGTTAAAGGATGAATACAATAGCCAATAGAGAAAAGGCCGTGCCATAAACTTACTTCATCTTTGACCAGATGTGCTCAAATCTGGGGGATAAGTTGCACAAATGAAATCATGTCATACAATGCATTTAGCTAAAGGACCAAAGGACAAGAAACAGTAAGAGATATAGATGAAGCAAAGTGATTTACCAATATGCACATCTTCAGGTGGAAGCAAAAATACTTGCCAATATGCACAGCTTCAGGTGGAAGCAAAAATACTTGCCAATATGCACAGCTTCAGGTGGAAGCAAAAATACTTGCCAATATGCACAGCTTCAGGTGGAAGCAAAAATACTTGCCAATATGCACAGCTTCAGGTGGAAACAAAAATACTTGCCAATATGCACAGCTTCAGGTAGTAGCAATGTGATTTGTCAATATGTATATCTTCAGGTGGAAACAAAATGATTTTCCAATATGGATGTCTTCAGGTGGGAGCAAAGTGTTTGCCATTATGGATGTCTGCAGGTGGTAGAAAAGTGATTTTCCAATATGGATGTCTTCAGGTGAAAACAAAATGATTTTCCAATATGGATGTCTTCAGGTGGGAGCAAAGTGATTTTATAATATGGATGTCTTTAGGTGGGAGCATTTTGATTTCCAATATGAAAGTCTTCAGGTGAGAGCAAAGCAATTATCAATATGGATATCTTCAGGTGGAAACAAAGTGATTTTTCAATATGGATGTCTTCAGGTGGCAGCAAAGTGTTTGCCAATATGGAAGTCTTCAGGTGGGAGCAAAGTGATTTTACAATATGGATGTTTTCAGGTGGGAGCAAAGTGATTTTACAATATGGATGTCTTCAGGTGGGAGCAAAGTGTTTGCCATTATGGATGTCTGCAGGTGGTAGAAAAGTGATTTTCCAATATGGATGTCTTCAGGTGAAAACAAAATGATTTTCCAATATGGATGTCTTCAGGTGGGAGCAAAGTGATTTTATAATATGGATGTCTTTAGGTGGGAGCATTTTGATTTCCAATATGAAAGTCTTCAGGTGAGAGCAAAGCAATTATCAATATGGATATCTTCAGGTGGAAACAAAGTGATTTTTCAATATGGATGTCTTCAGGTGGCAGCAAGGTGTTTGCCAATATGGAAGTCTTCAGGTGGGAGCAAAGTGATTTTACAATATGGATGTTTTCAGGTGGGAGCAAAGTGATTTTCCAATACACATGTCTTCTGGTGGGAGCAAAGTGATTTTCCAATATGGATGTCTTCGTGTAGGGGCAAAGTGATTTTACAATATGGATGTCTTCAGGTGGGAGCAAAGTGATTTTCCAATATGGATGTCTTCAGGTAGGAGTAAAGTGATTTTACAATATGGGTGTCTTCAGGTGGGAGCAAAGTGATTTGCCAATATGGATGTCTTCATGTGGAGCAAAGTGATTTGCCAATATGGATGTCTTCATGTGGGGGCAAAGTGATTTTACAATATGGATGTCTTCAGGTGGGAGCAAAGTGATTTTACAATATGGATGTCTTCAGGTGGGAGCAAAGTGAGTTTCCAATATGGATATCTTCAGGTGGAAGTAAAGTGATTTTACAATATGGGTGTCTTCAGGTGGGAGCAAAGTGATTGCCAATATATGTCTTCAGGTGGGAGCAAAGTGATTTGCCAGTATGAATGTCTTCATGAGGGGGCAAATATTTTCCAATATGGATGTCTCCAGGTGGGAGCAATGTGATTTACGCATATGAATGTCTTCAGGTGGGAGCAAAGTGATTTCCAATATGGATGTCTTCAGGTGGGAGCAAAGAAATTTTACAATATGGAAGTCTTCAGGTGGGAGCAAAGTGATTTTCCAATATGGATGTCTTCTGGTGGGAGCAAAGTGATTTTCCAATATGGATGTTTTCAGGTGGGAGGAAAGTGATTTTCCAATATGGATGTCTTTAGGTGAGAGCAAAGTAATATTCCAATACAGATGTCTTCAGATGGGAGCAAAGTTATTTCCAATATGGATGTCTTCAGGCGGGAGCAAAGTAATTTTACAATATGGATGTTTCCAGGTGGGAGGAAAGTGATTTTCCAATATGGAAGTCGTCAGGTGGGAGCAAAGTGTTTGCCAATATGGAAGTCTTTAGGTGGGATCAGAGTGAGTTTACAATATGGGTGTCTTCAGGTAGGAGCATAGTGATTTTCCAATATGGAAGTCTTCAGGTGGGAGCAAAGTGATTTTACAATATGGAAGTCTTCAGGTGGGAGCAAAGTGATTTTCCAATATGGATGTCTTCTGGTGGGAGCAAAGTGATTTTCCAATATGGATGTCTTCAGGTGGGAGGAAAGTGATTTTCCAATATGGATGTCTTTAGGTGAGAGCAAAGTAATATTCCAATACAGATGTCTTCAGATGGGAGCAAAGTTATTTCCAATATGGATGTCTTCAGGCGGGAGCAAAGTAATTTTACAATATGGATGTTTCCAGGTGGGAGGAAAGTGATTTTCCAATATGGAAGTCGTCAGGTGGGAGCAAAGTGTTTGCCAATATGGAAGTCTTTAGGTGGGATCAGAGTGAGTTTACAATATGGGTGTCTTCAGGTAGGAGCATAGTGATTTTCCAATATGGAAGTCTTCAGGTGGGAGCAAAGTGATTTTCCAGTATGGAAGTCTTCATGTGGGAGCAGAGTGAGTTTACAATATGGGTGTCTTCAGGTTGGAGCAAAGTGATTTTACAATATGCACATCTTAATTGATGACCATAATATTTACCAAGTTTATAGCAGTCCATCCAAAGCTGCAGGACATAATGCTGCAACAAGATTGTGTCCAATAGTCCTATGAAATGTTTGCAATAGTCAGGCCCTATGAAATGTTCACAAAAGTCAGGCCCTATGAAATGTTTGCAACTGTTGGGCCCTATGAAATGTTCACAAACGTCAGGCCATATTAAATGTTCACAAAAGTCAGGCCTATGAAATATTCACAACAGTAAGGCCATAGTAACTGTTTGCAACAGTCAGGCCCTATGAAATGTTCACAACAGTCAGGCACTGTTAACTGTTTACAACAGTTAGACCATATTAAATGTTCACAACAGTCATGTCCTATTAAATGTTCACAATAGTCAGGCCCTATGACATATTCACAACAGTCAGGCCCTGTTAACTGTTTACAACAGTTAGACCATATTAAATATTCACAGCAGTCATGCCCTATAAAATGTTCACAACAGTCAGGCCCTATGAAATGTTCACAACAGTCAGGCCCTATAGCATGTTCACAACAGTCAGGCCCTATTTAATATTTGCAACAGTAAGGCCCTATTTAATGTTTACAAATGTCAGGCCATAATAAATGTTCACAACAGTCAGGCCCTATTTAATATTTGCAACAGTCAGGCCCTATGAAATGTTCAACACAGTCAGACCCTATTAAATATTCCAAGAGTCAGGCCCTATAAAATGTTCACAAGAGTTAGGAGCTATTTAATGTTTTCAACAGTCAGGTCCTATGAAATGTTCACAACAGTCAGGCCCTATAAAATGTTCACAATAGTCAGGCCATATTAAATGTTCACAACTGTAAAGCCATATTAAATGTTCACAACATTCAGGCCCTATTAAATGTTCACAACAGTCAGGCCATATTAAGTGTTCATAACAGTCAGGCTTTTGAAATATTCACAACAGTCAGGCCCTTTGAAATGTTTGCAACAGCCAGGCCCTATTTAATTTTTGTAACATTCAGACCTTATGAAATGTTTGCAACAGTCAGGCCCTATGAAATGTTTGCAACAGTCAGGCCCTATTTAATATTTGCAACAGTCAGGCCCCATGAAACGTTTGCAACAGTCAGACCATATAAAACGCTCATAACAGTCAGGTGCCATTTAATGTTTGTAACAGTCATGCCCTATGAATTGTTTGCAACAGTCAGGCCCTATGAAATATTCACAACAGTCAGACCGTATACCATGTTCACAACAGTTAGGTGCTATTTAATGTTTGCAACAGTCAGGCCCTATGAATTGTTTGCAACAGTCAGGCCCTATGAAATATTCACAATAGTCAGGTCCTTTGAAATGTTTCAACAGCCAGGCTCTATTTAATTTTTGTAACATTCAGACCTTATGAAATGTTTGCAACAGTCAGGCCCTATGAAATGTTCACAACAGTCAGGCCCTATAAAATGTCTGCAACAGTCAGGCCCTATTTAATATGTGCAACAGTCAGGCCCCATGAAATGTTTGCAACAGTCAGACCATATAAAATGCTCACAACAGTCAGGCCATATTAAATGTTTGCAACAGTGAGGCCCTATTTAATGTTTGCAAGAGTCAAGCCCTATGAATTGTTTGCAACAGTCAGGCCAAATGAAATGTTCACAACAGTTAGACCATATAAAATGTTCACAACAGTCAGGCCATATTAAATGTTTGCAACAGTGAGACCCTATTTAATGTTTGCAACAGTCAGGCCCTATGAAATGTTCACAACAGTCAGGCCATATAAAATGCTCACAACAGTCAGGTGCTATTTAATGTTTCCAATAGTCAGGCCCTATGAATTGTTTGCAACAGTCAGGCCCTATGAAATGTTCACAACAGTCAGACAATATAAAATGTTCACAACAGTCAGGCCATATTAAATGTTTGCAACAGTGAGGTCCTATTTAATGTTTGCAAGAATCAGGCCCTATGAAATGTTTGCAACAGTCAGGCCTATGAAATGTTCATAACAATCAGGCCCTATTAAATGTTCACAACAGTCAGGCCCTATTTAATGTTTGCAAAAGTCAGGTCCTATTAAATGTTCACAACTGTCAGGACCTATTTAATGTTTGCAACAATCAGGTTTTGGGAATGTTTCCTGTAGATGGTAATTTTCCAAGCTGAGATGATGACATAAATGTCTTTATAGTCTGAATAACAGAAAGGAAACCACCAACCTAAGACAGGTAACACATTATTCTTACATGTAGCTGAACCAGGGATCAAACAAGCAAATATGAGGAAGTAGAAATTTGGGATAGGTTGATAACCTTTCATAAATTTACAATTTTAAAAGTTTTCTGCACGTTTAAATTGTGGAATTTTTAAACATGGCTGCACAAACTGTTTTACTTTTAACATTTCCATAATATTACATCTCTAGCAACCGTCCATTCAAATCCAAAGTTGCAAAATAAGTGATGGAAGTTTCCCATATACAGTGTACTAAGATTAGAATTTGTTGGTTACTTTCTGTTTTGGTACTGTGGTTTGCTCCATGTCTAAGACCAATTAGTGCCATTATAACAATCACAGGTACATGTTATAACAGTGAGCTCTAAGGAAAAAATAAAGTAACAGTAATGGGGTTTCATTTCAAGAAAAGAAATGTATCAGCTTGTGTTAAAGTGATTATGTGCATTTAAACATTTTGTCAAAACAAATAAAATCTCCTAGGTATCTGTCAATTTATGTAAAAAAAGAAGCAAGACCATTTTGAAGGTTTCAGACTTTATCTCAACAAAGAAAAATATCAATAAATGTTATCAGTATCTGTATATCACAATATATTATATATTCACAGGATAAAAATTACAAATTATTTTATCAATGTACTAATATCATATTTGTAAATTGCATCAACTTAAAAATAGATGAATTTGGATTTCCTTTTAAGTGGAAAAAAACTATATTTAAGAAGCACAATTTCATCTCATATAAGAAACATGTAAATGAAGATGAGTTGGAATGTGAATTGCAATTTTCAGTATGGAGAGAAATATTTTATACATACAAGATTTTGACAATCAGTGTTTTATATAAACTTTTAAATGACCTTTGCATAAACTGGGTGTCAGATGAGAAAGTATCAGTCATGCAAATAACAACAGTGACTGATCAGATTCTCAAATGGGTTCATATTTTTATCATTCCTCGATCTGCTATTTAACAATATGACTTATCAGGCTTTAAAATGGTTGAATTTAAAAATGGATCCTTGTAAAAAATAATTTTTTCTGTGAAGCTCATAAAACCCAACACAAAAGCTGTCTTGTGGAATCAAACATATACAATGAGACATCAGTAAACCAATCAATCTGCAACCCAGCATCCTCTGCAGAGTTTTGATCACAATAAGGCAATTCTTGTTTTGACAAAATCTCTGTATACTGGACATCTCTGTAATCAGTCAAGATTGTTTTCAGAACAGTTTCTGGTTTATGGAAGTTTTCTTTAACTAATAACGAAATTATATGTATTATTAATACATTTTCATTTCCTGCTTGTTATGTTTGCATGTATTTTTCTTCTTCTTCTTATAAAATGCTATGTCCCAACAAAACACATCATAAAATTCTACGCTGCAATAATGACTATATTTTTCAGAAGTTGTGTTTTTCAAATGTGAATTTAGCACCTTTGATTCTTTTAACTTATCAGTGAAAACCTATGGATATGTTACTGGATCTAAAAAATTTGACAAGTTATCCTTGTTAACATCAGTTGCCAAGGTGATTGTAAAAAAGTAACTAAATGTTCACATGAGCATACTAAATATGCAAATCACTGGGAATCTGTCATATCAATATGACAGCTTCTCTTAATAAATCACAATTTCTGGGGATACAATATACAGTAGCGTTAATACATTGAGAAGTAGCATAAAATGTGTTACTATAGTAAAACCTGTCTTGACACCACTGCTATGGGAGAGCACCTGTTTTGAGAGACCAGATTCCAGATGCACAGATTTATTGATAATATAGTGTTAAAACCTGTCATGAGAGACCATAATTTTTGGAAGAATGGATGGTCTTTCTAGACAGGTTCTACTACATAAATAGCACTGATTACATCCTGAATAGTCAACAGATTTGATTCGCATGTATATGCTGTAGTAGACAGACAACTCTATCTGTGCATGATATAGTAGACAGACAAATCTGTCTATGCATGATATAGTAGACAGACAACTCTGACTACACATGCTATAGTAGAGACAATTCTGTCTACACATGCTATAGGAGACAGACAACTCTGTCTACACATGATTTTCTTTGCATGAAAAGTCTACAAATTAGACCCTCATGTATATGATATAGTAGACAGACAACTATGTCTACATATGCTATAGCAGACAGTCAACTGTCTACACATGCTATAGTAGACAGACAACACATGATTTCTTTGTATGAAAAATCTACTACTAATTACTCTCATGTACATACTATAAGACTTTGTCTACACATGCTATAGTATACAGACAATTCTGTTTGCACATGCTATAGTAGACAGATAAATGTCTACACATGCTATAGAAGACAGACAACTCTGTCTACACATGCTATAGTTGACAGACATCTGTCTAAACATGCTACAGTACACAGACAACTCTGTCTACATGTGCTATATTAGAAAGACAATTGTCTACACATGCTATAGTAGACAGACAATTGTATACATGTGCTATAGTAGACAGACAATTGTCTACACATGCTATAGTAGACAGACAACTCTGTCTACATGTGCTATAGTAGACAGACAACTCTGTCTATGCGTGCTATAGTAGATAGACAACTCTGACTACATATGCTATAGTAGAGACAACTTTGTCTACAATAGAGACAGACAACTATGTCTGCACATGCTATAGGTGACAGTCAACTGTCTACACATGCTATAGTAGACAGACAACTCTGTCTACACATGATTTCTTTGTATGAAAAATATGCTACTAATTAGACTCATGTATATATTGTAGTAGACAACTCTGTCTACACATGCAACAGACAGTTCTGTCTATACATGCTATAGTAGACAGACAACTATGTATACATGTGCTATAGTAGACAGCAATTGCCTACATGTATAGTGTAGACAAACAACTCTGTCTACACATGATTTATTTTTATAAAAAATCTACTAATTAGACTCTCATGTACATACTATAGTAGACAGGCAACTCTGTCTAAACATGCTGTATTAGACAGGCAACTCTGTCTTTACATGCTATAGTAGACAGGCAAGTGTCTACATGTGCTATATTAGACAGGCAACTCTGTCTACACATGCTGTAGTAGACAGGCAACTCTGTCTACACATGCTATAGTAGACAGGCAACTCTGTCTACATATGCTATATTAGACAGGCAACTCTGTCTACACATGCTATAGTAGACAGGCAACTCTGTCTACACGTGCTATATTAGAAAGGCAACTCTGTCTACACATGCTATAGTAGACAGGCAACTGTCTACATGTGCTATATTAGACAGGCAACTCTGTCTACACATGCTACAGTAGACAGGCAACTCTGTCTACATGTGCTATATTAGACAGGCAACTCTGTCTACATGTGCTATATTAGACATGCAACTCTGTCTGCACATGCTATAGTAGTCAGACAACTCTGTCTAAACATGCTATATTAGATAGGCAACTCTGTCTACACATGCTATAGTAGACAGGCAACTCTGTCTACATGTGCTATATTAGACAGGCAACTCTGTCTACACATGCTATGGTAGACAGGCAACTCTGTCTACACATGCTATAGTAGACAGGCAACTCTGTCTACATGTGCTATATTAGACAGGCAACTCTGTCTGCACATGCTATAGTAGTCAGAAAACTGTCTAAACATGCTATATTAGACAGGCAACTCTGTCTACACATGCTATAGTAGACAGGCAACTCTGTCTACATGTGCTATATTAGACAGGCAACTCTGTCTGCACATGCTATAGTAGTCAGACAACTCTGTCTAAACATGCTGTATTAGACAGGCAACTCTGTCTTTACATGCTATAGTAGACAGGCAAGTGTTTACATGTGCTATATTAGACAGGCAACTCTGTCTACACATGCTGTAGTAGACAGGCAACTCTGTCTACACATGCTATAGTAGACAGGCAACTCTGTCTACATATGCTATATTAGACAGGCAACTCTGTCTACACATGCTATAGTAGACAGGCAACTCTGTCTACACGTGCTATATTAGAAAGGCAACTCTGTCTACACATGCTATAGTAGACAGGCAACTGTCTACATGTGCTATATTAGACAGGCAACTCTGTCTACACATGCTACAGTAGACAGGCAACTCTGTCTACATGTGCTATATTAGACAGGCAACTCTGTCTACATGTGCTATATTAGACAGGCAACTCTGTCTGCACATGCTATAGTAGTCAGACAACTCTGTCTAAACATGCTATATTAGATAGGCAACTCTGTCTACACATGCTATAGTAGACAGGCAACTCTGTCTACATGTGCTATATTAGACAGGCAACTCTGTCTACACATGCTATGGTAGACAGGCAACTCTGTCTACACATGCTATAGTAGACAGGCAACTCTGTCTACATGTGCTATATTAGACAGCCAACTCTGTCTGCACATGCTATAGTAGTCAGAAAACTCTGTCTAAACATGCTATATTAGACAGGCAACTCTGTCTACACATGCTATAGTAGACAGGCAACTCTGTCTACATGTGCTATATTAGACAGGCAACTCTGTCTGCACATGCTATAGTAGTCAGACAACTCTGTCTAAACATGCTATATTAGATAGGCAACTCTGTCTACACATGCTATAGTAGACAGGCAACTCTGTCTACATGTGCTATATTAGACCGGCAATTCTGTCTACACATGCTATAGTAGACAGGCAACTCTGTCTACACATGCTATAGTAGACAGGCAACTCTGTCTACACATGCTATAGTAGACAGGCAACTCTGTCTACATGTGCTATATTAGACAGGCAACTCTGTCTGCACATGCTATAGTAGTCAGAAAACTCTGTCTAAACATGCTATATTAGACAGGCAACTCTGTCTACACATGCTATAGTAGACAGGCAACTCTGTCTACATGTGCTATATTAGACAGGCAACTCTGTCTTCACATGCTATAGTAGACAGGCAACTCTGTCTACACGTGCTACAGTAGACAGACAATTGTCTCTACACATGCTATAGTCGACAGACAACTCTGTCTACACATGCTTGCTTTGTATGAAAAGTCTACTACTAAATACACACTCATGTACATGTTAGACTAGATAAATAACTCCATATCCAATTACTTTCATTTCATGAACCAGATATTCCCACATCAATAGCTAAACATCATGGAACATTTATGTTACTGAATTGTTTATATATGAACAATTATCATTTCTTTCTTACAATATCTGTAAATGAATATATTTCAAGAGTACTGTACTATTCAAATGTATAAAAAAACCATAAAAAAATATCTTTACATCAAATTAAAAAAAAAGATTGTAAGAATTAAGATTGGTCAAATACTTGAAGAGAGAAATGAAATTCAATAATCTTGCAGTAGGTAGTCGTCACTCTAATGTAATTTCTCTGATGATGTAAGCAAATCTAAACTGTAAGCATTAAGCTTTCTCACGAGTCCCTGAAATAATTTGTATACAGTGTATAACTTTTTTATGAAAAATTAAATAAGCATTATGTTAGACTTAAAGGTCAAACATGGAAGCTTCTATATAAACTGATTATCTTCCATTCTTAAAACCTCCATATTCATTATTACTATAACTTTACACTGCATCATTTTCAAATAATTGTGTTTCAAAGTATGATTCTCACAAAAGCTGGCACAGGTATTATCCATCCCCGATATGTTTGCCAAGGTGACATTAGAATGAAGAACTCACTGATGCAGACTGAAACTGCTTTATTGAGAATTTTGTTACAGGTTATGAAATTAACTGTGATCCTGTGGAAATTAAAATGATAAACTAAAACTAGACTTGCATTTTATATGGATAACAAAAGATCACAGAAGAAATAAATGAATGTTGATGATTATCAAAAACAAATTAGGAAAATACCATGCAGTCACATTCAGAAGCATAATGTCAGCATATTAACAATTAACATTGATAACATAAAGCATAATTGTAGTCAGAATTATTCAAAATTGCTCTTCAAAAATAAACCATGATGGTTTTAATGATACCGTTTTAAATGTAACTCATTATCTCCTAAAATAATAATTTGCCATTTTCTATTTGACGCTCTTATTTACCCATGATAACTCTAAAAATAATGAGATAATATGATATGTGCTTGCATTTTAAATTTCTGTTCCCACTGAAAGAGGATGACATTTTTCAATAGTCTTCTTTCTCCCTCTCTCTCTCTCTCTCTCTGATTTGCTCACTCCTTGATGATTACCTGATAATACATCAAAACATTTTTCAACATTGGATGGGATTTGGGATGATTTAAATCATTTGTAATATTCTTTGTATTTTGCTTTGTAATATGCACTGCAATACATTCAGAAAATCTAAGAATGAACAGTACAATTGGCAGACTTATATCTATAGTATTTTTCTGCATTTGGAAAATAAATTAAGGAACATAAGTCTTTTCATTTTGATAATAATATGCAGAAAATCAATTATTTTCACTTGAAGTAACTATATAGTCTGTACACTCCAGTATTAGTAACAGGTTTGTTCATATTCCACCAGGTCATACATAACACAGCATGAAAAGGTAGCTTTAGTCAAGGGAGGTAATGCAGACAAATTATGTACACTCTAATGCTTCCTTAATTTAAATGGTAAATTTGGGGAATTCACTTTGAGTACATTTATCAGAATAAACACATTTTCAATCCACAGATAAATTTTACACAAAAAGCATACAAAAGTTTGAAAATTTTCTCCATAACTGACCTAATAAATTGAAGAAGCAAAATTTAAATACTTATTGAATTACCGTTTGCCAGCCTATAAGTCGATGTGGAGTATAAGTCGAATCAGCAAATTTTCCATCCTTCATCCTTATACAAGTCAATGCCCAGTATAAGATGAGGCCAGATCAACACCTTGGATTGTCTTTTTCACTTTGTTCCACACAGCATCGAGAATTTTATCCTACCTGTAACTCTGTAACCTTCCCAGTCAGGATCATTAAACGTAACTAAAAGTATCTGATTTCACAAGAAGTATTTTAAACGTATTATGTACTTTTAGCTACATATAATGACACACTGACCCAAAAATTTATTGAGTTACAGATAGGATAAAACTTGCGATGTTGTGTGGAATTAAATTATATTAACTTCAGGTTTCATAAATATTAAAAGTATCACTGTATGCTATTTCAGATTACTAGCAACAGGGAAATTGCATCATTAATACTAAAATGCATTTTTTTTTTTGGTGGGGGGGGGGGGGAGAGATACAGAGAGAAGGATGCATATGTATTCCATCGCATTTCTTCTTGCACCTCTTGGTTAAAGTCAAATATGGTCTGATATATGAGAGAGAGAGAGAGAGAGAAAGGTCAGCTCTTCATGGATTTTTGTTCTTTTTTTTAACTTATTGCCCCTGTGTTGCATAAGCTTTTGTCAAAGAAAGAAAACATTAATAAATGAAAGAATAAATATAAACTATGAAAATTCATGCCATACTTCTTCAGGGTTCAAATATTCACAATAGTTATATCCATATAGTCTCCATTAGGTTAAATCCCAAGAATGACCATTTTTCATGCTGTCAGATTTTCTTTGTAAGTCTAACGACCTCTCCATTCTCAACAATTCAGATTTTGTTTAAAGTGCATGTACTCTTTCTGTACTTAGGCTATTTTTGATCTTTGCTCATGCTAGGTCTATTTTAAAATTTGCTGTAGGTTCTGTGGGCAAGTTAAAAAATGTCAATGGCTGAGAAATTTACAATATTAACCACCTGACATTTCCTTTAATAACTGGTATGGTATTCACAATACCTATGGGTAGCCTCATTTCCCTATTAGTAGCCTCACTAATTTGATCTGATCTGCTGAATCTTGACCTCAAAAAGGTGTTATTATAGAATGACTTAATACAGCCGTAGCATATTTAATTAGCATGTAAATACCACTACAAAGTCATGTGTTGTTGTTGTTGTGGGGTTTAATGCCATTTTTCAGTACATGATAGGCTATGCATGGCGGCCAGTATTATTGGTGGAGGAAGAACCCAGGAAACCCCGGGAAGAACCACCGATCCATGAGAAGCTACTGGCAAGATATCTCACATACCCACATCAGCCGAATCCTAGACTCAAAGTGACAAACCTATACAGGGATAGTTGAAGACAAATCAAAATATTTGTAAAGGTCCTCGGTAAAGTCTACATGCATGTACAGGGATAGTTGAAGACGAATGAAGATATTTGTAATGGTCCTCTGTAATGTCTACATGCATGTACTGGGATAGTTGAGTTTTGTTTCTTTTCTTCATATATTTTTTTTGTTGTGGATGTGACCAAATCATTTTTGACTATACGTGACTTCCAGACAAGCATGAATGTCAAGTACCGTATTTGCCAGCCTATAAGACGATACTTCTTGACCAGAAAATCTTAGCTTTGTCTTATACTCTGAATCAGCTTGTATATGATTATGTCATCCAAATTGCTTTATCATATTTTTCATATGGAAAATAATTCTCCAAGAGTATGAAAAATTATGTGTAAATATTTTTCATTTTGGGGAAGAGATTTTGTATGAACAAATATAGGATACCACAGTGAGTAGTTTAAACAATTACATGATTGTCAGTAATACAAATTAACATAAATCAGGTGTAAAAGCAGAATGCACTAGTAATTTATGTTGTTTGTAAGATATGTTGTTCAAATTTAATTAAAACATCTGCATCACTATAAATATAAACAAGCATAATTATAATAACTTTTCAGAATATATGTATAAAAGAGACTGACAGACATTGGCTTTTTAGATATAAACTATGGTTTATATTAATCTAAAAATAGTATCAGATTCTAAATAATAAACCTAGGAAACAAACATTTGTAAATAATGAATATTAAATGAAATAGAATTACACAAAATTGAGAGGTTATAATTTTACATTAAATGTTATGTTAATTACAAATTTTAAAAGCTATAACTTTTCTTTTTTTAAACTGATAATATCCAAAGAATATTGAAATGATGTCAACTTCAAGGTTGTTTATTCATTTTACATTTAAATATACAGTGCTTCCTTTTATAATGCTGACTATGCAAGACCTCTGTAGTATGTGTGGAATCGTGATCTTGAGGGAAGTTGTGATAATGTTGAGCATGGGACACATAAGTATGACCCATGTTATAAGTGAGGGAGAGACGTTCCAACAAGTGTGTGTCCAAATAGTGCATTAGGATGCAAAACTATAGCATTTAATGATGTGTTGGTTCCATTAGCCAGAATGAAAAAAGTAAACTATATTAAGTGGCAATGATAACACAATATTTAATCAATTTAATGAGATCCATTACCACACCTGTGTTATAAGAAATATGATGGTATACTGAGGGCCTTTGTACTGGATGTGTAGTTTTACACACAAGCTGAGATTCAATATCAAGACAATTACCACACCTGTATTATAAGAGATATGATGGTATACTGAGGGCCTTTGTACTGAATGTGTATTTTCACACACAAGCTGAGATTCAATATCAAGACAATTACCACACCTGTATTATAAGAGATATGATGGTATACTGAGGGCCTTTGTACTGAACGTGTAGTTTTACACACAAGCTGAGATTCAATATCAAGACAATTGCCACACCTGTATTGAGATATGATGGCATACTGAGGGACTTTATACTTAGTGTGTATTTTCACACACAAGCTGAGATTCAATGTCAAGGCAGTTACCACATCTGTGTTATAAGAGTAATGATGTTATACTGAGGGAATTTATCCTTAATGTGTAGTTTTACACACAAGCTGAGATTCAATGTCAGGAAAATTACCACACATGTTGGTATACTGAAGGCCTTTGTAATGAATGTGTAGTTTTACACACAAGCTGAGATTCAATGTCAAGGCAGTTACCACATCTGTGTTAAGAGACATGATGGTATACTGAAGGCCTTTGTAATGAATGTGTAGTTTTACACACAAGCTGAGATTCAATGTCAAGGCAGTTACCACACCTGTATTATAAGAGATATGATGGCATACTGAGGGACTTTATACTTAATGTGTGTTTTCACACGCAAGCTGAGATTCAATATCAAGGCAGTTACCACATCTGTGTTATAAGAGTAATGATGTTATACTGAGGGAATTTATCCTTAATGTGTAGTTTTATACAAAAACTGATATTAAATCTCAAAACAACTTTTTCCCAATCTAACATTTTAAATATTATATCTTCATACATTAGAACTCAAAGAAGTATATTAATACAATTGATTTCCATCCACCAAACAATATTTGTTCATAACAGATTCACCATGGAGCAATTACAAAAACAGATGGGAGACTTTTAGCACCAAAAGAAACATCTACAATTGTCACGGAATTGTATAAATCCTTTTATTTATTAAATGCATGAACTTGGGTTTTGTTTTTTGTGTACAACGATACCTGAGGGTGATTTATGTATATTGTACAAAGATTACGAAATATTGAGTTAGATTCATCCTATGCCGCACGCGTGAAGTGCTTTCGATGGGAAAAACTGAATACTTCCAGCACACAGATGACGCATTACGGCATTGTCTGTGTATAAATGCCTTGCCGTGAGACCAAATCTTTACATTATGGAATGTCTTGTCAGTGAGCTGTCAACTTCAAGGACTTACACATATTCAGCTGTAGAGGTATGAGTTATTAATTTCTTGTGTACAAGTTATAGCTATTGTACTACCATGTTTATTTTTGTATATTTTCTATGTAGCTTTGACTTATGTAGTATCATACAAATATTTTCTATTCTTGTTTGTGACTTAGCAAGAGATTTATATTAGCAATATATCAAAGTTGCATTTTTAAGAAATGTTCAGTACTGTAGGATTCTTGTCAGGCATGGTTAGGTTCACTTTTGAACTTGTGTATTGTTTTTGTAACTACTGTGCTGATAATGTAATCTGTATAGCTTACCATACATACCGTCATTGTGTTTTATCATATATGTCTGTGTCATGCATAGTACACGGTGTTAGATGTACAGTGCAACCCCGCTATAATGCGAATTCATATATATCGAGGTCGTGGTGTGGCTCCCAAAGTTTTTTATATTCATTCGCACATGAACAAATATTTGCTGTTCAAAGTACATGAAATAGTGAATAAAAAATTTATTATCATTATGGGGAAGAGGTCACGTATGAATTGGAATTTAATATGATCATGGTGTTTTTCCTGAAATTTTAAATACAAGCATGTGTATATTTCTCGTAGCGGGAAAAAAACAATTTTTTAAGTATGAGAAATAGTGTGTAAAACATTTATTATCATTTTGGGGAAGAGTTCGCATATGAATTTTAATGTAATATGATTGTGGCCTAGCTTCTAAAATTAAACAATATCACCAGGTTCTTGTTATGCCAAAATAAACATTATCGGACATGTTACCGTAAATAATGTCTGCTTTATTAGCTGGAAATTGAAATGGTATGAAATTGTACATGTGTTCATCTTTAAAATTTTTATATGTAAAAGTGACTTGTGACCACTGCAGGCCTACTGCACTTAGTTCTCAGGCTTTACATGTGTATGGGGTTTACTGATGAATTCATTATTAATTTCCTTTTTTTTATAAAAAATTTACCGTTATGGTAATGCAAGTTCACAAATGCAATTCGTTCTCTGCACTTTGTGCAACAAAAAAAAGTATCATTTTGGGAAGAGACTGTGTATGAATTTGAGTACAATATGATATATAATAATAATAATAATAATGAGGACTTTGTATAACGCCTAATCTTTAGAAGCTCTAAGCGCTTTACAGCATTAGACAACACCTATAAGATAAAATACATATATAATGATATGATTACAAAAACAAACACCATGAAATTAGAAAACATAAAATACATGCTGAGAATATTTATGGTAGGAAACATTATTAGGTCTTTAAGTTTGTTCTTGTAGTCAAAATAAGTGAGCTTTGAGAGCACTCTTGAATGGGATCACTGTCTTAGTGTCTAAGTTCAGTGGGCAATTCATTCCACGTTGCTGGGCCCTGGTATGCAAAAGAACGCTGTCCATATGACTTTATTTTCAAAGTGGGAATAATAAGTATATGATTGTCAGAAGAGGAGTGTAAGTATCTTGCTGGTGTGTACACATGGTTGAGGTCGGATAGGTATGTTGGACTAGAATCCGTCAGTGAATCATAGCACAGAGAAAAAAATTTGTGTTTGATTCTGGATCGAATGGATAGACAGTGTAGGGTACAGAGCAGTGCGAAGGTGTGCTCTGATCATGGCAATCTAAGTATGATCCAAGCAGCTGTGTTTTGAACTTTTTGAAGTTTCTGTAGTAGATATTGAGATGAACCAGACAGAATTGAGTTACAATAGTCCAGTCTTGAAAGTACTAATGAACACTTAAGTGTTTTAGTGGCATCAACTGAAAGATATTTGCGAATTGAGCTGATGTATCTCAGCTCAAGATATGCAGCCATGCATATGTTCATGACATGTTGGTAAAATGTGAGAGTACTGTCCTGAGTAACACCTAGGTTTCGTACTGATTGTGTGAATTTAATGTTGGCATTGCTGATATTTATTGTTTGAGGTAAAGGATGTGAATGAGAAAGTCTTTGTGTTGTGATCAGAATGGGCTCAGTTTTATCATCATTTATCTGCAGCTTGTTACATGTCATCCATGATTTCACATCAGAAATGCACCTCTCTACATTTTGGATGGTAGCATCAACTTCAGTTGGGTGGCTAGATTTGTATATTTGGGTGTCATCAGCGTACAATTGGTGAAACACTGGATGATGATCTATGACACTTGAGCAGCTGAGTATAGAATGAAGAGAACACTGGTCCATGAACAGACCCCTGTGAACACCACAACATACATCAACTGGGCTGGAGTGTATTCCATTTGCAGACACAATATGTGTCCTGTTGACCAAATAGGACTTGAACCACAGTAAGGATGTATCATGAATGCCAAATACAGGCTGGAGATGGTGAAGTAATATATCATGGTCTGTTGTGTCAAATGCTGCAGACAAATCAAGGAGGGTGAGGACTGTAATCTTTCCACTATCCAAAGCAGAGAGAATGTCATTAACTACATTTAGAAGAGTAGTTTCTGTACTGTGGCAGATTGTACTTTGCTAAAATGACTGTTTGAATTCAAATGAGATACAAGCTGGGATAGAACAACCTTTCCTAAGATTTTTGATATGAATGGGAGATTAGAAACTGGGCGGTAGTTCTTTAAATCGTTGTGGTCTAATGTTGGTTTCTTTAGCAGAGGCCTTATAATGGCAGTTATGAAAAATGATGGGAATTCCCCGGATGTTGTTGTTGTTGTTGTTGTTGTAGGGTTTAACGCCATTTTTCAGCACAAGATAGGCTATACATGGCGGCCAGTATAGTTGGTGGAGGAAGAACCCTGGAAAACCCCGGGAAGAACCACTAACCCATGAGAAGCTACTGGCAGGCTTTCTCACGTACCAACGTTAGCTGAGGCTGAGATTCAAACTCACGCAGACAGAGGTGAGATGGCAGTGATCCGTAATGGTGAGTGCTTTAGACCACTCGGGGCCCCATTCCCCGGATGAGAAATATTAATAACATCAGTTAGTGAAGGCAATACTGGATCTAAGCACTCAAGCAGCAGTGATGATGGAATTGGATCAAGTTCACATGAGTTTGATGCACTCTTCATCAGGATTGTACGTATGAAATTCAATGAGACAGGTTGAAATGTTGCGAATGGTTGCCGCTCAAATTCTGTATCCCACCTGTATGGTGACGAGTCAACTGAAATTGTGGTGTCAAGCTTCTCTAATGGTTTGTACTTTGTCACAGAAGAAATTTGCAAACATGTCCAGAAGGTCAACTGGAGAGAAGGTAGTTGGAAGTGGTGTAGATTTGTTCCTTGACATTAGCTTGTTTGTGATCTCGAAGAGCTCGTTACAGCTGGAACTTTCCACGATCTTAGTAGTGTAGTGGTCTGATTTCACTGCATGGACTACATTATATAATACAATCGTCGCATGGTTCCTGAAATTTTAAATACATGTATGTGTATTTCTCTCATACCCGGAAAAATACTTTTTAAAACTACGAGAAATAGTGTGTAAAACGTTTATTATCATTTTGAGGAAGATTTCGAGTATGAATTCGAATATAATATGATCGTGGCTTGGCTTCTGAAATTTAACAATTTTACCAGATTTTTGAAGTGTTATGCCAAAATAGACATTATCAGAAATGTTACTTGTTACTGATCCATGAGTAAAGCCAGTAAGTCATCTTTGTAATTGTTTTCAATTAATTCTATACCATCGTTGCTCAAACAATAGCCAACATGTGTTTCTTTAACTGCATACACAAACAAGCAGCAGACAATATGGTGGTTGATAAAAGATTCTCACAATTTAATAAACATCAAAAAATGACAGCCACCAACATGTTTGCTGGGCTTGGTGGTGTTATTAGACGCAATCATTAGACCAGTAAATAATGTCCGCTTTATTAGCTGGAAATTGAAAGGGTATGAAACTGTACATACATTCAGCTTTACATTTTTTAAAAAAAGTGACTCATGACTATTGCAAGCATACAGTACTTACTTCCTGGGTTTTACATGGGTATGGAGTTTGTTTATGAACTCGTTATTAATTTCCTATTTTTTTAAAAAATATTTTACCATTATGGAAAAGCAAGTTTACAAATGCAGATAGTTCTCTGCACTTTACGCCATGATTAGTATAGGAGTTTTCACACGTTTCTTTTGATATTCACAAAATCTTAAGTAAAAGTTATATGCACACTGAAAGCATGTATTGATTGTTAATTATTCTTGCTGTAGTCATTCAAATGAATAGGCATACAAGCATTAATTATTGGAAATTTGCAATGGATAAATGTACACGGAAACACATATGAAATTTTTTTAGTAGTATGAAATTTGTACAGACACTGTTTATGGACCCTGGAATGTGATGAACTGTACATGTGATTCGTCTTTCTTAACCTAATTTTGCTGTTAATTTTTCCCATTGAATTCAGACACATAATGATGTGTGACAAAATTACTGAATAGTTTAAATATGTATGCAATTTTTGCAATGGAATTACGTATTTTATGGATTAATTTCAAGCTCCAATGGTATGATATCAGACAGCAAGTAAACAGTGTTGATACTCTCTGTTCATGCTATATATTAGACGTTGAATTCATATACAACGATCAGGGAAAAAAATATTGAATATTGTAAATCTGTGTGCAATTTTTCAATGGAATTACATGCATTATGATGAACTGAATGCCACGATGGCATGACAGTAAACGACGTTGATACCTATTCATCATATACATTAGACATGAATACACGTATATGTGCCAATGAGTTGTTCTCTCAAAAAAGTAAAATACTGTAAAACCCTGCATTAACAGGAGCATGATATTAACGTGATCCAATTTTGTGGACCCCAATTATCGCATAATAGCTGGATTACACTGTACTTTCAGCTGACCAGAGTGATCAGAGTTACTGGAGTGATCGGAGTGATTGGAGTCAACATGGTGCCAGCTGCAGAGCTAAGCACACATGTTTACCATGGCAGCTGTGAAGCTGAAACATAGCAGCCATAGAGCTGAGTAAACAATGTTGCTGGTCGAGTAGCAGGTAATCAGGCATTTCTGACCGAGATTGGTGGGCACTGATTGTAACATAGTAAGCATGAATAATAACATAAAGAATTCATGATGTGTACATAGTAAGTATGAATAGAAACATAAAGAATTCATGATGTACATAGTAAGTATTAATAGTAACATAAAGTGTGTGTGTGTGATTTGGATTTTTAATGTAGCTTTAACAATTTTTCAGTCATATCGCTACGATGTCTGCAGTGTGACAGTTTATAGTGATGTCTAGCACTGGGGCATCATGTCGCAGACATGTAGCACGATGTCCCACCCAGTCACATTATCCTGACACCAGGCCGACCATAGCACATAGCAAAGTATTAATAGTAACATAAAAATGTCATGTTTACACAGTAAGTATGAACAGCAACATAAAGAATTCATGATGTGTACATAGCAAGTATGAATAGTAACATAAAGAATTCATGATGTGTACATAACAAGTATGAATAGTAACATAAAGAATTCATTATGTGTATGAAGTATGAATAGTAGCATAAAGAATTCATCATGTACATAATAGTATGAATTGTAACATTAAGAATTAATCATGTGTATACAGTAAGTATGAATAGTAGCACAAAGAGTTCATCATGTACATAATAGTATGAATACTAACATAAAGAATTCATGATGTCAATAGTAGCATGAATAGTAACATCAAGAATTCATCATGTTTACACAGTAAGTATGAACAGCAACATAAAGAATTCATGACATGTACATAGCAAGTATGAATACTAACATAAAGAATTCATCATGTCAATAGTAGCATGAATAGTAACATAAAGAATTCATGATGTGTACATAGCAAGTATGAATAGCAACATAAAGAATTCATGATGTATACATAGCAAGTATGAATAGTAACATAAAGAATTCATGACGTGTACTTAACAAGTATGAATAGTAACATAAAGAATTCATCATGCCAATAGTAGCATGAACAGCAACATAAAGAATTTATGATGTGTACATAGCAAGTATGAATAGTAACATAAAGAATTCATCATGTACATAATAGTATGAATTGTAACATCAAGAATTAATCATGTGTATCCAGTAAGTATGCATAGTAGCACAAAGAATTCATCATGTGTATGCAGTAAGCATGAATACTAACATAAAGAATTCATCATGTCAATAGTAGTATGAATTGTAACATAAAGATATTTTCTTTGTTTTGCATTATCATTAAAACCAAACTGTATCTTCCAATTTTCTTTTGACGAAGGCATTTCTTGATTTTCTTTCAGCAATAAATAAATGTTTTCCACAGCTTTTTATATCAAGTAAAATATACCCAAGTATATTTTGAATATAGAAAAATACCTAAATGTTTTATAATATTATTCGTTTGACTACCACTATTAATCCACTGCAGTCTAAATAATTAAATTTTATACTAAATTTAACTTTAAATTATAAAGCAAGATAAATGTGTTGTATTCATGCACTAAATCACAGATAGTGACTATGTCTACTGCATATATTTTTACGGAAAATACTGTCTCCAGCAACCTTAATTTTATAAGTGAACTATAGTTTTTGTAAATAATTTTTCAAAAATTTTAAATAAACAGTTTTCCTTTTAATTCATTTATTAGAACTATTCCAGATGACTTAACAGAAAAAGAATGCTCTTTTAATGTGCACTGCAGACAATTTGGCATAGATAAATATAAATAATTCATTTTTGACATTGCCAAAGTTTTTTATAACCATGATTATCCTAAGGTGTTAAGAGTTCTTTTTGATCAGTGCAAATGTATCTGATTTTAATTGATTTTTTTTAATTGAATCTTGTGCACAACAGATAATGGAGAGACAAATTAGAACTTTTAATTTTAACTTTCTTTTTTTATGATCTTCGTATGCTTCATTGACAAATGAGATGAATAAAAATGCATAACAAAATATACATGAAAATATGTAACAGCAAATAAGGCATCCTTAAAAATGGATGTCATTTAAACGTAGCCATTTTAACTACTGTATTTTATGTTATTTTTCGCACATGAAAAAACAAATATTAATTTCAGTGTGCGAAAAATTATATGTAAAATAAATAATTATCATTTGGTGGTACTGACCATGTATAAAAAATAAAGGGATCATACCTGAACAAGTTCTATGGAACACACGCTACTCAACAACCTAACAATACAAACATACAAAATAAATGTATATTTTCTATCTCATTCTGCTCTCAACTCAAGAATTTAATTAAAATAAAAATAAAAGTACTCAAAGATTTTTGTTATTATTAGTGAATGAGAGAGTGAGAGAGAGGATTATATCTCAGTGTGCAAGCTTGTCTGCATTTAGAGCATATGTAGTTATGTTGTATAATGTTGGCAAAATAATTAAGATGACTTGAACATGTATTAGTTATGGGTATTATTTATTGGTATATTGTATGCAACGATATGAGACGGCATTGTCAAGAAATGAAGTGCAATTTGTATTTTTACAGCAACAATAATCTCATTATCAAAATTGCAATACAAAAATTAAGACTTTAAATCACGTTTTAGTTAATGCGCATGAGCATACATGTGTGTGTGTGTGTGTTAGAGAGAGAGAGATGAAACAAAAAGATTCTTTGTAAAAGACCATATTTATTCAGGTCAGGGTGGTTTTTATTTGTAGCATTTGCAAAGAGAAAAAAGACTGTTACCTGACAACTGTGATAATCTTCATATATTACAACCCTTCTATATTCCATTACCAATAATTAAAATGTACGTTGTCTCAACAACCACAAGGCTATGCAGTGTTATTTACACTGTAATTAAACATGCTTAGCAGTTTGGTTATTCCAGTTCAAACCAGATTGATCGCAAGAATCGACAGAAGAGCTCAAATCAGTGATTTTGCCAGTAGGGAAATGAGGCTCTCTTTAGGGAAATGAAAATCTGTCAATGTGCTATTGAAGCCATTGTCCATACCACAGATGTTATAAGGACAAGCGATCATACGCATTACTTGTTACTCTTGTCAATAAAGATGGGTATATCATTGAATAGATTTGCAATAAAATGTTAATTATATCCAAGTCAAAACAGAACAAACATTTAAAAGTATATATACTGTTTTATCAGAGTCCGTGACTTTCATATTTATGATAGAAAATGACTAGGTTTTTATATTTTATGTTTGTATAACTATAACGAAACAATAAAACTATAAAACTAGTTGACCAATGGACTGTGGTCTTCAATTTAGCATGCTATTTTTGTTGGATAAGAAAACATCAAAAGTCTTCCAAACTCATTTTAAAATGCACATGGTGTTTTGTTATGGTGACAGACCTAATAAGGAAACCTAAATAACGAATATATTAAAGGTAAGGTCTGTGAAGTCCTTTGTCCATTTGTTAATAAACACCAGTAGATATTGTAATTACAATAAGAGAGCTTATACACACTGGTTGCTGCGGGATTTTTTGCTGGGGGGGGGGGCCAGACAGTTATGGCCAGGAGAGTTAGTATAGCAAGCAGTCTGAAACCAAAGCTAATATTATTTACTAAGCATTTGAACAGAATCTTGTGACATATTTTCAGTTTCATTTGCATGATCAAATTTGTCGGAAAATATATATATATATATATATATATATATATATATATATATATATATATATATATATATATATATATATATATATATATATGTATGTATGTATGTATGTATGTATACGGCGGGGGCGTGGATCACATGACCCCTTGACCTATGCTGCGGGTGCCCATGCTTATGCATCGATCATTGTATTTTCTCACTAACAATTAATTATTCATTTTTGTAAAAACAAAATGGCAATATGCTATTTTTTTATCTTTTTTGCAAACATAAATCTTATTAGCAGAAATTTTATGCCCAATAATTTAATGGATTTTTTTCGAAAAATGCAAAGTAATATGTACAAAAAATTATGATACATTTAAATAATTGTTACTGTGATAACTGGATTGTGTATAAAAAATTAGAGGGTATGAAAAAATACATGAAATATGGTACTATAACTGATTATCATTCTGCTCTGTCTAGAGAATACTACATGAGCCAACAGTTGCACAACAAATACTTTAACTGCCCTGTCCATATATGTATATGGTGTGTACTCTGTGTGCTTACACTATGTCTTCATGGTAAACTTTTCTAGTCACAATAAAAGCCAACACAATGGATGGCAAGGGGTTGGATAGTTCGGTTTGTAGAAATGATAACTTGGATGGAGTTTTGGGGATCCTAGAACTGGAGGACGGATAAAACACAAGCACACATATTCTTCTCCTGTGATATGAATGAATTCTGCAATATTTAAAAGTGCAATGAAACATGCAAATTTACATCTGATAACCACAATATCCAAAGAAAATGACTTCAGCAACTGTTGAAGAATTCTGCAAGGATTTCTGGAGCATCTTGTACACTGTAATCTCTGACAATCACATTTTTACCATCATGTAGTCCCCTGATCATACAGGAGAGGGCTGAAAAAAGAGAACATTTATTGTACAAAGGAATATATGAAACAAACATCTGTATTCTTGTATGTGACCCTATTACACCACTCCCTTGATAACTCGCGCACATCGGGGTCCAGAAACATCGACCACACTATAAGTGAGGTGCGAGTTATCGAGGGACCTATAAAATAAGCCCAAAACCAATAAAGTGATCGAATTCAACATAAAGGAAAAATATGGGGGGGGTTTGGGGTAAGGCAGATTATAGTGTTGAATACTCACTTTATAATCCTGCCGAGATTAACTGTGAATAAATACCTCTTCATAACGGTGTACTTTATTTATTATTTCCTCATAGGGCAACATTAATTTCAGGATAAATTACAGTATATTGAGACGATCATCGAAAACACTATTCCACGTGGTTTCCGTTCACTTAACATGTGTACCACTTCACACATTGTGTACTACGTCACTAATTTTTATGTTGAATTGGATACATTCTAGTTTTACTGTTTGATCCAAATTAGACATTTTTTTACATACAAAAGACCGACTCTTTTCAAGAAACAGTGTCAATCGAACGATAGATAGATACCGGTAGATAGATTTGAATGCGATAGAAGTAAAATGGAAAACAAAAAAACAAGGGTTAATCAGTACTAACATATTTAATTGGTCTACAAATTTAAAACAACGTAAATTAGAACAAGTTAATACTTGTCATTCGTGCCATGCTTGACAAATATCAATTCACTTTTTGAAAAAATCAGTTAATTTTTTTTGTGTGTGTTACTCCTTGGTTTCTCTGCCACGGAGCAAAATCCCTCAGATTTCTCAACTGCATGAGCTTTACGTAGTCAACATTTTGGGTCTCCAGCCACCTTATGGCAATATGAAAATATTTTATTGCTTCCTGTGCAGAGGGGGGAGGTGGTGTCTCTGTTACTGTTTTGCTTTATGTCAAAGGCAGCTCCAAGACCCTTAATCCAGCACCCAAGGTCTCTTGTAATCGATTTTTTAATGCAACAATCACTTCCCCAAATTGTTGATCAAAACAAAGCCAGCATGTAATTAGCTTCTCACAGAAGTACTCACGGGTTTCGATGTGACGGTCGATTGACTCTTTTCATGTTTTCAATGAACAGAATATGTTGTGATTATAATGTTTACACTGAAATGGAATTAAAGGATTAGAATGTGACTTTCACACAGGAAGACGTTTAATTGATGTTTATTTCATTCTCTGTTGCCACCTGTTAGCATTTACCAGAAGTTTCACCAGACTGTTTATTTACAGTATACTGACAACTATTTATCATAAAAACTTACATAACATATGATATCTTGAAACAGAGGTCTCGCTAGGATTTTAAAACTGGGTCTTTCTGCCTCTGAATTGAATCACTAAATATCAGTACATTTTCTCACCAGGCCGCCAGTCAAAGCCTTTGAACTAGCTGCATAGCTATTGCATCATGTTCTTTTTTTTTATGTACTCTTATAAAATGGCAACATGTATGTACATCAAAGAGTCTTTTAGTCACTGAATTCTGTCATTGTAAATATCAGCACAGTTAACTGATCAACACATTTTCCCACAAAGCAGGTGGCTGAAACAGGACCGGCAAATCTTTGAATTTTCCCGCGCACCTATTACATGCGTACGGAGGATTCCCGCCTCAGTGATTTTCTGCATCCCAGATCAAAAATTGGCGTCCATATACGTGTAATTAAGTGTTTTCGAGATCTCTGAATTTAATTCTTATTTAAAACTTGCAAATTTCAAAATATGGATTCTATTTTTAAGGGCATTAATCACCATTTTCGATGATAAAACGAGCATTGTATCAAAGTTTAATTTATCAATTCTTATCGTAATTTTTTCATGTTCAGATATTTTAAATAAATTTTCTCTGGAAAAATTCAGGAGCCAAGACGGACACCGCGTTATAAGCAGGATCGCGAGTTATCCGGGTGCGAGCTATCGAGGGAAGCGGTGTATTATGCATAAACCACAGAGCCCATCTTTATAACGCCACTCATGGAAACCATCAAAATGACCAGCATTATACCCAAGTATGTTCCTATATATCTGCGTCATGATACCATGTACAAACTCAAAAGTAGGGTGTTTAATGATGTGAGATTTTATAACATTCTGTTCTCATTAGCAATGAATGAAATGAAAGGACATACATTTTTATTGTAGATGAGATCCTGACCATCTCCACATTATTAGAGGGACTAACCATCTCCACATGATTAGAGGGACTAACCAACTCCACATAATTAGAGGGATGGACCATCTCCACATGATTAGAGGGACTGACCATCTCCACATGATTAGAGGGACTGACCATCTCCACATTATTTGAGGGACCAACCATCTCCACATGATTAGAGGGACTAACCATCCTCACATGATTAGAGGGACTGACCAGCTCCACATGACTAGAGGGACTAACCATCTTCACATGATTAGAGGGACTGACCAGCTCCACATTATTAGAGGGACTAACCATCTTCACATGATTAGAGGGACTAACCATCTTCACATGATTAGAGGGACTAACCATCTTCACATGATTAGAGGGACTGACCATCTTCACATGATTAGAGGGACTAACCATCTTCACATGATTAGAGGGACTGACCAGCTCCACATGATTAGAGGAACTGACCATCTCCACATGATTAGAGGGACTGACCATTTCCACATTATTAGGACCTACCATCTCCACATTATTAGGGGGACTGAGGTGTACTGTGTGTGTGATTTGGATTTTTTATGTAGCTTTAAAAAAAATTTCAGTCATATGACTACGATGTCTGTAGTGTGGCAGTTTATAGTGATGTCTAGCAATGGGGCATCATGCTGCAGACATGTGGCATGATGTCCCAGCCAGTCACATTATCCTGACACTGGGCCGACCAGTCCTAACACTAACCTCTTAATGCTGAGCGCCAAGCAAGGCAGCTGTAAGTACCATTTTTGTAAGTCTTTGGTATGACTCGGCTGGGGATCAAACCCATGACCTCCAGCATCCGAGGCTGACGCTCTAACCACTAGGTCACTGGAGCGGTTGACTGAGGTGTACTGAAAGGCTTTATAATCAGGGATTTTGTGGATCATGAAAATATTGACATTATCAGTGGGGCAACAACATACTAAGGAGCTTCATAATCAGGGACTTTCTGGATCATGACAATATCCATATTATCAGTAGGGCAACAATATAATGAGGAGCTTTATAACTAGGGTATTTGTGGATCCATGATCATATCTACATTATCCGTGGGGTAGTGGGGTACTCAGGAGCTTTATAAATCAGAGACTTTGTGGATCCATGACTTTACCCACATTATCTGAGGATCAGCAGCACATTCAGCAGCTTTATAATCAACAAGTTTGTTTTTGTCCATTTTGCACTCAAATAATGCATAGAAAACTGATTGAAATTGCCATGCTAACAAAAACATCAGTACTAAAATGCTTGATTTTATGTGTGGCCAAAATTAGATTTGATGGGATTGTAAAGATGTCACCAATGTTGCACAGCAGAAGACATCTTGGCTCCTTTTGCACAAACTCAGAAGGCCATTTCACTAAGATAGCTCAAAAGGAAATTTAGTCAAGTTCAGTTAACTGCCTTCTCATTTACAGAAATAGAAATAGAATTCAATCTGAGTGTCAGACCAGCATAATTTTTTCAGACCACACTAATGGGAAGCAAGACAGAACCATTACATTTCTAGTATTTTGCATCAATGGTATCAATAGTTTATTTAGTTTTTTGTTAGTGTATATTTCTACAACAGCATAATATATTCTCATCATACAATGGTACCTAAGTCAATTCATGATATGACATGCTTGCTTGCAATCTTTGACCTTCATGTCAAGGTCACAGTCAAAGAAAACTCATATTATGGTTAAAGTTGTTTCATTTGCTTTTTCCCCTCAACCCCTGTGTGAATTTGTGTATACCTGGAATGACTCATTCTGAAACATGCTTGATCACTCCTTTGACACAGAGTCAGGGTCATAGTTAAAAAAAATTGCCTTATGTTTTGGTTGAGTTTTTTCCATAGGTATATTTATTAAACGTCTTGATCAGTTTTTGTTCAAACATTGGACAAATCATTATGAAACTAAAACAACTGTTATCATCATCTGTTTAACAATAGTTAACACCATTTTACAGATGATAATAGCAATTGTTGAATATGAGATAGAGCATGAAAAAAATGAAATAATAATATATAACAAAGGCATAAAGTAAAACCTGCCTTACCAAACACCTGTACAGAAAGGCCACCTGCTCATAAAGAACAAATTTTCTACATTTATTTTCTTAAGTTTGTCTATAGTTTTAACACTGTGTAAAGAGTATTTGTTTATCAATTACAGCAACTGTGTAGTCCCTGTGAACTGTGATACTTGAATATAAAAAATAAACAATGAACTGATTGTAATGCAGATGTCTATAGTGTCTTACATTTTCCAGCATCAGGCCTAAACAGACAGAGTATCTTTTTCCCCATAGTTAATGCTCTTCCAATCTCATATCCAACTCCCAGGGATGGTTGTGTAACTTCTGCTACTACAGCTGAAACACATTAAAAATAAAATCAAAAGTAAATATGAGACGACTATATATATATATGGGAATCAGTCAGAATTTCATAATTGATAATCAGTTTTACTTAACCAGCTGATAATCGACTACAATCCGTAACTCAGAGCAAATTTTAATTTTTGTTTGTTATTGAATTATATTTTTGCACAAGAGTTCAAAAAATGTTAATAAATTTACAGGAGTAATCTCTTTAAAAGACATACATACTTTTACAAGATAAAATTATTACAATTTTTTTCAATTCTGTTTTGTTATTTTGTTCAACAACTTTGTTTAATGAAAGCAACTTGTTATGGCTCAGCAATCTCTCAAAACCTTTTCATACATATGTGATGTGTCTATAATTTAAAGTATAGAAGGACATGGTTTTCTTGTTTGTCATTATTTATAAATACTACATTTTTACATTTAAACTGCAGCAAATCATCAGAAATTGTTTACGGTTATTAACTCAACAATTTAACAGCTAAATCATGTAATCATGGCTATATCTTCCTAACTACAAAAGTCTGCACCTACAGAATATAGTATGGTTTATATTTGTAAGTTGTGAAGGAATGAATAAATTAAATTCATATCAACTTTAGTGGACTGGGAGCCCTATTTAGCTTACAATTTACACAGTTTTACTAACTTTTGTTTTGCATGCAACTAAAACTAAGTTGTCTCCCTTTACACACAATCGATTATGTTGTTCCACAATCAATTATCTTACTGCTTCACTATACCCACTGATGATCAATTATAATCAATAATCAGAACAAGACTCTCTCTCTCTCTCTCTCTCTCTCTCTCTCTCTCCCTCTCTCTCTCTCTCTATATATATATACATACGTAATACATATTCATTAGGTAGTTATCTATTGAGCTGTAACATTTTTACTTTATTACAAAATGAGTTGATAATATGTAATGGCTTTTTGGGTCAACTTCAATATGTATTCAATTTAAAGTGGTGCTACACTCTGATTTTACTACCAATTATTGGATTAAAGATACAGTTTATTCAAACCTATACATACATTCAAAAAATCGATAAAGTTTACCCATATGAGCTATAAGAAACAGTGTTTCTAGGACAAGTGATTATAATACACAAGTTTTTCATCTTTCATCACTATACTTGTTAACTTGTATTGCTGTCTTGTTTTATACAGTCAGCCTGCATATAAGTGTGACTGCTACAGAGAGGTGTCCACCCAAAACAGATAACAGATCATTTATTCCATCATTCAATACAGAGACATTGGCCGGGAAACATCGGGGCTAGTCTCTAGAGGCAAACAGAATAAAGGGTAGAAGCTCACAGCAAGAAAAGCATGCTCTCACATGCAGCCAATGACTTACCAGTGATTAAATTGGAGATAATGGCACCAGCCCTACATGGACAGATGTATGCAGTAGACAGCATAGCAGGCAGCTGTGGGCTTACTAACCCACCTCAACATAATGAAGCAAAAGAACTTCGTTATGAGGCCAGCTCTTATTGTCATTTCTATCAGACTGGAACACCACCAGCGAGAAAACTGGGGGGAGCCACATTGAAAATCAACTGGAGGCCAAACTAGGACAGCGGTGGATAGAACCAACTGAACAAAGAAATGGGCCAAGACAGTCACAAAAAAGGGTCTGAATGAACTCCCATGGTCCAGATGGGAAGGCATCACTCTATGGCTAATCGGGGTCAGGCCACCGCAGAGACCTTGGAGTACAGCTGACTCAGAATTGTGGCCCAGAGGTGCAGCTGACGACCCAAGAGGATTTCAGCTAGATATGTGGGTGTGAAAAGGCCCAGTATACTAACGAAATTACCTGAATGATATGCAGTTACCATTTTGGCTTGGAACTGCTTTTGATTATATCATTATTTATAGTTCTAATTGGATCATTTCAATACCGCCATTAAAATTCTCACTTGTTCTTATTGCTTATGCATGATAAAAAACATTTTTGAGTTATTTTTTACTTAACTGATTGGTATTTTTTAGTGAATTGCTGTACACTTTGTACACAAAATTCCAACTTAAAACAGAATAATATAGGAAAATTTATAACTTTTATTGATTCAGCTAATTGCATAGGTGGCTTACACATTATTGGCATCTTTTTATTGTCCATTAAAATAACTGGACTAAATTTGGTTATGTATGGGCTGGCGCTTTGGGGCTTTGTGTGCTTGCACCTGCTACCAGGTACCTTTCCTCCCTTGCCTCTCCCAGACTCCTGTACCATGACAAAGATGTGGAACCATTTCCACCCGTCATACCCAGGTGTCCTGATGTGATGTCATAGTGGCGACCAATCGCTACTGGAATCACATACTGCTCTGGTTGATACCAAGCTCAGTTGATGGCAGACTGCAATTCATTTATTATACATGAGTGCTTGTTGCGTCCATTCCCACTCATGAAAGCCCTCCATTCAGGTCATTAGGGACTTACTGTCCCACGACCTGAGGCTAAATTAACAGTGCTCTTTGAGCACATAAATGCCTGGGAGATGTGGCTCTAATTCCTTCCCCCCAGGAATAAACAAGAGGTACATGCAGAATCAATCAATCAATCAATCAATCAACCAAAAAGATAGTTCCCAGCAAACTGATAGATAGCTGACAATCTATATATTTTCTCACCATCACATTCCTGTAGTAGACACATGTACGTCTTGTGAAGGTCCCCTGGGACATATTTGTGTTCCTCTGAAATTGTATTAAACAAAGCAAATAAAGGGAAAATATTTTCCAAGAAGATGAAGAAGAAAAGCAAAGAGGAGCAGCAGAATAAAGAAAGGAAGGAAAGAAGAGCAAGATAACCAGATGAAATGAAGTTTAAAACAGCAGGAGGAGAAAGAGGTAAAAGAAGAACTAGTGGAGAACAAGGAAGAAAAACAAGGAGCTAAAAGAAAGGAAGGAAATAACAGAAAAAAACAGATGAAAAGCAGAAGGAAGGAAGGACAAAATAACTGCAAGTGCAAAAGAAGAAAGAGCAAAAGCAAAAGGAAGGAAAAGCAAAAGAATGTATTTAGAATATCAAATTACTCTCATGTGCCATTGTATTCTGAAAATCAAATAGTTCTCATGCACTTATGTATTCAGAATGTTTAATTATTCACATGTGCCAATGTAAATAGATGTCTTGACATCTGCAGAAAATCAAATTAATCCCCTTTCTTGACATTTGATTATTAAATTATTCTGTCACCTGACATGTTTTGAAATGTAAATATTATCATTTTCTGACATATCCATTCAATCATACCCTAATTTGTCAAGGCATCCAAATTACTGGTATTCTAACATCCTAATGTATTCAAATAACTGAGATTTTTTAATATGGAAAAAGGTTTATATAAATAAAACTCAATGTAAACCTGAGGGTGCTGATTCCTCTCCCACAATTTCTGTCAGAACTTTGCCGTATTTTTGCTTCAACTCCAAGATAAGAGTTTTATAAATCTTCTGATCCTGACGCCCTCCATGGATGCTGCCACAAAAATAAATTTTCCTCTTTGCTGGACTTGACATCTCATTGCGCCTGCAAGGAAAATGATTAATAAAATTGTTGATCCAAACAACTTTTACTGAGTTTAGTCACTACAAATTGCTTCCAGGAAAATGTTTGTACTTTATCACTGCTTGTCTACTAGTAGATAAGACCACAATATTTACACATGTAAATCGCTTACCTGTAAAATTTTTAAAAATTGGTAAATGTTGGACACATGCACATGACTCTGTGACAGACATGACATGTTTCCATACTGCTGTTTAAGAGGATTATTTAGTATGATTTTCCTATCAATTGAATTCACATCACGAAGAAAAAAAGCCAAAATTTATGAGAACAGGATGTAGTGCACATTACACCTATGATGATTTACTGACTATGCAGATACAATTTTATTTTAAATTTTTAAATTTTACCTTTGAGAAACATCTTTGTTAACAGAACCTTTGAGTAGTACATGTTTTTGTTTTACAAAATAAAGAATAGGTATCAAGTATGAATGTCACTATATGGTTTCTTAGCTATGGAGGACAAAAGTATTGCATGCATGTGTCTGGACAGTACATCAGGATGCACTCATTTCTCAATATCTAACTCATGTACATGCATGTGTCTGGACAGTACATCCGCATGCACTCATTTCTCAATATCTAACTCATGTACATGCATGTGTCTGGACAGTACATCCGCATGCACTCATTTCTCAATATCTAACTCATGTACATGCATGTGTCTGGACAGTACATCCGCATGCACTCATTTCTCAATATCTAACTCATGTACATGCATGTGTCTGGACAGTAGTACATCTGCATGCACTCATTTCTCAATATCTAACTCATGTACATGCATGTGTCTGGACAGTAGTACATCCGCATGCACTCATTTCTCAATATCTAACTCATGTACATGCATGTGTCTGGACAGTAGTACATCCGCATGCACTCATTTCTCAATATCTAACTCATGTACATGCATGTGTCTGGACAGTACATCCGCATGCACTCATTTCTCAATATCTAACTCATGTACATGCATGTGTCTGGACAGTACATCCGCATGCACTCATTTCTCAATATCTAACTCATGTACATGCATGTGTCTGGACAGTACATCCGCATGCACTCATTTCTCAATATCTAACTCATGTACATGCATGTGTCTAGACAGTAGTACATCTGTATGCACTCATTTCTCAATATCTAACTCATGTACATGCATGTGTCTGGACAGTAGTACATCCGAATGCACTCATTTCTCAATATCTAACTCATGTACATGCATGTGTCTGGACAGTAGTACATCCGCATGCACTCATTTCTCAATATCTAACTCATGTACATGCATGTGTCTGGACAGTACATCCGCATGCACTCATTTCTCAATATCTAACTCATGTACATGCATGTGTCTGGACAGTAGTACATCCGCATGCACTCGTTTCTCAATATCTAACTCATGTACATGCATGTGTCTGGACAGTAGTACATCTGCATGCATTCATTTCTCAATATCTAACTCATGTACATGCATGTGTCTGGACAGTAGTACATCTGCATGTACTCATTTCTCAATATCTAACTCATGTACATGCATGTGTCTGGACAGTAGTACATCTGCATGCACTCATTTCTCAATATCTAACTCATGTACATTCATGTGTCTGGACAGTACATCCGCATGCACTCATTTCTCAATATCTAACTCATGTATATGCATGTGTCTGGACAGTAGTACATCTACATGCACTCATTTCTCAATATCTAACTCATGTACATGCATGTGTCTTATCAGTAGTACACCTGCATGCACTCATTTCTCAATATCTAACTCATGTACATGCATGTGTCTGGACAGTACATCTGCATGCACTCATTTCTCAATATCTAACTCATGTCCATGCATGTGTCTGGACAGTATATCCGCATGCACTCATTTCTCAATACAGTATCTAACTCATGTACATGCATGTGTCTGGACAGTAGTACATCCGCATGCACTCATTTCTCAATATCTAACTCATGTACATGCATGTGTCTGGACAGTAGTACATCCGTATGCACTCATTTCTCTACATCTAACTCATGTACATGCATGTGTCTGGACAGTACATCTGCATGCACTCATTTCTCAATATCTAACTCATGTACATGCATGTTTCTGGACAGTACATCCGCATGCACTCATTTCTCAATATCTAACTCATGTACATGCATGTGTCTGGACAGTAGTACATCCGCATGCACTCATTTCTCTACATCTAACTCATGTACATGCATGTGTCTGGACAGTACATCTGCATGCACTCATTTCTCAATATCTAACTCATGTACATGCATGTTTCTGGACAGTACATCCGCATGCACTCATTTCTCAATATCTAACTCATGTACATGCATGTGTCTTATCAGTAGTACACCTGCATGCACTCATTTCTCAATATCTAACTCATGTACATGCATGTGTCTGGACAGTACATCTGCATGCACTCATTTCTCAATATCTAACTCATGTACATGCATGTGTCTGGACAGTACATCCGCATGCACTCATTTCTCAATATCTAACTCATGTACATGCATGTGTCTTATCAGTAGTACACCTGCATGCACTCATTTCTCAATATCTAACTCGTGTACATGCATGTGTCTGGACAGTACATCCACATGCACTCATTTCTCAACATCTAACTCATGTACATGCATGTGTCTGGACAGTAGTACATCTGCATGCACTCATTTCTCAATATCTAACTCATGTACATGCATGTGTCTGGACAGTACATCCACATGCACTCATTTCTCAATATCTAACTCATGTACATGCATGTGTCGGACAGTAGTACATCTGCATGCACTCATTTCTCAATATCTAACTCATGTACATGCATGTGTCGGACAGTACATCCGCATGCACTCATTTCTAAATATTTTCTTCATGTACATGCATACAGTAATAAGAATCAGACATATTCAACAAAACCTGTCTTACATATTATCCTGTCATATTATGAAGTAAAAGACATACGGCAAATAAAACAGTTGCAAGTTGAGCAAGGTACGGCACACACATTGTAAGTGGTCAGCTGTACAGTAAGCTAATGATGGATAAATACGGGAAAATGCTGGGTCTCTAATCATTTCAATTAAACAGCACTGTTTCAATTATTGTATACCACACACATGTTTAGAAATGTTGGCAAAAATTGCCATCTTACTAATTTTCTGCTACAACATTAACCATACAAAGGGCAAATTGATGAATTATAATGAAAATATGGCTGATAACATATTATATACCAGCAAATACAGCTGTAAACCATTTTCCAAGGAGAATAATGAAGAAAATTTTTAGAATATTGATTGTAACTTCCTATCATTATGAGTTTAGCTTGCTTAAGGTTAAACAAAGTAATAGCTTTTAAACTTATTTTTTTTAATTCTATTGCATTTGCAAGATAGTTCTTTAAATATTTAATTATACTGATTTTATAAGATCTTTTTTGTTTTAAAAAAATAGAATTTCTAACAAGAATTAAAAAGAAACACTGACACATCAGACCAAAGTTCTGCCATTTGAAACAAATGTGCATTAATATACTGTGAGAATTTTAAAGTAAATAAGACAATGTAAAGAGAAAAGACTTTTACTGGAACAAAATATAAATATATCACTCTTCTGAAACAAATAAATGTCTGAATGACACAGCAGTAGATATTTATTTCACCAAGGCAGTGGATATTTATTTCACAAAGAAGTGTCCATTCAATTTAAATGATTTCAATAATGCAAATTCTGGGTTAAAGAAGGCCCATAATTCAATAAATAAAAGTTAGACAAAAAAGTGCAGTCAAACTTGGCCTTCCTGAAGTTTTCTATTAAGTTTAATATCAAATTTAGCTTTAACGTTCTTCAAAAATGCGGAAACAAAACACAAAGATAAAGTTCCAAGTGAAACAGTAAGTTCTTTGGATGAAATATAACAGTTAAATATTCAGTTTCCACCACACCCTGCAACTGTTTCCATGGAAACTGTGTACATAAACCATCACATACTTATCTTTATATTATGATATAAGTTCAAGTGTGAAATATGTTCTGCATGCTTTTATATTTTAGGCATGAATGTTGCATTTATATATACTTTTCCCCGAAATATTGTACATAGCAGAGGTCATCAAGTTAGATTAATTCTTTACAACCAAGTCAAATTTAGTTTTAAACATTTGAGCAGAAACAAACTTTTTAATTCAAGGACAAACCTCTAGGTCAAATAATAGCTACAAGTTGGTCAAATTTTGATTGGCAAAGGTGAAAATAAACAATTACCTGACTTCTTCATGATATTAAGCCTTCTATTAATTTTAATCCATAAAATTCTTAAAAAGGTATTGAATGTAAAACAAGAATGATTCAAGAACAATTTCTGACTAAATAATTTGCAACAATTCAGTCGATTTTCACGGAACAAGTAGAAGAGGACCACAACTCATGCTGGATTACCAAAGTTTGGGCCCTTTTCAAGTCTGAACCTGAGAGGTTTTCGCATTGCAATGGTGGCCTAAATAGTTAGAGCATCTGCCTCAGATGTGGGAGGTGGCAGGATCGAACCCCAGTCGAGTCACACCAAAGACTTATAAAAATGGTATTAGCAGCTGCCTCACTTGGTGCTCAGCATTAAGAGGTTAGTCTTAGGACCGGTCGGTCTGGTGTCAGTATAACGAGTTGGGGGGAACATGATGCTACATGTTCGTGGCATGATACCTCAGTGCTAGACATCACTATAAACTGCCACACTGCAGACATTGTAGCAATATGACTGAAAAATATTTAAAGCTACATTACAAATCCAAATCAGGCAGAGATTTTGGCCTGACAGGGTTAGTAGCAAGGCAAGTGTCATTATACAGGATTGGAATGTTACTTTTATGGAACATACATAACTTTGTTTCTTGCATCATACTTAATTTAAAAGAAATATATGCTGCAATCTTATTCTTTCCAAAGTAACTGAAAAGTCATTGGTCAGAGGTCAAGGTTGTTATTCTATATCAGTGCATTTATATGAAACTTTAAACTGTATCTTATGAATGAAATGTGATGTAAGACAACACAGTGAATCCAGTTATGTAGAAATCCTAGTTGAGAATTTAATGCAGGCATTCAATGTTCCAAATGAAGAAAAGGTCAAGGTCATATGATAAATATATGTGAACTGCCATGTTTTAGGTTATTTTAAGGAATTTCCTAAAGAGTCATTGGTCAGAGGTCAAGGTTGTTATTCTATATCAGTGCATTTATATGAAACTTTAAACTGTATCTTATGAATGAAATGTGATGTAAGACAACACAGTGAATCCAGTTATGTAGAAATCCTAGTTGAGAATTTAATGCAGGCATTCAATGTTCCAAATGAAGAAAAGGTCAAGGTCATATGATAAATATATGTGAACTGCCATGTTTTAGGTTATTTTAAGGAATTTCCTAAAGATATCAAACATAATAAAGTGGATATATATATATATATATATATATATATATATATATATATATATATATCTATATATATGAATTCCTAGCATATTATCCCGAGTGTACCATCAATTTCACGTTAATATGGAAATGATCCAAAGGTATTCCTACTGAAGGTTCTAATATCCAAAAAATTTTTTACTTCATGGTCATCAGGTGAATGTTGGATGTCACTAAAGTCTTTAAATGTTTCATGTAACCTAAAGAAATGAATTCAATATCCAAGTCCTTGAATAGTTTTACAATAGTCCTGCAAGGTAGCATCTGTTTCAAATAAACAGTTTATTTTTATATTTTCTCTCATGACTCTTACAGAACTGGCTATTACTGAAGAAGGATAATGAAGTGTTTTCATTCTCTATATAGTCACCTAATGTGTACCAAATCTGAATGGCTAGAAAAGATTCCCAAACATTTAAATTATTTTATTGAGAAATATGTTAACATTCATTGTCTGAAATTATTTATCTAATCAGTAACCCCGGCTAAATTATATCTCTACAAGTCATACATACTCCTAGGATCACATGATGTTGATTGCTGTCCATTCAACATTTCATTGGCCTACTTTGACCAAAATAATTACTGACATAAACTTAGCAATTGACCTGATTTCTGAATAGAAATTTCACAATGTATTGTACATGTAAACTTCACACACAACGTGACCTTGTCTTTAAAGTGCATTCTATAGTTTTAGAATTACCAGTCATAATAGTATTGTCATTAACCCAAATGACTTAAATAAAATCTATCTTATAAAATAATATATGATATAGATTATATCCCCAACAATACAATTTTCAACTGAGTGATATAAAAAAAAAGATTTGTGTGAGAGCAATACGATATATTATCAAACACAAATTAAAAACAAATTAAATAATAGTCTATCAATGTCCCCCATTTTTATACCCAAATACAAAACCAATGATAGCCATAAAACTTGTACCCAATGCTCAAATTTGTCTTGTGATCTTCCACTGCTAATGCCAAGTACACCGTCTAAATTCTGGCATATCATTTCCATATATTTAAGTTAATTTTTAGTTATTTTGTTGACCTGAACAGTTTTTAAAGACAGGCTTCACACAGTTCTCTATCCCTCTGACCAAAACCATTTCTTTCTCTTTCCAAAGGCGTGCCACCTCAGGTGCAAACAGAATCTAGAAATCCACTTCTGTTCAATACTTCACCAACCACACAAATGTAAACTTTTCGGGCTTGATCAATGAAGCTGAAATGGACTTTATACTTTTTCACCATAAAAAAGTGGTATAAAAACAATTTTGTATCCTTCCATTTAAAATGAAAGAGAAGTACTTGCAACTAACCTTAAGCAAAATGCAATTGACAAATCCTTCTCTCACAGTCCTGAAGAAGCTTATGATATTGAGAATTCAAATCTGTTCTTTCATAACCCTGATAAAGCCTAAGATATTGTGAGTTAACCAACCAATCCAATCTGTCATAGTCCTAATAAAGCAGGTGATATTTTGAGTTCACAAAACTCATGTTATATAATCCTGATTAAGCCTGTGATGGTGCAAATTCACAATTCCCTTCTTTTACACTCATGTTGAAGTCAGTGATATTGAGAGTTCACAAATCCATTTTTTCACACTCCCAATGAAGCTTGTGACAGTTAAAGTTCATAAATCAATTCTTATAGTATCACAGTTGGTGTCATCATACATGATTTCTGACTTCTGTGCTTTCCTATATATATGCAAAACCCAGAGTAAGTACTGCTTTACAACCCAATTGAAGCTAGATTAAGAAACAATGAGCTGAGGTTCCTTCCTATGCTGTTGAGCCAAAAGTGTTTAATTTTGTAGGAAAAACAGACACTATTATGTCCATGTTCCTGTAAGTTACTGGGTACCTTCCTAAATGACAGGCATCTTCCAACCCCAAGTGCAAAGTTAACCACACAGTCTGGGCAGGGTAAACCATTCTTCTTCTCTCAATCAGTGACCTTATCCTTTGACCTTTAAACCCTCAACTAAATAGGCTATTTTCTTACCCTAAATTCATTCTATCTGCAAAGTGTGATCCAGGTATATGATTAAAAACCTATTCTAGTGTGCAAACACCATTTTTTTCATTCAAACAATGTAATATTTTATTTAACTTCACACCCAGACAACAACAGGCATCTTCCTGTCCTCAAGTGCAGACCAACCAGAAAGTTGGTAACAACCGATGGTGGAGACCTATGGTGTGGAAATTAAATTGGTAACAGACACATGGATGGACAGATGGCCTGTTGATGAGACATGATATAACACATTCCACCTAATAGCAGGCATAAAAAAATAAAATAAAAATAAAAATAATTTAGTATAAAAATGATATAAATATGCAGCACATTATATATATATATATATATATATATATATATACTGCTCACTGTCAAAAAAATTACATTAGACACTTCCACAAATCTTTCAACATGTTGTCAAATAAGAATGTATTGGTGTTATTTCAATCCATTGGAGATTATGAACATTTTATTGGTTTTTATAAATTTAAACAATAATAACAGCAAGATTGAGTCTATAGCCTTGTCTCCCTGGGTCAGATTTGATTGACGGGTCAGTTAACCATGTAGCAAGAAAATGTAAACAATTATTAGAAAAAAACAAAGGAAAAAAGGCCTTATTATATGTATCTGTATATGAGTTTTGTTCCAGTCGTTTTTTTCCCCTTTTATTTAAAATCCATCAGCATCTAATCTTGTTTGGAGAAGGCTGGCTGATTTGGACCATGGTTGATTCACACCAAATTATGGGATGAATGGGCCCAAATTCCAGGCCGATTCAGCCCAAATGCCAGTTTGATTCGGACCACATGAAATATTAAAAGACAAACACATAGAACAAAATAGAAATCATCTTTCAAACTTGGATTTTTTAAAACCAAAATAACTTTTCCAATGTTTCAATAAAAGAATTACGAAAGTTAACTGTTCATGTTGTTGTTTCTGTAGGGTTTTATGGCATTTTTCAACACAAGACAGGCTATACATGGCAGCCAGTATAAATGGTGGAGAAAGAACCTGGGAAAACACTGGAAAGAACTATCAACCCACAAGAAGCTACTGGCAAGCTTTTTCACAGACACACATTAGCCGAACCTGAGACTCGAACTCATACTGACAGAGGTAAAATGGCAATGATCCATAATGGGGAGCGCTCAGCCACATGGGGCCCCTGTTAACTGTTCATAAATCAGGCCAGTATCAGTAGTATCATACAGTACTGCATACATATTGACCCAATCATCCCAGCGTATTTATTGATTTCTCAGGTAAATCAATCTTTCTTTGTATTTTGTCTACAAAATAATTGCATAAAGAGTTAGTGACTTGCAAATTGATAGTACAGTGTATAATGTAGTTTGCTACATACATTACATTTGTTGTCAACTGTTATCATTTAAATGTTGTCTTTTGAGTAAAATCTTGAACCAGTAGACCAATTTATTTTCATTTTAACCTTTGAAACATTTGAAATTATTTTATTTAAAGCCCATATTAAATCTGTTAAATATTTTTTTTCTGAATACATATTTTTCTATTAATATATATAATAACACTTGCATGTAAACACTGATCACAAAATCATTTCAAGTGAGCATTATATTTTGTGTTCTAGAATTGTAAACTGGCAAACGACATCAAAAGTGTTTTTATTATAGCAGTGTTGTTAGGGGCCCCGAGTTGCCTAGTGGTCTAAAGCACTCTTCGTTATGGATCACTGCCATCTCACCTCTGTCTGTGGCGGTTCGAGTCTAAGATTCAGCCATAGTGGGTATGTGAGAAAGCTTGCCAGTTGCTTCTCGTGGGTTGGTGGTTCTTTCCGGGGTTTTCCCGGTTTCTTCCTCCACCATTAATACTGACCGCCATATATAGTCTATTGTGTGCTGAAAAAAATGGTGTTAAACCTGACAACAATAATAGCAGTGTTGTTCAAATAGATGTGGCCAATTCAGCGCCATTATTAGCGTTTTTGAGTTTAATTAAATAAAGATGAAATGAACAAAAACAGTAATAAACAAATGGTGACAATTTAGGTTAAGATGGTCATCAAAGTTAAACTCAGGAGATAGCAAAGTAAACAAGCAAGGAAGTGCCAGGGTCAATTGATAGAACTGTGAAAGTCCTGTGCCAAGAAATGGATCTCTCCTGTCAGTAACTGAAGTTATGTGTCAGCATTTAAGAAGCATGTTATTTCTCCATTGCTATGTTATATATGTAAAATTATTTTAAATAATAATAATATGATTCTTTTTATCTTTGCAATTATACAGTATACACTTTCAATAATAACTGCATAGTTAAATAATACATAATAAATTCACCTAATGAAAATCACTTACAGTGCGTAACATTTCAGTATATAAAGTTTATTTAGCATAAAGACATAGTCTACATAAATCTACATTTTTAAAAAAAATACATTAACATATTCAATCCAGTATATATATGGCCAGTTGAAGAGATGCATCCTGGTTGTTTCTTAAATGGGATTTTTATCCCACAATTTCAAAAATATTTTTAGAATATAAGTTTAAACATCAAATATTTTTGAATTATAAGTTTACACATTACACACTCCTCTTCTGACAATTGTATACTCATTATTCCCCACTATGAAACAAAGTCATATGGACAGCGTTCTTTTGCATACCAGGGCCCAGCAACGTCGAATGAATTGCCCACTGAACTTAGACACAAAGACACAGTGATCACATTCAAGAGTGCTCTCAAAACTCACTTATTTTGACTGCAAGAGCAAACTTAAAGACCTAATAATGTTTCCTACCTTAAATATTCTCAGCACATTTTTTATGCTTTCTAATTTCATGGGGTTTGTTTTTGTAATCATATCATTATATATGTTTTATGTTATAGGTGTTGTCTAATGTTGTAAAGTGCTTAGAGCTTTTAAAGATTAGGCGCTATACTAAGTCCTCATTATTATTATTATCTCTTTTTTTTATAAACAACAAAAATACATACAACAACAAAACACAAAACATAACATGATTTTATTTAGCGACAAATATGGATAGTTTTCATGTAAATATCAATACAATTTGCATACCTATAACACAAAAAAAACCTCAAGTATATTATTCATTATTGTGTAGAAATTTGCGTTATGTAACTAGCAGAGAAGGTGAGAGAAGAAAAGTTACAAAATCGGAGAATATATAAATTGATATAATATTGGTATAATGGCAACTGAAAGGCAGAAATATGGAAAGAAATAATAATATAAAGAACCAAAGCATATCATACAAATAAAAGCAGAGAAGAACAGCATTTTTAAAAAAATAAAAATAGATCTGAGACATTGCGACAGTTCTGCAAGTTAGTTACTTAAAATACTAAACATCGAAACAGTGTATTTAGAATAACTGAAAAGGCAACAAAACAATGCAATGGTTGACAAAATATAACAATACGATACAATATGTATTATGAGGATAAAGTAAACACACACACATACTTAACTGGTTTTCCAGCGGTAGACCTGTGAACATTTAATTTGGCATACATGTGGGTCTCTTTGGTATCAAGCCTCTTGCTTAATCAATTGTTTTAACTCGACGAAGTTCTTTAAAATTTACTCAGTAGAAAACAGAGGGGATGGGTCAGAGTATAACAAATAGTTACCTGGAATTTTTCAAAACTCCCCTCCCCTAGGAAGTTATCTCACTTTGTTTAGTACATCAGTGCCACTAGAAGTTAAAACTTGTTGATTTCCTGTAGAAATGCATGTGACCTAGTTACATTTGGACGCCACTTTAGAATGTAAGCTTTTCTTTTTATTTTAAAGTAGTCCTTTACTTTTTTAAACGTAAACATTGTCACTGAATATATTCACAGCACAATCAAGAATCCGATTGAAATTTTGGAGGCCTGCTTGTACATGCATATGTAGATGACTAAATAACATTCTCTGAGCCATTAAAATAAATTGTATAAGGATATTTTCATTATTATTATTATTATTGTCAACATTTTTTTCAGCTGAGACTACGGAGACCGATTTGCTTCCACTCGGCCACTAACATTATTGTATGAAGTAATGGTGTCTCGAAGTTACCTTTGGATTTAATGATGATTTCATAGATTGTCCCCAGTCATCCCTCTCTCTCTCTCGAAATCACATATATTGTTTTATTTTAGACTATATTAGACCCATACTTGAATATGCTGATGTTGTCAGGGGCAAACGTACAAATGATACTAATAGCAAGAACATTTTGAAAAAAGATATTTCAAGAATAGTAAGAGAACAAACAAGAAATCAAAGTGTGTTTACATACTGGTTCCTGCTGGAAACCCTTATACGTTTGTAGAGTGATTAATAAATCAGCAACCTTTAACAAAATCGTTTTTTATATGACACAAGATTTTAGCAAACGATTTCGTACCAACAATTGTTGCTGAAAATTTAGAAAAAGATGAAAGGTGAGAAAAAAGTACAACTACGATATTCCTTTCTACTCTCTCCAATTATCAGCTAATTTGCGCCATCAACATTGACATTATGGATTAACTTACTTCAAATACATGTACTTTCCACCAACTTCACCTGCTTCCTGTTTGATTCAAATACTGAGGGAACACCATCATAATCGATATTATTATTATCATTATTCATTGTATTGTGTGTATTTATTAACTATCAGGGAATGACAAATCTAATCTCTTTATGATTTGGCAATAAGATATGTTTAAACGGTCTCCCTAAACACAGTAATGTACAGCAATGGAGATGAAAATACTATAATGTAAGAGAAATTACAGGAATGGAGTAAATTACTGGAACTAGTTTTATAAGAAGGCCCCAATAGACATATATTCCTTATATAAAAAGGTTGCAGTCAAATCAAAAAACAGTTTTCTATTCACTGTGTAAAGATTTTAAATTTTGTGGATGTTTGTGATATCTTGGATATTATCAGAATGATAAAAGAAAAGAGCTAGAAACAGTTTCCTTGCAGTGACTGTAAGAAAGCTTGTGAGTCGGGCTGTCTTTTATGTGAGGTATGTCATCTTTTGAATTGCTTATATATTGTTTAGTTTCCATTTAACGATCTTTAATATATATCATTATTATTATATTATCTCTGCAAATTCTTTGAGCTGTCTGTACAATCATTGAATATGCAAACCTCCTGTTGTCTGTGTTTAACATTAAACAGTATCTACATAAAATATATAATTGCCAATAAAATGTATCAGTTGTTGCCATTTATAATAAACAGTGCTTCAATAATATGCTTTCAAATATGAAAAGGAAAGATGAAAGAAGCGATTAGAATGATAAATAATATGTTCCCAAGCGTATACATGTCCTGTTTGTGTAATGTTAACAACATCACGTGTAAAAAATAATTAATAACAGTACATTACTTGGTAAAGTAGATGTTTTTCGATATTAATTGCATTTTATCATTAGCTTCATTATCGGATTGATTATTGTTTTTCAGAGATCACAAAATGATGATTTTTAGTCTTTAAATTAGCATTCTATCTTTCCGTCTTATAACTGAGTCTTTGAAAAGAAAATTTGACCAATTTGATGTTATTTGTTGCAAGTTTTATACCAGTATGTATCTTGAAAATGGTCAATGTAATGTAGTAAAATCAATTTAAAAGAATAAAATGCACTGAATATCATAATAACATTTTGGGTAATGAATTCCATTACCTCAATAATACATGTTCTCTCTCTCTCTCTCGTAATGGTATTCCTACATCTCAGCAACTTTATTGTCAGATGATACATGATAAGCATATTAGGTATTTTACTACAGTAATGTATTATGCTCTTTCTGTATTTTTTTTGCAAATCATCCATGTTGGAATGACTCAAGCTTTTTTAAATGATGTCGGTAATATGCTCCCTAGAACTAAGGTTGAATTGTTGTTTTTAATCAGGCTGTTAAATAAATCATATTTTATCTTTCTCATAGTGTATTATATTTAAACTCCCAAAATTATCCGCTGGAAATATTACAAGAAAAGATTATCTATCTTCTCATTTATTCTTTCTGTATATCTATATTATGTATATTATTTTCAACATACTCGATTCTTTTAAGAGCCCACATCACAAATTACTTTTTTATATTTATGTCAAATCTTAAACCATCTGATATATCTAAATTAGATACACCCACCAACTTCCTAGAACTAATTGTATTAGCATCATAAAATAAAGTTATTATTATTATTATTATTATTATTATTATTTTACATACATATAAATGTTAATAGTTTACCCATTTCAATTTGTGACTGCCGGCAGTTTGCATCTATACATTTTGATTCAGGTATGTGATTCTTGGTTCCACTCTACGTGCGAAGTGATGACTTTAAGACCTGTCTTCTACTGATGAGGGATACATCTGTCGTCAGTGTCGTTCGCTAGGAGGCAAATGTGATTAGTTGATGGTTATCACACGACTTCAAAAAGTAATGAATTTTTTTATAAGGATGTAATTTATTTTCTAGGCTATTCGATAGGTTTCTCCCAAACATTTATAATGGTCCTATTATCAGACTTGTAATTATATAACATCGATTTCAATTTCTTCCAACTTTTCAGGAGACCAAATATATTTTTGATTGTAATGATCTGTAATTTTAGGAATCTGTAAAGTTACTGAGACTTACTGAAATTTGATTTTTAGTCTATGTGTTTACTTACTTAAATATAGTTATATGTGTACATGTCTTGTATTTATTATTGCGGAGTACATGTTGAATTGTTTCGTTTTAATCAATATATCACAGAGTTTCTATTGACGTGTGGTGTCAAGAAACAGAAACTGAACGAGAAGCAATATTTAGAATGTTTCTCAAAGACAAGGGTACAAATAGGTTAACAGTAAGGTCGACAAATGGTAAAATCACTATACCAAAGACACCTTCATGAGGGAAAAAACCTCACCCGAGAAAATAGATGACAGCTGAGTGGAGTCAGACTATAACAAAATAAAAAAGGTGGACAGTCTTAATAAAGAATATGAGAGAGAGAGAGAGAGAAAGAGAGAAAGGCGTATTATGTGCACTAATTTAACAGTATCACAACCACATTTGTTATTTATGATTTACGTATTTAAGTCCGTACAATTTTTTTAATAATATTTAATGTACATTAATTACTACAATTTCTTTCGCAATATTCTATTTTTGTCCCCATTACTGTGTTTAGGGAGACCCTGTTTAAACACTGGTTTAAATGAAGAAAACATATACGAATGCAAAAGAAAGTGGCGTATGTGTCAGTGAGATTAAGTGTGTGTGTGATTTGGATTTTTCATGTAGCTTTAACAATTTTTCAGTCATATCGCTACGATATCTGCAGTATGGCAGTTTATGGTGATGTCTAGCACTGTCTACCAGACACATTATCTTGACACCAGTCCCAATAATAGGCTCTTTTTGCTGAGTGCCTAGAGAGGCAGCTGTTACTAAATTGTATAGGTCTTTGTTATGACTCGGCCGGGGTTCAAAACCTCGATCTCTCGCATCCGAGGCAGACGCTCTAACCACTAGGCCACCTGAGTGGTCTTTAATGATGCTCAGAATATTTACTGAAACGGAAAATAAAATGCATATATTGGGAAAATATATGCCCAATTATTTTAACTTAGTTTTGGACTCTGGAATTATATGATGAATTTCCTTATTAATGGAAAACACATGCCAAGCTAACGTTCCCAAGAATTAACACGGTACTTTGCTATTGAAGATTTAATTTCTATTTTGTATCTCACAATGTCTTCTGGGTACATTGGGTCATCGATTAAAACTCTAGCGGCTAGTGTTTTAACCGATGATCCAGGGTACCCGTATGATCACCCTATTATCATTTCATTCACCTTGTCTGTGTTGTCTTCGGACATGCACATTTATAACTTCGCTGTCAATCTTTGTCTCGCTGAAATAGCAAGTAGTGGTCTGAATGGGAAAAGGCTAAGTTCGTTCCGATTGTCCCGAACTCTAATTATAGATGGACCACGCCGCTTAGTCAGGTTCCCTGATGTACCTCCACTCCGTTATTAGGAGCGGAGAGAGGTTAGGGAACCAGACTAGCCGCTCGGTGGGCTTCTCAACAGCTAATCATGCCTATAGTTTTTCTAAATTTGCTTTTTCTTCTGTTGAAAGTTTAGTCTGCATGGGTCAACGTATGCTCTGCAGAATCTGAATTTAAATATAGTTATTAATATTATTAAAGAAAATTTAAATTTACTCAAAACTGGTAGCGACGAAATAAAAAAGCTGCTCCGAAACACATGACGCTCTGAAACTGATGCGACGACGTATTTAAATCCGGAAATACCCACGTCCAAAATAAACTTTATCGGTAATTTAAGAACGGAACTTTGGGATCCTTAGTGACTATAAATAGATACAAACGAAGCCATTTCTATTCTGACCATAAATTGTTATTTTCACTTAATCACAAATATAGGCAGATCCATACTTAACTATTGTCTAAGAAGAACGGTTTATCTCAGTCGTGCCAGTTTACCGGAGGTAAGTGATGAATAATACCATTCCATGAGAATCTTAACTGTCAAAACATGAAACATAGATATCACGGTACCAATTATTTTGTCATAGACCTCAATGCAAGCGGTTGTTGAAATAAATGTTTTCTGTTCTACTTCAGCATGCGCGTGATACAGTCATAGAGAACAATGTTAAATGACAACACTTAGTACTCTATTGCATTTAAGAGAGATAACTCTGCTGGAACTCAACAGGGGTACGAGTTCTTAAGTCAAAACGATTGCATTTTCAGTGATACTTTTCACGTTTTTTAAAAATCTGGAAATATTTGCAATATTTTAAGCTAGCTTTCTTGTTTATATCTGAGTACCGTCGTTAGAGATTAAGCTCCACCCCACCACCCCGTGGTTGTTTAATTGGTACCGTTAATCGTTATGCGATATCTTCGATAACCAGAAACGCCGTATGGAAAGGTAATTTAAATATATCGCCGGGAATATGTGATGTTTTACCCCAACCCCTTGTATTATACATGTATTTATAAGTCTGTAAGTGGAGCCAGGTAAGCTTTGTTTTTCCAAGTGCCTAAGTTGGCTAATCCTCTTACGTAACCCAGTCTTTGTTTGAGCTCTTGAGTGGAAATCTGGCGGGAATCTTTGTACATGGGAACACGTGACGTAGACAACTTCAAAGAGCCGGAAGCCGACAATGGTAGGCTGGACAGTACATGGGGACACACAGACTGACATTTTTATGATTGACAGTTCGATCAAATGACCAGAGTCCGTCGCCATCCAATCGGGATGCGTTGTAGGTGGGACTTGATTCGAGAAGCTGGAATAAGACTTGTACAAGCCTGAAATTCGTCAGTTGGTGTTTAAGAGTCGCAGTGACACACACTCCGTTAGCCATTCGTAAAAATTGGCGGAATTTAGGAAATTCATGAAATAGCTTCGATCAGGTAAGTTTGATGTTACGTTGATTCTGCTTGATACGACTGCTGTTAATTGAAGAGAATTTGTCGTATGTATACATTTTACTTGTATTGAAGTATGAATAGTTAATTATGACCTTAATAGTTTGCATTTTTTTCATGACTTTAGCTAGTACTTTTGTTTACGATTGATTACGATGTTGATTCGTTGCCTCATTATTCATAATGTTACTATGTACACCTTATTTTGTGAGGCGAAAATGTTCTCTTCTTTCGCTAGTAATATGTGTGCATATTATTTCGTGGATTATTACGTTTACGCCCTTTTGAAAGGACGATTTGTATTTGTGAAGAATTGTATTGCTCGCTAGCCGCTATAAGAATTAATATTGTAATTCTTTGCGTAGTTATATTTTGGTAGACAAGAAATTTGTTTACGTAATGATAGATTTTGCCATTGAGTAACGGATTGCCGTTTATCACCATTTGAATGTGAATACTGTGGATTTGGTACGCTTGTGTAGGAAATATATATAAATATATAGATAGTCATATTACTAATCGTAGTAATATTTTAGTACAATCATGTTTGAAATATTTTGTATGTATATACTGATAGGGCTCAGTATGTAGATATTTGAATCCTTTGTGTGATTGTGTTATGGCGCCATTTTTGTAAGCGGCGGAAGTGTATGGGAATTTCGATGTGTGCGCATGCGCGACCCAAATGTCCCGCCTTAAACTGATGGTTCAGTTCAGTGACGTAGTGTGAGGGAAGATTTTTATAACCCTATGCTAATGCATTATACCTTTCAACAGGAAGCTTTCGGGGGACGAAAGAATTTCAGAGAATTTCGGGGGACGAGAGAAGTTCAGAGAATTTCGGGTGACGGTGAGAGATACCGAGTGAATTTCGGGTGACCTCAAGGGATACCGTCAAGGGTTCCGGATACTAGAAGAGGAACCGGAAGTCAAGATAACGGCAAGGAACAAGGATAATAGAAGAGGAAGCGGAAGTGGAGATCACGAAAGGAGAGAAAGACAAGGGAACGAAGAGATTTAGATGAGTAGCACTCAAGAAGGGAAAAATCTCCTCACACTGTGAACTCAAATGATGATCAAAGGGATCATTGGGTGAAAGAGAGACATTGATTACTTTAAATTCTTTTAAATTTCATTTATTAAATTGTTATTGTTTAAATTTCATCTTTGTATTTCTTTTAATTTAACTGTCGGCATTGCTGACTGGGGGCTCGTAGCCATAAATATATTTAGTCAATAAATAATATAGTGTCCAGAATTAACCTTCTGAATAAGGACCAGGGGAACTTCTCATAATTCGTTAAAGTCTATAAGAAGAACCCCACCCCTAGACAACCACTACACCCCCACAGTGGGCGCTTCGTCCGGGATATGAATTAGACATATATATTATTTTGGGACTTAAAGTTATTGGTAGAAGTATTAGTGAACAGTGTGAGATATTTTCCATTCTTTGTATTTGAAATTTTGTGATTTTCTCATCTCGTATTTTTATTGTCATATGTGCAGGCTTTGTAGATCTTCCATTCATAGCAGTACGTGTGAAGCAGATATCGAACAAATATCTTACCTGAACGAAACTAGTTGTTGTCGACAGGTAAGTATTTAAACTGGTATTACAAATATCTGTATATTGTTTGAATTTTGAGACAAGGTATCACTTTACATTAGTATAATGGCTACCGAACGACAAATGATAAAGGAATACCGCGCCATGGGGTCGGAAGATCTTGGATACGAGGGAGATCGCCTGGCAACCTTTATAGAAGAAAGGATCAAGGAATGGAAGGCCGAAAAAGCAGCGGAAAGAGAAGCCCAGAGAGAACTAGCCAAGATAGCAGCGGACCAAGAGTTAGCCAAGATAGCAGCGGACCAAGAGTTAGCCAAGATAGCAGCGGACCAAGAGTTAGCCAAGATAGCAGCGGACCGAGACGCCCAGAAAGAGCTGGAGCTAGCCAGACTCGCTCACACTCTGGAGATGGAAAAGGTCAGAGTTGAAGCTAGGACCAACGGACGGGACGACGCCAGTACAAGCTCTGGAACAACCGGCCGACCTTCCATCGACCACCGGATAGTCCAGATCAACATGTCACGCTTCAATGATAGGGAGGAGGCTATTGACGATTTTCTCGTCCAGTTTGAGAAACTCGCACGCGCTCATCAGGTCCCTGAACAGCACTGGGCCATTAATGTCTCAGCCTTTTTGCAAGGTGCAGCTCGGGAAGTCTACCACGGCTTAACTGCAGAAGAGGCTGATGACTACACTGCCCTCAAGAAGGCGCTTCTCTGCCATTATCGGCTGACCGCCGAGACTTACCGGAAACTTTTCCGGGACTCGGTGAAAAAGGTAACAGAGACCCACTCTCAATTCCACAACCGTGTTCGAGGTTTATTTGAGAAGTGGATGAAAATGGCCGAAGTCGAACGCACGTACGAAGGGCTACGCGAGGTAATACTCAAAGAACATGTCCTGGGTACTTACCGTCGCGAGTTGACAGTTTTCTTAGCAGAAAGAGAACACCGGACGCTCGAAGAGATCGCTAACATGGCGGAGCGATACGAGCAGGCGCACTCGAAGAGTGGAGGTTCCGGGGTTGCTGACCGACCCCGACCCTCTGAGTCGCGTCGTATGGGGGAGGTTGAGCCGGCTGTCCGTAACCGTCAGGGCGACGGGAAGGTCGGAGGGGCACCTACAGGTAGGGCTGCCGCCTATCGACCTGGACAGGCCTCACCCACGAAACCAGGACTTGCAAGTCGGCGAGGGCCGCCGACATGTTTTAATTGCAAGCGCCTGGGGCATTTTGCCAGGGACTGTCCCAAGGGCAGGCAGACCCAGGTGAATGTCGTAGCTAAGAAGGAAGGTGTGCCGGAAGCGAGTCGCAACCCAGCCAACCTTGCGGCCGCAACTGTCAATGGTGAAGGCGCCACCATCTTGTATGACACTGGGTGCAGCGTCCCCGCGCTTGTCGACAAGAAATATGTCAAGCCGGAGGACTATACAGGGGAGGTAATAGAAGTTCAGTACGCGAACTGCGCGCGTGACTCATTACCAGTAGCTGTCATTGACCTCGATTCACCATACGTGAAGGGGAAAATTGAAGCTGCTTGCTTGGAGGGGCTATCACATGACGTCATATTGGGTTGCCGTTATGTGTTACCCCAGCCGAACCCCGAAACCTGCACACCTATGCCAGTGAGTGCTGTTGAAACCAGGGCCATGAGTCGACAGCCGAAACAAAAGCCAATCCAAGTTACATCGACACCGGTTAGTAATGTTATTCCAGCGGAGTTAAGGAAGCTGCAACAGGAGGACGCAACTCTGGCGCAGTTGCACAAACACGCAGAAGCGGGAACAGAAAGGGAAACTCCGAACGGCGCGGTGAAGTTTGTCTACAAGAAGGGAATCTTGTATCGCCACGCCAGGAAACACAACGAACACTTCAAGCAAGTCGTCGTGCCAAAGGAAAAGCGTTGCGAAGTACTGAAACTTGCACACGAGAGTCTCATGGGTGGACACATGGGAATTGCTAAGACGCGTGACCGTCTTGTAAAAGAGTTTTACTGGCCAGGGGTCCAGGGAGACGTAAAACGGTTCTGTCTCTCCTGTGACAAATGCCAGAGAATGGCACCGAAAACGGATCAGCGACCCATCCCTTTGGGGAGTACGCCCCTTATCGATGAACCATTTAGACGTGTTGCCATGGATTTAATCGGACCGATAAAACCCGCGTCTGCGCACGGAAATCGATATATTTTAACGGTTGTCGATTATGCTACACGCTATCCGGAGGCCGTTGCGTTGCGTAACATTGACACGGAAACCGTCGCGGAAGCTCTGTTTGCGATCTGGTCAAGAGTCGGAGTGCCCGACGAGATCTTGACCGATCAAGGAACACAATTTATGAGTCGTGTGATGGCGGAGGTGAATCGCCTCATGTCGATTAAACACCTCACGACTACACCGTATCACCCCCAATGTAACGGATTGGTCGAACGGTTTAATGGGACCTTGAAAAACACGCTCAAGAAATTGTGCGAAGGCCGCCCCAAGGATTGGGACCGGTATATTCCGGCCATGCTTTTTGCATACCGGGAAGTACCGCAAGCGAGTTTGGGGTTCTCTCCCTTTGAACTCTTGTACGGGAGAACCGTACGCGGCCCAATCGCCGTACTGAGACAGCTGTGGACAGACGACCACGCTGTAGAGGAAGTACGCACTACCTACCAATACGTCGCGGACTTGCGCAACAAACTGGAAGAGGTTTGTTCTCTCGCGCAAGAAAACCTCAAACGAGCTAAGGCGCAACAGGCGAAAAATTACAATAAGCGCGCAAAACCACGTCAGTTTGAAGTAGGGGACAAAGTGTTGTTGTTGTTGCCCCAGGAACACAACAAGTTGCAAGTTTCCTGGAGGGGTCCATACGTCGTCACCAAGAAGGTCGGAGGTCAAACCTACCGGATACAGCTACCGACGAAAGAGAAATTGTACCATGCCAATTTGCTCAAGAGGTACCGGGAAAGGGAGACCGCCAGCGATTTTGTTGTCGCAGCGATAGTCACCGAGGATATCGAAGGCGATACGGAAGGTGCTAACACTGTCCCGAGCTGTCCATTAACGAGGGCCGAGACTCCGTCGGACGTGGAGTGTGACCCCATGTTAACTGAAGGGCAGCGGAACGAGATAGAGACCTTGCTGGCCGGATATTCCGACGTGCTAACAGAAAAACCCGGGAGGACGACGCTTGTCGAGTTCGGGTTAAAGATGGTGGACGACCGACCAGTTCAGCGTAAACCCTACCCCTTGCCCCACGCGAAACGACAAGTTGTAAGGGAAGAAATCGAGCAGATGATTGCTCTGGGAGTAATCGAACCTGCCGACTCTCCGTACAGCTCACCAGTAGTCTTAGTGCAGAAGAAGGACGGCACCCATCGGTTCTGCGTCGACTACCGGAAGCTGAATCAGGTGACAGAATTTCAAGTTGAAATGCTACCTGACCCCGAACATATCTTCGCTTCGGTCTCGAAAGCGAAATATTTTTCCAAACTGGATTTGTCCAAGGGGTATTGGCAAATTCCGGTAAGGAAAGAAGACCGACCGAAGCTTGCTTTTGCTACTCCCGACGGGACATACCAATGGTTGGTGATGCCGTTCGGGGTACAAAACGCGCCCAGCGTCTTTACCAGAATGATGCGGAAGTTGTTGGAGCCCTTGCGCGATAGGGGTGTCCACAACTTCATGGATGACCTCTTGTTAGCTACAGAGACATGGGGTGAACACCTCGCTCTGTTAGCTGACGTTTTGGAGCGGCTACGTCAGGAGGGCTTGACAGCCCGCCCTTCCAAATGTCACCTTGGTTTCAGGACATTAGACTATTTAGGACATACCCTGAGCCAAGGCACGCTGTCTCCAGAGAAGTCGAAGGTGGAGCAGTTGAGAAACGCCGCACGCCCCACCACGAAAACGGAAGTGAGGTCATTCCTGGGACTGGCCGGATATTACCGGAGGTATGTCGCTAATTTCAGCGCGATTGCGGACCCGTTGTCTGACCTAACCAAGAAACGGACCCCGAGTAAGTTCGTTTGGACAGATGCGTGTGAGCACGCATTCCAAACGCTAAAGGATAGACTTACATCCGACGCAGTTGTTCGTCTACCGGACTTGGATAAAGAATTCGTTCTGCGCACCGATGCATGCGACACGGGACTGGGAGCAGTACTGCTCCAGGAGCATGACAAGACGCTTTTTCCTGTCGCATACGGCAGCCGGAAGTTGTCTGCTGCCGAGAAGAATTACTCAGTATCGGAGAGGGAATGTCTTGGAATCGTGTTCGGCATATCACGGTTCGAGCGATACCTATATGGACGTAAGTTCATATTGGAGACCGACCACCAACCACTCGCCTATCTGGCGCAGGCAAAGTTGTCCAATGGTCGATTGATGCGATGGTCGCTGTTTTTACAGCAGTACCAGATGCAGATCAGATACGTGAAAGGATCTGAAAACGTAGGCGCAGATTTCATGAATAGAAGCGCCGAAATGATATAGATCATTTGTTATATTTTCGTGTTCATACTCAGTTTAGCATTTAGTTCATTTTGCTGATTTTGTTCTTTATATCGTGTAACACTTTTGTTTTTTTAGTTTGAGTGAATAAAATCCTGATTTTATTCTCAAGCGTGGGGGGATGTGATGTTTTACCCCAACCCCTTGTATTATACATGTATTTATAAGTCTGTAAGTGGAGCCAGGTAAGCTTTGTTTTTCCAAGTGCCTAAGTTGGCTAATCCTCTTACGTAACCCAGTCTTTGTTTGAGCTCTTGAGTGGAAATCTGGCGGGAATCTTTGTACATGGGAACACGTGACGTAGACAACTTCAAAGAGCCGGAAGCCGACAATGGTAGGCTGGACAGTACATGGGGACACACAGACTGACATTTTTATGATTGACAGTTCGATCAAATGACCAGAGTCCGTCGCCATCCAATCGGGATGCGTTGTAGGTGGGACTTGATTCGAGAAGCTGGAATAAGACTTGTACAAGCCTGAAATTCGTCAGTTGGTGTTTAAGAGTCGCAGTGACACACACTCCGTTAGCCATTCGTAAAAATTGGCGGAATTTAGGAAATTCATGAAATAGCTTCGATCAGGTAAGTTTGATGTTACGTTGATTCTGCTTGATACGACTGCTGTTAATTGAAGAGAATTTGTCGTATGTATACATTTTACTTGTATTGAAGTATGAATAGTTAATTATGACCTTAATAGTTTGCATTTTTTTCATGACTTTAGCTAGTACTTTTGTTTACGATTGATTACGATGTTGATTCGTTGCCTCATTATTCATAATGTTACTATGTACACCTTATTTTGTGAGGCGAAAATGTTCTCTTCTTTCGCTAGTAATATGTGTGCATATTATTTCGTGGATTATTACGTTTACGCCCTTTTGAAAGGACGATTTGTATTTGTGAAGAATTGTATTGCTCGCTAGCCGCTATAAGAATTAATATTGTAATTCTTTGCGTAGTTATATTTTGGTAGACAAGAAATTTGTTTACGTAATGATAGATTTTGCCATTGAGTAACGGATTGCCGTTTATCACCATTTGAATGTGAATACTGTGGATTTGGTACGCTTGTGTAGGAAATATATATAAATATATAGATAGTCATATTACTAATCGTAGTAATATTTTAGTACAATCATGTTTGAAATATTTTGTATGTATATACTGATAGGGCTCAGTATGTAGATATTTGAATCCTTTGTGTGATTGTGTTATGGCGCCATTTTTGTAAGCGGCGGAAGTGTATGGGAATTTCGATGTGTGCGCATGCGCGACCCAAATGTCCCGCCTTAAACTGATGGTTCAGTTCAGTGACGTAGTGTGAGGGAAGATTTTTATAACCCTATGCTAATGCATTATACCTTTCAACAGGAAGCTTTCGGGGGACGAAAGAATTTCAGAGAATTTCGGGGGACGAGAGAAGTTCAGAGAATTTCGGGTGACGGTGAGAGATACCGAGTGAATTTCGGGTGACCTCAAGGGATACCGTCAAGGGTTCCGGATACTAGAAGAGGAACCGGAAGTCAAGATAACGGCAAGGAACAAGGATAATAGAAGAGGAAGCGGAAGTGGAGATCACGAAAGGAGAGAAAGACAAGGGAACGAAGAGATTTAGATGAGTAGCACTCAAGAAGGGAAAAATCTCCTCACACTGTGAACTCAAATGATGATCAAAGGGATCATTGGGTGAAAGAGAGACATTGATTACTTTAAATTCTTTTAAATTTCATTTATTAAATTGTTATTGTTTAAATTTCATCTTTGTATTTCTTTTAATTTAACTGTCGGCATTGCTGACTGGGGGCTCGTAGCCATAAATATATTTAGTCAATAAATAATATAGTGTCCAGAATTAACCTTCTGAATAAGGACCAGGGGAACTTCTCATAATTCGTTAAAGTCTATAAGAAGAACCCCACCCCTAGACAACCACTACACCCCCACAGAATATTTTTGTTTGTTTTTATACAACGTACCAATGATTTATCTTTTATTATAAGTGTATTTAAATTAGAGTTGTTAGTGTAAGTATTTACTCCCTGTATTCCGCCTATTTAAAATAGTAATCGCTGTTCTAGTTTGGCCATGCATATACGTATGAATGCATGCAAAATGTATTCTAATGAGCGTACATTATATCAAAAACAAAATATGGAAAATATGGTTTTGATAACCGAAAAAATAATTCGTGTGCAAATTAAAATGTTATCAGCAAAACAAAAAATGAAATATTTCTTTGCAAATAGATTCTTCATATTTTTTCCGGCGAATTTGAATGCTCGACGCAAATATGAATTTTCTTCGCAGATCAAATTAAGGTTAAAAAGAAATTTTAAGCGAAAAAAATTATATTCAACGCAAAAAACTGCATTCGCTGCAAATGGAACTATGGTAATCTTAAATCAAGTTTTCTTCAAATAAATACTCTAATCGCCTAACGACCATACATGACGAAACTAATTTCACATTTACATTATTTTCACTTGTTTCACTATTCAGTGACTTATCATTTGACCTTTCCGAGCTGAATATTATTACTTCATGCCATGCAACACAAAGCACGAACCAAACACCCAACACCAAGAACTATTCCTATCTCAAATTACAACACGCGTATACCTAAATTGTCCAGATAATTCCCTCTTTTAAGAAGAAGGTACCGTTTAAGAAACTAGTCAATACCGTCATGTATTCCCAACAACGTTAACTCTCAACGGCGTCGTAGTTTTTGTATATGTGGTATAAAAGTTCAAACGCGTTGCCTAAAGTAGATAAGTGTTCGAAATAGTTGCTCTCACGTGCTCGAGAAATGTATTTAAACTATACCAAAGTGAATGATTTTATCAGTTATCAAAATAGGGAAAACGAATTTTCCCAGATTAGACAATATCAGCTTCTGAAAGGATAAAGAATAAATTATAAAATATATACAGCAAAAAGGTTTTTAAAAAAAATGTCAGATCATTTTTTTTCTTCTCCAAATTAATACATTTTATTGAAAACTCTATCACACGCAAAATACCAATATTTTAAAATACACTAGTATTTTTGAAGTTTGTCAGTAAAATCCAAGCAGCAGAGGAGGTGAACAGGCCTTTTGCTGAAACGTCATTTTTGAAAAATAAAACCTCGTACGAAAAAAAAAATAAGGTGAATAATGCCAAACCGAAGCCTCTAACTTACAGAGAATTTCTATAATTGGGTTAGATTTTTTTTTACTTTATCTTTGTTGTTCGTGTTTTTTTTAATTTATATGTAAACGAACGCACATACAAATTTTACAAAATACGAACGACAAAAATAAAGTAACAGAAAAGCTAACCCAATTCGAGAAACTCTCGGTAAGTTAGAGGCTTCGATTTGGCGTTATTGACCTTACTTTTTTTCGTATGAGGTTTTATTTTTCAAAACTGACGTTTCAGCAAAAGGTCTGTTCACCTCCTATGCTGCTATCCACGACAAAGTCAATCGGAACGTCCTAGATCGTTTCTATCGCATGCTTAAAGAAATCATGTAAATAATGGTCATTTGTAACTGCCCTATTCTACATTATTATAACTTCACTGACGACTAGATGACGTTTCATCACTTAAAGAAACTTAAGCAATTGTTTCAAATGCTTGAAACCGTGATGACCGGGTGAAAGAGTGGTCTAAAGCGATCGCCTTTGCCGACCATTGCCATCTCACTTAAGTTCGCGTGGGTTCGAATATTGGCCTAGGCCAATGTTGGTATGTTAAAAAACAAAAACTTGGCTGTAGCTTCCTGTGGATCACTGGTTCTTATATGGCCGCCATGTATGACATATCGAATGCTGACTTGGTGTTGTTTTCGTTATGCACTTTTATCGACTGTTCATTGTTAGTTCTGATATATTTTGCAACTACTATTGATTGATGAAGAAACTGTGAGAAACATCTTTTCTTAAAAAAAATAAACAAATATACTTAAAAAGCAATACCACCACATATTAAATAATGTATCCCGCTGTAGATTTATTTAATTTCCTTCACTTTGTGCGGTTCTAGAATCATGTGATTGGTAAAATCTTTTCGATTTATCTTTACACTTTCCTCTTTGGTTTTATTATTATTAAAAATTACTTTGAACATTTTCTAAATTTCCTACCAATTTCGTCTAAGCTAGGTCTTTCGGATTTTGTGAAGTATCATTTTAAGGTTGTCAACCTTGTTTTTATTTTCATTTTGGTGCTCTCTTCATTCAGTTGAGAAAGATAAATATAACTCAGATTCTCAATAAAGGCTAATCCTAACTTGACTTACAGTTTTATTCTGAGCAGTGAAAACTAATTTTGAGATTTATCTGGGTAAGTAAACGGGATGAATTTCAATTTATGTTCTAAACGTCAAGAAGAGAAAGGTACATATTAGCTTAACAGACGTAATTAATAATTAGACTGGACAGTGTGAAAAGAAATACCTTAAAAACGGTGCGATGTGAAGTGAAAATACTAAAAGCATTACTAAAATAATGGAGACAAGAAAATGGAGAACATCAAAACAAATTTGCGAAAAAGATAAAAGTTTAGAATAATGCAAAAAGCAGGAGTTAAAGTTTATAAAGACTGAATAAAACATTCAAATCAGATACGACTTTAAAATACTAGATCCTATTCGTTGATTATTACCATAGACCGAATCTGAATCTGAATGTATTACAAAGTATTAATTTTGCTTTTATATGCATATGCCATTAAGGAAACTGTTAGCTATTATGTGGAACATGGCAGCCCAGTGTTTGCATGCTTTTTAGACGCTAGCAAGGCATTTTATAGGGCCAGTCACTGGAAAACTCTTTAAAAACTTGATTGATATTAAAATACCCGTCTACATAGTTCATACTTAAGTTAACTGGCATAGCAAACAGTTGTACTGTGTACGATGGGGAAGTTTAATATCCAGCGCTTTCCATGTAACCAATGGGGTGAGGCAAGGGGGTATTCTTTCCCCTTTGTTACTTTATATACACACACACATATATATATATATATATATATATATATATATATATATATATATATATATATATATATATATATATATATATATATATATGTGTGTGTGAGTTAAATCGTAAGCCCGGTCAGTGTTACGTGGGGTTACGTCTGCCACCAAATGCGTTTTTCTTAACAATTTAAGTTTTGCTAATGATACGTCATTGATAAGTCCTTCTATCATAGGTTTAAGGAAATTATTAAAGATTTGTGAACAATTCTCATTTGAGAATGGTGTCATCTATAATACAAAAAAATCAGTATGCATGGTCTTTCAGCCAAGTTCTTTCAAATTACCATCTCCTCCCCCTGTACATCTTAACGGCATTGCTCTTACATATGTCAACAATTATACATATTTGGGTCATATTTTGAAATCCAATCGGTCGGATAATGAAGATATGATCAGACATTAGCGATTTTTATGTACTCGAACAAACATGCTTCTACGTAAATTTAAGAATTGTTCATTGAATATCAAAATTAGATTATTCAAATCTTATTGCTGCACTATGTATTGTGCTCCTCTGTGTACAAACGTTAGTGAATGTATGAAAAGAAAAATAGTTATTGGTTATAATAATAGTCTTCGTTTTTTATTAGGTCTTCCTAGGTGGAACAGTGCCTCCAACATGTTTGTAAATTATAATGTATTCAGTTTTGATGAAGTAATGAGAAAGTATATTTTCTCAATGATGACAAGAATATCTAATAGTAAGAGCTGTATATTGCAATCTCTTTGGAACTATGACATTCATTTAAATTCTCATATTATTAGTAGATGGAACAAATTACTCTTTAAATGTGCCATTTAATTTCATTCTTAACAATGCATGGCACAATTAATTGTTTTAATTGTATCTGTATACTTGTATGTATGATATATATGTTCTTTTATGTTTACAATGTTTTTATTTTATAATTATGTTTTAATTTAGAGGTATGGACTTTGTAGTCTAAAATAAAGAATTCTTATTATTCTTATTCTTATTTTGAGTTTGGGCACGTTATTGCGTGTTCGTCGTTCAGATCAACATATATCTTGCAGACATTGAGTTACCGCTATTTTGGAACGCTCCGATGTCCTAAGTGGTTTGGGTGTTCGCCTTGGATGCGTGAGGTCGCGGGTTCGAACCAAGGTCGAATCATACCAAATACTTACAAAAATTGGTACTAGCAGATAAATCGCTTAGTGCTAAGCATTAAGAGGTTAGTGTTAGGACTGGTTAGCCTGGTGTCAGGATAATATGACTGGCTGGGACATCATGCTACATGTCTGCGGCATGATGCACTAGTGCTAGACATCATTATAAACTGCCACACTGCAGACATAGTAGCGATCTGACTAAAGTTGTTAAAGCTACGTAAAAAATACAAACACAAAACCACAAATTCGGATTTTTCCAGCTGTGAGTTGCATTCGATATCAGCACTCCTCCACTGTAACGTTGGACTTAATGTTGTTCTATATAAACCAACGACAAATGGCTTCGGGTATTGGAAGTGAACCTGATTGTTCAAATAAATATCCTTTATACGAGATAATGATATAGATGCTAACCTTCAGATACTGTACATTTTACTAGTGTTTTTGTTTTTAAAGCAAAGCATCTGAAGTTTAGATGGTGTTATATTATTTAGAAATTCTGAACTTTTGTACCAACTTCTCGAATTTTACATAGACATAATCGATGGTTTTGGCATGAATAAATAACAATAACATTTGGAGTACAACATCCTTGAAATACAAAACAAAACATTGTATTATTTTAAACGAGATGTTAAGAAGGCTCAATATTCAAACATGTTAGTTGTTCACAATAGGTTGGATAAAACGAGGTAACAAAGGGTGTGTGCATTTGGGGAGTACCGGTACATGCAACTTAAATATCCACTGGAGTTCTCTACTGCACAAAAACAATTAAATAAAAGTGCAAGATGAAAATAGAGATGTGAACCAAAAAACACAAATTTACTGTTTGATGAACAGGTAAGAGAAAGTCAACCTATAATTAGTGAATACCAGGAAATAATTCAAAGCGAAGACCTTGTAACTGTAGTGAAAATATTATTTTCGACACAAGAGGAAAGAAAATAAAGAATTATGTAAAAGCTGTGGAAGTTGTCAAATGAGAAAAATATAAGCTATGCAATGGTGAAATATCTGAAAACAGATTGAAAAACTACCAAACAACATGATTGAAAACGAAAAAAAATCAAAACAGACTCAAACACTGAAAACGTATTGCAATAATAGTTGGAAGGGATTGAAGGCATGAAAGCTGACGTATAGAGTTGGAGAGACATTTTAGAGAATAGATTAACAGGATCAGTAAAATCGTTCGAGAAAATTACCAGTAATTAAATTATAAAAATATGGTGCAGGAAAAAATAAGATGTTGATGGTGTAGTTAACACGCTATATTCTTGAATAAAAATTGAAAGAATTTTAGATGTCTTTATCCTTGTATGAGATGTATGTGATTTTCATTACGCCTTATTTTGTTCAAAATCCTAAATACTAGCTTGCGATCTTTTACATTGTCTTTGTTTTCAGGATTTTTAATACGCTTCTTGAATCAAATTTCTTTTTCTGAATGTTAGTTTTCAACCATCTCTTTCATAATGGTATTAGTAGATTAAAGGGCATTATCTACATTATAATCGCAATGCCACGTTTTTCGTGTGTGCAATTTTTTATTTACTAGTGTCGTCTTTGGAAATGATGTGTACATTTGGTACATCATTTATTTAATGTTAAAAATGTTCAGCTGGTCCCATTTATCAAGTACAAACTTTCTACCGTACATTGGTTTGGTTGGTCTTCAAGATCTTTACACACACACACACACACACATATATATATATATATATATATATATATATATATATATATATATATATATATATATATATATGAATGATCTAACCAAATAAGAGTAATCCCTACTTTTAGCCTGTTGACTTCTTTGTTTGTACCAGTTTAGTGGAGTCATGTTTTGTATGCGACGATTGCCATTGTAACCTACAATTAGCTTTGTTTGAAAAGTCAGCCCATTTTCTGATTTAATTTTGAATGAATTATTTCCATATTCTGGTCTTGAATGTTTTGTTAAACCTTTCCGCTACAGATATATTTTTGTCTGAGTAAGGTGGAAATTGTTGGATATTTTCTTTTGCACATAATGCGTTGCTATTGTAAAACATTTATACCTTTATGAGACTCTCTTCAGGTTTACGATATCTGGAGATTACTCTAAAACATTATCAATGTCAACGTCCGATTTCGTTTTTACTTTTCTCCTCAAGAGTATCTTGAGAAGATATTGCTTGCGGACAAATTGCATTTGTATTAATCATTTTCTGATTTCATATGCTTGCAGATCGACAATGACAGCTGCCATTTGTCACCCATCTCACATAAGCTCTTTTGTATGAAAATCTTTTCCTCGCTTTGTTGCGTAATGTGTTGGCTGCTGTTCATTGTTTTGATTTTCTAGAAAAGTTCTTTGCTTTAAGTGGATCATAATGCCATAATTTGTAAAGGTTGTGGTGATTGTTACAATGCTCAACGCAGTTATATCAATCACTTATATTACAGTAAATGTTGCTAAAAGGACATGCATCTGTCGTTTATTTCTAATTATTATGATTAAAAATACGATAGGGTAAAACAGACAATTAAATAAAACCTGCAAATCAACAGTAGTGTCATTTTTGTCATTTGAACCGTTTCCTTTTTTACGTTTTGATTTTACTTAAACGTTCTATCAACTGATAATAATTGCTTTAAATTTTAGATTTATATTTTGCACATTCTACTGACATCATCAGAAACAACGAACCCGACTTGAAATATTCAAGAAACATGTCAGCGTCAGCGTCAGCTACATTTGATGGTGGTTACCCATCCGCTATTTTTATACAGGACAAGTTTGATAAGAAATTCAGCTGCAACTTCTGTCAAGGAATTCTGCGAGAGCCGATACAGAGTTATTGTGGACACAGATTCTGCAAGCGATGCATTGACAAAGCTCTCAAGTAATTATTTCATCTGTTTGTCATTTAAATGATAATCACCATATCAGTTTCATTCTTGTATGATAATGAAGCCGATCATGATGATGAAAAATATTATGATGATGATTACGATTGTCAACAATTGATGTAGTTGGTCGGGGTTTTGATGATGAAGATGGATGATGATGAAAATTTCAGCTGAGTGTGTGGTACCCTCATAATGATGATGATTTTATGATCATGTTGACAGTGAAGCTATTAGTTCCTTTAGTGCGCTTGTAAAATGCATGTACTTGTTATACAAGTTCAATAATGAACAGATTGTTGTTGATTTTATTTGTAAAAGTGGCGGCCCGAACTGACATATTTCATATTCTAATGGTTACAAATGCTCCATCAACGTGGAATGAATTGCCCACTGAACTTAGACACAAAGACTCAGTGATTACATTCAAAAGGGCTCTCAAAACTCACTTATTTCGACTGCAAGAACAAATTTAAAGACCTAATTATGTTTCCTACCTGAAATATTCTCAGCATGTTTTTTATTTTTTAATGTTTTCTAATTTCATGGTGTTTGTTTTTGTAATAATATTATTATGTTTTTTATGTTACAGGTGTTGTCTAATGTTGTAAAGCGCTTAGATGTTCTAAAGATTAGGTGCTATACAAAGTCCTCATTATTATTATTATACGTTTGTTGAACTTTGAACTAATTTTAAGGTTTAATCACAAGATCTCAATAATCAATAAGTTTTATCTATTTCATTGATTCGGACTTCTATTGTGACAACTTCTTGTTTTTAATGATGATAAATCCAAGAAGAATCGCAGCAAATATTAGAATAGTGAACAATTTGTGAAACGTTACTTGAATAAATGATTACGTTAGGAGAGTTTGATAATGAGCTGAGCTTATTACTTCTTTACGATCGTATGCCCTGTACTCAATGCGAAATGCAACTCTTTCTGATTCTCTGAGTTGAAATTGGTGCATTGTATATTTCAGTAGTGGACTTCACATGATGTGCCCCCAATGTAAGCAGGAGGGGGTGGTGGAAGCGGAAGATAGTGTTTTGAAAGCTGATCAGGTACGCACAGACCAAACCTTGCCCTGCTTTGTACAGAAAATTGATCACGCTGATTGAATACTGATATAAAAAAACAAAGATTGAATACTTATATATAGAACTGTAGCAAAGATTGAATATTGAACTAGTAAAGTTTGACTACTAATTTTTAAATGTGTAGCAAATATTGAATGATAATACATGTATATAAAACTGTATCAAAGATTTATTTCTGTAATTTTAAAATAGTAAGTGAATATTTAATGAGATCCATTTTAGACTGTAAATCATAATTAACTCATGTACTTAAATGTTTGCAGATCTAATTCACATAAAGGCCTTTGGAATTGAAAATTAATGCCAGAATCTGTTTGGATTGGATGGCTGTTAAAAATTATTGATTTTTATTGACATGAAAAGCAAATGCAGTCTTTGCCATCAGTAATAACTCATTATTTGTTTAGTGGATATTTTTTCAACATGGTGCAGGAGTTTAATGGTAAAGAAAATTGTTGATGATAAAGACATTACCTGTCATAGATATATCTTCATGTTGCTAAGCAACATGAGAATGATGGTCATGCTATATAATAACAGTGATTACCGGTATTCATTTTTATGAGGATGAGAAAAGAATCACAGGGTAAACTCCTTAACTGCAAAGTGAAAAATGTATCAGCAGATTTGTATCAAATTATGTGAGGTGAATGAATTTCCAAAAGTGTTTTTAAGGTTAATCCTATGATGCCATATATTAAACATTTTTTACAACACTAATTTTGAAAAAATATAGAATGCAAGTATGCGACTTTAACAAAACTGGTGACAATATAAGGATCCCTGCATTACATGATTTAAAGTTAGATTAATCAACAGATTTATCTTTGAATTAATTTAATTGAAATGTTAGGACCTATAGAGTTGTATTAATACATTATTAAGAAAACAGAAAGTTATATCTGTGATATCAACCTGTAGTGTCTTAAGTACATAATTTATAATGTGTTCTATGTGCAGTTGTACCCTGATAATGCTATGAAGCGTGAAATGAGCCATATTAAAGTACGATGTGTGAACACAGGTTGTTCCTGGCAGGGAATCTTCAGGGAATATGAGGTAATAGAAGTTCTTCTTGTTACCTTACCTAGTGTTTTGCATAACGTTCATTATGCAAGTAGGGCTGCTCCAGATTTAATGGAAGAGAGGGATGTTGAAATGGGTCCAATGAAATAAACGACACTTATGTGGGTGATGTCATGGGTGGGTAATCCAGAGTATTGAAATGATCAGTCCAGTAGAATTAAAATGGGTGGAGAAGTCTTTTAACTAGTGCAATCTGCACACCATCAGCCCCCTCCCTCTATAACAATTCATTTTATAACAGTTCTCATGTAACCTCTTCAATAGTTACTGTAATTATACAAATGGTAATTGTTTTTGACAAACGACAGGATGCAAATCCACTTGAAGATTAAAACATGAGATTAATATTTCTTTTTCACTAATATTTACACTGTGATCCTACATGTAAGTTAATTTCACCAGAACTAAAACTAGAGACATTATTCACGTTTCAAAATATTTTAGAAGTAAAATAGGTAATGCATCATTTATGGTGTTTATGTACAAGGACACGGTATATTTCATATTTTCGGAGGCTCCACCAAACATGGTTATATATGGTTAGAAATCTAATGATTTTTAAAATTTTCTATCTACCAGATATCTCGTTGATAAATGCAACCATTCAAATCCAATTAAGTTCTGATAATGAATTATTAAATTAATATTTTTACATGAAAGATTTTGTGGGTCTGTCTATGAAAAAGAGGAGTTCAAGAAAATTCTGTTACATTGAATACTGTAAAGGAAAGTAACTTTTTTGGGATGTTAACATTGGATACTGTAAAATAAAGGTAACGTGGTCGAGATGTTTACATTGGATTATGTAAAAAGGTAACTTTGGTGGGATATTTACACTGGATGCTGTAAAAAAGGAAACTTTATCGGGATGTTCACATTGGATACTGCAAATGAAAAGTAATGTCATTTTGGTACTCATTTATTCAAATAACATAGTCGAAAACTCAGTTACCACAATAAAACATATTTTCAGTATTACATCATTTGCACACAAGTTAGGCAACACCTCTTTTTTCACTAGAAGCAAATATTCTGAAGGGTGTACATGCTGTTATACTCGATCTTCTATGGTTGATATAATATTTAATATAGATTCATTTTCTGATTCCATCTTTATCCGACGAATTAAAAGAAAAGGAAGTATGTTGTAGTAGTATTGGTAATAGTTTAAATAGTAGACACAGACGAAGAGAAAGAAAAAACACATTTCTCACGGTAAAATCTTTTCACCTATTTAGATTCATGCAACCCGCTGCCAGTACCAGATGGCCCAGTGTCCACAGTGTGGTAATTACTTTTCCCAATTGGAGTTGGAGGACCACAAGACAAAAAAATGTCCTAAGAGGCTTGTTAACTGCAAACATTGTAGTCAGCTGAGTAAAAATGAAGATATGTCGGTAATTAAGCTGAGGGAGCTCCCTGGTTTATTTTCGTGTGTGTGTGTGTGTGTGTGTGTGTGTGTATTAAATGGTCTAGCTAACTTATCACTTCACTAGTACCAGAAAGAATTATTTTAATGATGAAAACACATTGATAGCCTTAGTACTATACAACACTAGACAAACATGGAGACAATGATTGTGTGGTTATATTCTGTGGGATAGTTGCATTATAATATGTTATAGAGCTAGAATTAATAATGGATTCAGCAAAATAGCGTTGATGAGATCCAAGATTTTGCTCTCGCCGTTTGCAGAGAAAAGTGGTAGGCATAGTGAGCGTGATGTCATCCATAACATGAGTCAACTGTGTCAGCTTCAGCTAGATAGGTTTCTTTTTTGTGCTGCCAGCCCATAACTCAGGATAAAGGCCAGTCAGGGAGTTCTGCACAACTCCTGTCACTGTAGTGCAAATGATTATAGGTAGATATTCCTTTTTTTGCTATGCTTGGATTTTTATTTGGTCTGATTGATGGTGGATGTTTATTTTGTATAGGACAATAGATTTTGGAAAGTGAATAATATTAGGTTCCATAATTTACGAGTGTTGAAAATCACAGAATCAACAAATGAGCACTCAGTCAAACACTGTGATAACATGTGCCATTGTATTTATTGTATACATTATGAGAAAGATTTGTTTGCACTTTTCCGTTTTATGAGAATAATTTACTTTAAATACAGTGAATTCACTATTTATCATGGGACCAGTTTTTGCATTTGCTATAAACCATTAATTTAGATGCAAACCAACAAGTATATATCATGAAAGTACCCTTTTCACTGTCCATGAATAAATATCCTGATAAAAATATTTTTTTGTACGAAATCACAGAAGGAAATTGTTTTCTTTTCAGTGAACCATAAACGTCTTTTCATGAACGTTTCCAAAATGTTACTCAAATACTTTAAAGTAAGCCAGTGATTAAATTTCCTCCTTACATTCACTTCCTGGTCATGTTAGAAGAACATTCACTGCATCATGAAAATGACTTGAACAAATGTTTTTTTTTTAAGCAATAAAAGTGCTAAAACATCATCTTCTTGGTGAGATGAAAGTCAGACTTTCTCCTTGGAAAAGTTACTACTCATAGTATATATGTCCTTTTATTCTAGAACAACTATAAGTTCTCCATCATTGAATTGCTGACATTAGTGGTGGCGGAGACAAATGTTGCTTGGAATTATTTGTGATAAATTGGTCAGCCTTCTTGCAAGTCGACAGACTACTGGCCCAGTGCTATTGCATGTAATCAATAAATTTATTTCAACTTTCCTATGTATGTGGATGGTATGTAAATCCCTCTTTATTTGACCCATTTTTTAAAACACTCACCTTGTTATTATTAATCCATGTCAGAACAGAACACCTTTGTATCCATCAGTTACTGACCTGAAATTTTAAATTGCCGTGGCAATATGTGGAAGGCAGCATGAAGTCATGGTAAGAGTAACGTGTCGAGACCATCTAGCAAGGACTATTTCACTTCTAAGGAACTGACTAATGCTTGGGACAGAGCTATTGTTAAGTTTATCATACCTGATGCTGCCTTGAACACATTCGTTAGCAATTTAAAACATAACTGGTGTATCAAACGCCAAGTGAGGCAGCTGCTAGTACCATTTTTTATAAATCTTTGGTATGACATGGCCGTGGTTCGGACCCACAATCTGTTGCATCCAAGGCATATGCTCTAACCACTTAGGCCACCGGAACTGTGTGATGTTTATTTCAACGTGTGGTTTAGGTTCAGGTACAAAAGGTGAAACAGTAGATAAAAATTGAAATAAAATATGCACATTGAAAATTATTTATATTAGCCCTAAAATCTAATAAAGTCGTGTAGGTGCTGGATACAACTAAACCCTCCACATTTAATTTGTGTACATTATGTGGGTTATAATGTTCATCTAACTTTCTCAGTAGGGCGAACAGATGGATGTAATGAAGGCCATTATTTGTAAAAGCAGCACAATTGCACTTGAGGCGTGGAAAAGGTTTAAGCTGACTTAGATAAGCTCCCCATCTGCATGCACTATATGGAGTGTTGTCTAGACCATTCATGTGAAATTTGCTGTCAATGGAAGGCGTCAGTTACCGCAAAGTATCTGCCTTAGTCTAGAGTGTTTCAAAGCCAGTAAGACAAGAATGCTATTAGCCTAGCTGCTGATGCCATCTCAGTTTTGAAGTTCTTATTCAATCGGTGTGAATGACTGTCACAATAACATGACACCGAGAAATTGCCTTTAACAAAAACAAACAGCAAACAAAAAATTCAAGGCATTCTCGGCCACCATAACCCAACATGCATATATCAGCTTGGTAACCCCACAGAGTGGTCATGGATCATCATGCATTGGGCTGCCTGCATGTAACAACTTGTTGATAGTAATTTGTCTCAGTGGCAACCGAAGCTTTGCCGACTTGACGAGATTACCACAGTTTAGAACTTCACGAGGCTATGTCTTGGCAAATGAGATCCCCTCTCGTGGCTTTTAGCGAGAATTCCCTTTCAGCATTAGCCTCCAGTAATCTTGATTCGCACGGACATGTGTAGGACACACTAACATGCCAGTCTCCTATCATCCTTCTCAGTGCAAAGGGTTTAATACCCACACTGAATGCATTTCAGTCATGGCTGAAGATGCGATATGTCGAGGGTGTTATGCTTCCTTCTGACACACTTGCTGATGGCTGCAGTACCTTAGGTTTGTATAATGTTGGACTCATAATTAAATGGTAGTGGGTTAGAAAAATGCCCAGGCCAGCCTGTTTGTTATCTCTGTAAGTCTGTGGGGAAGACACTCAGCCATGCTTCCACTTCCTTGAATGATATGGCCAATTATGTTTGAAAGTGCATTTAAAAAACAAAGCAACAACAGACCAACCAACTAACAAGTTTCTATTTTTGTCATTAACCTGAAAAAGGGACTAAGTCTTCAAATCTCCTCCTTCTTACTTCATATATTTTCAAATATCTTTATTGTCGACAAAATCCACATTCAAGCCCAACACACTCTAGTCAAGTTTTTTTTTGTCCCAGTGGATTTACAGCCGTGGTAAAATTGAGCATTGCATACAGGATGTTCCATTCTGGCCAATCACCCCCCCCACAAGACTTTAGTCAATAAATGCCTATCAATATTGACCCATAGTGGGCCTTTGTATGACAATGTGAATCAGTGGTCTCTCTACTCTCAGACCCAAAAACCAGCTCAGCCAAAGCCATCTGGAATGGCTCTAATCTCTCCATTAAATGCCACGGCAGTAGCTAGCATAATTCTGACTAGTAAGTTTGAAGAAGAAACGTTAGCCCCGATCAATATCAAACACACTAGTCAGCATGAATCTGCTTCCTGACTTACATAGTTCAAACGTTGGATGAAGGTGTGAAACATAACTTTAAAGCATCTATTTAAGACCTTTATTTCAAAAGGTTTCACTTTTACCTGTTGCGACCTATATTAAAAGCATAACAGGTGAAACCTTCTGATGTCATTCAGCAGAGTCATTGTGATGTGGCTTACTCTAGGTTTTTTCAGGGGGTGGGTTATAACATATTCATTTTACTCTTGTCCCCTGTCACTACAGTCAAGTGCTAACAAAATATGTAATGTTATAATCACTCTTTTGTAATTTGCAACTTCCCATTTACTTGATTGATAAGCACTAGTGAGAGAAAATGCACTTTCTTCATTATTTTGTATTTGGAGTATTTTTACATAGTATTGTAAATTCATATATTTTCATACATATTGTTCTTGTCGGAAAAATAAATGAATAAATAAATAAAATGAAATGAAATAAAATAAATACAAGGACAACAGCTATAGAATGAAAAAAAATTTTGTTGGTATAGCTGTATTTACATTCCTTGACTGGGGAGAAGTCCTGCTCTCTTCATTTACTAATAACTGTTTTATTACGGCAACTACAAAACACATACAAATATTAATGCATCATGAAAGCATATAGTGATTTTGCAGCAGTTTTGTTTTGAATTTTTCAATGGGAAATGTTGTAAAAGACATCTGAATGAAGCATAATGTATCAAAAGTCAAGCACCTTTTTATTGCTTATTTTCAAGGAACATTCCAAAGTATGTCCTAAGCATCCACTGATGTGTGAACAGTGTAAAACCAAGAAGATTCCAAGGGATAGAGTAAGTAATTTATAATCTTGGACATAGTCTTCTGCATATACATACTTTCTTGGGTATTATATGTATTATGGTTTTGTTTAAATTCTTGCCTAACCGTAAGTGTACATTGTGAACAATTATGGGAATTATATAAGACTAATGCTTCTGCCCTGTACATTCTAGGTTCTGAGGGTGGACAATGATAATTGCTTCCATAGTAGACTTTAAGAATAATGTCTTATTTTCCATAAAAATAATAAAACAAAACAATATTAATTTATTTTAAGTTGTGGTGGTAATGGACCAGAAAATCATATGGGATGAAACTCTACACACATCCAAAATGGTGCAACACCGACATCCAATATGGCTGCCACAGCAGTCAACCTGACTGTTTAGGTATTGCTACTTCAACAAATGAGTGGTTTTATCACCAGAAAAAGTGAACCTTCTTACTGCTTGGTCCTAAATGCAAACAGTGCCAAGTTTGTTGCCAATATAGCTGCCACCATACCTAATTTGAAGATCTTATCGATCAAGAATATTAGAGATAGACTCAAGACTCATTACTTTAAAAAAATGGTGTTATATTGAATTCCTGGAAATTCTGTTTGAATAGTAGAGCACCAATCACTTGGAACGACTCTTCTTTTTTTCTCATTAGAGTGCTTCTACTTGATATCATACCAAAAGAAAGTACTTTTTCTTGCTTGATGTCTTGCGTATCCTGCTATGTATATATGTAGATAGGTTGATATGTGGTTTGGTGGTATGCTAGCACAATAATGGCTGCTTAATGCTTACTAAAAGTTTACATTTTACATTATAACATTGATGTCAAGATCATTTTAGTCAGAACTTATTACCCGTACAATATTGTTTACAGTGGCTACTGGAGACTACCAATAGCGTTATAGAGGTGAGCTATGTAATTGCTATTTACACACTGATTAAAGTTGTGTCATCATTCGTTTTCTTCATGAGACTGACCAGGTCTTTATGTTATGAAGCCTCTGTAGTAGGTCAAGTAAGTGGAGAAACAAGATCTGGAAAACTTAACATCTTATGTGGCTGCCCTCATGGATGTGTTCAAGTGTTTTCTGTTTAATCCACTTTCTCTCTCCATTACAGCCAGTTAGACATGATGGGTAACCAGTTAGGTTTTAAATATCACCAGGTTCATCACAGCAACAAGTATTATCCTGGACCAGACAGGTTACAAATCCTGGAAAGAAGCAACTGCCCTCCACAACAAACTTGTTTGGATTTACCCTTGGTGACGGTTGCCCTCCCCACCCACTTTAACAGTGGGTCTCAACCTTTGACAGTTTTATATAACCATTTGAAGTCTCCTCATTTGTATTGATAATTTAGTGTTTTTGTCCTAGAAAAATGTATGACATTTATTTTTGGCAGATGGAAGATCATCTCAATAAGGAGTGCCCAAACCGGAAGTTGAGATGCCCTTTGGATAATCAGATGGTATGGCATAACCTCTCTCTCTCTCTATCCATGCACATAAATTGCATAATTGTGTAACTGTCTTACTCTGACTGTCTTTTTATATTTACCTTTCTGGAAAACAAATAGCACACAATGTTAACATGTTAGCCATGTAAACTGGCTTGAACTCTACCAAACATATTCGGAATTCAACTAGAGCCAGCTACCTGTACAACAACTACCTTTGTGTAAGAATTACATTGAAATCAATATAATTTAATATGCATTAAAGATCACCTTTTATATCGATTACTTTCAACTTGTTCACCAATTTATATTTATTTGAATACAAATTTTGAATGTCTACAGTGTATTACAGAATATGCTCAACACATCATTTGGGAATTTGTTTTCAAAGTGGGCATTATTGATAATGTAGCTGTGCTTTTCATATAAAGGGAGATAACCAATCATGTCCCATTTTTCAATGAAGAAACATAACCTAATTGGACTGACAGCTGTTCTATATTGAAATTCTTAATTTTGGTCGTGGATGGTTTTATGATCTTATTAAAATCATGATTTGAACAGGAATGGAAATAATTCCTTATGTTGTAAGTCATATCTAGCTGACAGTCAATAGTGTTCAATGAGTTGTATTTATTTCTAATAAAAAGTACACACATGTAAAGTTTTATTTATTAATGATAAAAAAGTCACTTTGTATATACAAAAAAATAGTATAAGAAGGTCCCTTTTATATTCATTAGGATGTCCTTGACACATTGCATAACCCTGTTGTTATCAAACAGGTGGGCATAAAATCTTATTTCATATTCAGATTTGAAAGTTAAAAACATGCCTTTACTGTGTCATGAAGAGATGTAGAATTCCAATCTTTTGGGATGTAGTCATTTAGCATTTCCTTCAATTATTTCTGAAAAGGACTTTCATTTAACAATTGTAATTTTCACAGGTGGAGGCAAGTAGATTTGTAGGACATGTGGAGCAGTCTACCGGAACCCATATGATTTATGTCATTCAACAAGTAAGCCTTGTTGAACAGCGTGTCAACCAACTGAAGGAAAGGATTGATAATCTGTTAGGTTCAGAGACTGTACTTGTAGCAAAACAGCTCCAAACAACTCTTGACAGGATGAATCAGCTAGAAGGTGTAGTAAGGAATCTGGCCACTCAACCCATAGCTAGCAGCGGAGCACAGGTCCAACATGTGGAGAGTGGTGAAATGCAAATGAGAGTTCGACAGCTGGAAGTAAAGACGGATACATTTGAGGGGGTTGTCATAACACTTCATCGTGATATTGAACAGTGCATCACTACACTTGAGACAATTGAACGACAGCGACGAGTGGACAAGGAAATGATTGAATCAAATCAACGCAACATTGTTTCGTTAGAGACAGCGCTGGCTCTGAAGGATATTAAGATCAATGATCTAGAAGCAAGGATAGAATCTCTCGAGTATGCCAGCTATGACGGAATACTTCTGTGGAAAATTCCAGAGTTCAGCAAACGTAGATTGGAGGCACAGCAAGGGAAAGCTTTTAGCATTTACTCTCCTGCTTTTTACACCAGTCGCACTGGTTACAAGATGTGTATACGAATGTATCCCAATGGGGATGGGATGGGAAAGGGATCCCATATGTCCCTTTTCTTCGTCATCATGAAAGGACCCTATGATGCCCTTTTGAGATGGCCATTCATGCAGCGTGTAACTTTCATGCTGATCGATCAGAGCAATCGAGAGCATGTCATCGACTCATTCCAAGTAGACCAGGCAAGTTCATCTTTTCAAAGGCCAACAACAGAAATGAACATAGCAACTGGATGCCCATTATTCATTCCACAAAAACGTTTGGATGACCCAAGTTATGGCTATATTAAGGAAGACACAATGTACATTAAAACTCTGGTTGACACAACCAATCTACCTGTCCTAAATGACAACAAAAAACCTGCGGATATGTTAAGCCAAAAGAAGCTCACTCGTTAAACTGTTGGAGTTTATCACATTGTTACAACTCTGTAGTCCTAAACTAACTCACAGAAAAGGCTAAAAACCCACAAGTTTTGTAAAATTCAATGAATAATTTATTTCCTTATAATACAAAGTGAAAAAAGAACATACAGTATCGTGAATAAAATCCCAGATAGTTCTAAAAGTTATATCACAAATCCAAAAGTATAGAGTATTCCTAACAAGTGCTGATGTGCTATTAGCCTTGAATTGTTTTGATATACTAGCAGACTTGATCAATGATACCAATATAAATCCAAAATTTTTAAAGTGAATTCACAGTAATTTCAAAATAGTTATTTAGTCCCATGGTCTATCAGCACTATGCAATTCTAGTGAATAATTGGAACAAATAATTCCTTTCTAGTAATAATTGAATAAAGCTAAATGAATGACTCCAATATCATTGAAATTGAATAGGAACATGTCGTATGAATGACATTATATATATATATATTTATATACAAAATAAAGCAATATAGCATTTCTATACATGTGAATGTGTAACTTCAATATGATTATCATTTCCCTGATGTGTCTAATGACAATGTTGTATTCCTGCATCATCAAATTCAAACACAACAATATCTGTTTTTCAATTTGTTTTTCAATATGTTTTTCATTTTGTTAATGAAAGAAAAGAGTTGTGGTCGCTGATACAGCCATCAGATAAGGAGCCAACCTAACACACTTTCCCAAGTTTTTAAAGACAGCATTAAAGCCGAACATTCCTTCACGACTGAGGAATAATTTCTCTGGTGCTTGTTTAATATTTTTTTACAAAAATAGCACACTGAATGAACCACACTTTTATGTCTGCATGAATCTCCTACATAATTTGCATCAACATACATTTGAAACGATAGGCTGAGCTCTGGAGGTGAGAGACCTGGTTTACTCTTAAGTATGGCCTTTAAATTATCAAAGCTTCCTGATAGTTGTCAGACCAATGCACCTTGTCTTTCTTACTCATCAAATTGGTCAGAGGTTTAGCAAAATTCTGGAAAAATTTGTGCAAAATTCTGATAATATCCAGCCATACTTAAACATTGCAACAGACGTTTTTTTATATACTGACCTAAATTTCTAATGGTTTAACTTCACCGTGTCACACAATATTTCCAAACAATGTAACACATGCATGGTAAACTCACTTTTTCTTAAATTAGTGGTCAAATTTGCATTAATAAATTGATCAAAGACTTTATGACAGGTTTCCATGTGATCTGTCAAGGTGTTGCTGTAGATGATGACTTCATCAAAATCGAGACAAGATATAATCATTCTCATGAATTGCTGGAACAGTGAAGGCAAACCTTTCATATCAAATGGCCTAACTTTATCTTGATAAAGTCTATTTGGAATTACGAATGCCAAAATTTCCTTGGCTCTCTCTTTGGTGACATGTTGCATTTTCAATATCGTCAAAGCAGTCGTCCATTCTTGGCATTAGAAATTAATCTGTTTTGGTAACATGAGGAAAGTATTATCTGGTTTTAGCACTTAAACACGTGGTGAACTCGAGTTATTTTTACCTGTTTCTATGAAATCAATCTCCAGCAAATAATGACTTTCTTTTTTCCAACATTCCTGATTGAGAGGAATCATCATATAAACATGCTGTTTAATGGGTGTAGAACCTACAATTTCATAGTCGTGGCAGATTTTAGTTGTTTGTGTTTTAGAATTTGGAAACATGTATTCTTGTTCACATAATATATATATTTGGTGCTTCTTTTCTTGTGGCTCTAGTTGTGAAAGGTTCTGATCCAGGTTATTAATTAGTTCTGAAATCCGAAGATTGCATCAAAGTCACTACAGTTCAATTGCATGTCATTGTTTAAATCCTCACTGTGTGGGACAGGTACAACCAAATTGTCTCAATGATTTGCCAGGCTATCTCTGTAAACATACTCCTTTAACATTTATATGGTAAAAGTTGTTTATATTTTCACCTCCCAGGAGTTTTAATGATATAGTTTAAGTCACTTTGCAACTGTATAAGGGCCATAATACTTAGCTTGAAGTATGGGTAAGAGCTAATTTATATCACCAGGCTGGAATCTTGTTTCCTTTGTATTTCTGTCATACCTTAATATCATTCTTGTATGAGTTTGTCAAAGATTACATGTAGTTCTTGCTACTTCACACACCTTTGATAATTTATATTTTAAATCAGCAACACAGTTAAGACGATTAATTTATGAATGTACGGTTTAAAGAAGTTTCTCTGTTAATAGCTTAAATGGTTCACGGAAGATATGTCCAAAACCTAGTTGAAAAGGACAAAAGCCTTATGATTCTTGAACCGATTCCAAAAACAGCAAATGAACGCCTGTGTCCCAATCTTTTCCTGCATCATAGCAATATATTATTCTTCAAAGTTTAATTAAATCTTTCCAAGGGCCCTTGAATTGAGAGTGAACTGAGAAGATTTAAACTAATGGATGTCTTATTCATGCATTACTTGTTTGAAAATATCAGACATAAAATTGGACTCCTGTTTAGATTGGCTTATTTGAGAAGGCCAACAAGAGTACAAAAATATGGTCAACAAGTATTGGTTGCATGACTTGGTCTTAGGTAAGGGACCAACACAGTCTACCATTATTCTGCAAAATGGTTAGCTAGATGCTGGAATAGGTTACGGATGGGTCTTGGGTATCTTCTGATTGGGTTTTAAAACCATATAATAAGTGTGTTACAATATACAGTATTTACAATCATAACTTTACATTTTTGACAAATACGATACTGCCCTAAAGTCTCATGAATGCTGTACATTATGACATCATCTCCAAGATTTGGCTACTCTTTTATCCGGGTTGAGAAATATATTACCAACAACACCAACTCCAAATAATCAACGTTGTCGAGTGTTATTTCTAAAATCGTTTGTCTTATAAGGATAAATCTTGTGCAAATCTCATCGCCTTTATCAGTGTCAAAATTATTAGACTGGCATGGGGAAAAGACGACAATATGCTAATTAACTGGATCCCATAATACACTGCATGATCAATGATAAGAAAGTTCCTCTGCCATCTTGTTATTTGCTGTATAATTTTGGATACTATCCCTACGCCGACTAGCTTTGTAGACTTTTATGTATGTTCAAGCCCAGATGTTGAAGCTTCATAAATTCCAATTACTTATATTTCGGCATTTTTGGATTACGGATTCATGCAAGATTGAGGAGTTTACCTCCAAAAATGAAAATTTGACAATGGATTCAATGCTCCAATACGTACGAGCACTTTTAGGCTTTGCAAAAACACGTTAGCGATTTTTTATTTAAAGGAGATATGCACTTGGCTTAAATTACTATCAACAGATCTAAAGACTAACTTTAGCAAGCCATGAACATAAATAAAGTAATGGGGACACGTGTTTGGAACTAATTTGTTGCTCTTAATATACTGACGTGACCTCCTAATTGATCAGCATAGGGATCAACCCCTAAATTAGACGGCAGAGTAGTTTATTTAGAATCCATGGCGCAAACTGGTGAATGTCAAAGTTATCAAAGTACACCATTTTCTACAGGTAACATTTTAAAAACAATTTTACTGCATTGTGGCACCAGTATTATCCTTCCAAAGGGAGGTAACCCACTTTTGATTTGAGTAGTAAGCAATAAAATCACTCTGTATCATCGTCGCTAAGGTTCCATTCTGTAGTTATTTTCAGTAGTTATTAAGATACTTTTGAAAGAGGGACATGTATAAGGTGAGGTTTTGTGCATACGCAACAGGCAACATGAAGATAATCCTGGTATAACTTTATTATCCTAACATCAACTGCGACTGAAATTTCCATACACAGGTAACAATTTTCCGTCAATGGATGGTCCAGCGTCACTTTTAGTCCGGACAAAATTACTAGAGGGCACAGCCAAATTAGTTTATTGGGTGCACACTGATTTGAAATTTTTTACACTGTTATTATTGGTGGTGATACTTGTATTTTGTGCCATTCTTTGCTTATTTTACTTACAATTAACCCTAGGTATGGCTTCTAAGAATGATACATGTGTCGGTGGTGTCAAGCTTAAACACCAGGCAATATCGATACAGCATAAAGTAGAACTGTTGAAAAAACTGGACTGTGGTGTTTACGTGCAAAAGCTGTGTATGGTATTGGTTCATCAACTATTTATGATATAAAGAAACAGAGGGACAAAATATTGAAATTCTATTCAGACATGATTACAAGAAGCAAAAGAACATTAGAAAAACCATGAAAGATAGTAAGAGTACTGAGCATGACCAAGTGATTATGGAATTGTTTTAACAAGGTCGGAGTGATTGAGTGGATTTGTAGGGCAGGATGGTAATGGACAAGGCTCAGATGTTTCATAAAGAACTTAAAGTAGAGCATGAGTGTCACTATGGTGAAGAATGGCTTCAAAGGTTAAAGAGGAGTCATGGAATTTCCACACATAAAGTGTGTGGAGAAAAACAGTCTGCAGACAACAAAGGAGCTGCCGTGTTTGTGTTCTAATTTCAGAAGCTTGTAGTTGATGGGCACCTCAGTCCTGAGCCAGTGTAAAATGCAGATGAAACTGCATTATATTGGTGATGCGTGACCTATGTTGGTCCTCAAAAATTATTAATCCGACAAGGCTTTGGAAGCAAGGGTGCTGGAAAATTGGTAGTTTACCTGTATGTAGTATTAAAGTTGAAATGCGTTGCCTAAAGCAGACAGCTGTTCGAAATGGTTGCTCCCATGTGCTCGAGAAATGTACTGGAACTAGTCCAGAGTACACTGATTTTATCAGTTATTAAAACAGGCAAAATGATTTTTTCCAGATTAGACAATATCAGCTTCTGAATGGACAAAGAATAAATTATAAAATATATACAGCAGAAGGTTAAAAATTGTCAGATCGTTTTTTTGTTTCCAATTAACATTCGAAGTCCAGTAAGTGACAATGACCAAGCGGAGCTAGCAAGACTTTCTAGAGGTGCAGAACTGAAGAAATCCCAAGCTGAATGATCTAAAGCCCAAATTGCACCCATCAATTATAAACCAATTTTATGGGACTTTGCAAGTTATTTTAACAATATCTAAGACATAACCAGGATAGCCAGTGAGGACAATATTGGAGTAAATGCTATTTATAACGCTAACCACATGCAAAATACCAACCTTTTTTAAATACACCAGTATTAATGAACTTTTGCAGTAAAATATATGACATAGTCAAATGGAACGTCCTCGTTTTCTTTCTATTGCATGCTAGAAAAATCATGTAAATAATGGCCTTCACTGATTGCCCAATGACTAGATGATGTTTTATCAGTAATTCCAATTGCTTAAAGTAATTAAAACCGTGGGGCATGGGTGGACTAGTGGTCTAAAGCGATCGACTTTACCTACCACTGCCATCTCCACTTGAGTTTGAATATCGGGATAGGCCATTGTGGGTATAAATGGGGAAGAAACTTGGCTGCAGCGACTACTGTGGATCAATGGTTCCTACCAGGGATTTCCTATTTTCTTTCTCTACCATTTGTTCTGGCTGCTTTGTATGGCATATCAAATGCTGACTTGGTGTTATTTTCTTTTTGTACTATTGTAGAGTGTTCTTTGTTAGTTCCAATATATTTTGCAACTACAATTGGAAAATGAACAGATATACTTAAATATCTATACCACCACATATCAGATAATGTATCAGGCTGTTTGATCTATGTAAATTTATTTCATTTTCTTCATGTTGTGCGTTGCAGAATCTTGTGATTTTGTATAATCTATTTTTATTTTTTCATAAATTTCAGTGTTTCATTATTGTTTAAAACTACTTCTAACTTTTTACCTGAGCTAGGTATTTGAGATTTTGTGAAGTAGCCTTTGTAAACCTTGTTTTACTTTCATTTTGGTGCTCCCTCTTTTCTTTCAATTTACAAGGAAATATAAGTTTGATCAATATAAATCAGATTCTGAACAGAGGCCACGCTTAATCTGACGGTTTTATCCTGAGCAGTCAAAACTTATTTTGAGATTTTTTTGGGCAAATAAACGGGATGGATTTAAATACATGTTCTAAATGTTAAAAAAAGAAAGGTTGTTGTTGTTGTTGTTGTTGTATGGTTTAACGCCATTTTTCAGCACACAATAGGCTATACATGGCGGCCAGTATTAATGGTGGAGAAAGAAACCTAATCAAACCCCAGGGAGAACCGACGACCCACGAAAAGCTACTGTCACGCTTTCTCACATACGGACATTGGCCGAATCCTAGACTCAAACCCACGCAGACGAGAAAGGTACATTTTAGCTAGACAGTAGTTAATAATTAGTACGGACATTGTGAAAAGAAATATCTTCAAAATCGCAATATATTGAGTAAGAATACTAAAAGCAGTACTAAAATGATGGACCGCTCTGGTGGCCTAGTGGTTAGAGCGTCCACCTCGGATGTGGGAGGTCGTGGGATCGATCATACCAGAGACTTAAAAAATGGTACTAACAGCTGCCTCGCTTGGCGTTCAGCATTAAGAGGTTAGTGTTAGGACTGGTCAGCCTGGTGTCAGGATAATGTGACTGGGTGGGACATCATGCTACATGTCTGCGGCATGATGCCCTGGTGCTAGACATGACTATGAACTGCCACACTGCAGACATTGTAGCGATATGACTGAAAAATTGTTAAAGCTACGTTAAAAATCAAAATCACACACACACACACACACTAAAATGATGGAGACAAGACTATGGAGAACATGTAAATAAATACAACAAAGAGTGAATTGAAACAGATATGCGTCAATTACAAATAGTCTACAATAATGCAAAAAGCAGGAGTTACAAGTTTACAATGACTGAATAAAACCGTTAAATCAGATAATAATAATAATGAGGACTTTGTATAGTGCCTAATTTTTAGAAGCTCTAAGAGCTTTACAACTTTAGACAACATCTATAAGATGAGAAACATAATAATATGATTACAGAAACAAACAACATGAAATTAGACAAACATTAAAAAAATAAAAAACAAAAAATAAAAAAACATGCTGAGAATATTTCAGGTAGGAAACATTATTAGGTCTTTAAGTTTGTTCTTGCAGTCGAAATAAGTGAGTTTTGAGAGCCCTCTTGAATGTGATCACTCTGTCTTTGTGTCTAAGTTCAGTGGGCAATTCATTCATGTTGCTGGGCCCTGGTATGCAAAAGAACGCTGTCCATATGACTTTGTTTTCATAGTGGGAATAATAAATATACGATTGTCAGAAGAGGAGCATAAGTATATTGCTGGTGTGTACACAATGGGTGAGGTCAGATAGGTATGTAGGACTAGAGTCCGAAAGTGAAATGTAGCACAGAGAACAAATTTTGTGTTTGATTCTGGATCAAACGGATAGCCAGTGTAGGGTACAGAGCAGCGTGGAGGTGTGCTCTGGTCGTGGTACTATAAGTATGATCCGAGTAGCTGTGTTATGAACTTTTTGAATGGCCTCAGTTTTATCATCATTCATCTGCAGCTTGTTACAAGTCATCCATGATTTCACATCAGAAATGCACCTCTCTACACCTTGGATGGTAGCATCAACTTCAGTTGGGTGGCTAGATTTGTATATTTGCGTGTCATCAGCGTACAATTGTTGAGACACTGGATTATGATCTCTGACACTTGAGAGCGAATGAGTGTTCAGAATGAAGAGAACAGGTACAAGAACATACCCCTGTGGAACACCACAGCATAGATCAACTGGGTTGGAGTGTATTCCATTTGCAGATACAATTTGGGTCCTGTTGACCAAGTAGGACTTGAACCACAGTAAGGCTGTATCATGAATGCCCAATATATGCTGGAGACGATGAAGTATAATATCATGGTCTATTGTGTCAAATGCTACAGACAAATCAAGGAGGGTGAGGACTGTAATCTTTCCGCTATCCAAAGCAGAGAGAATGTCATTAACTACTTTTAGAAGAGTAGTTTCAGTACTGTGGCAAGGGCGATATGCAGATTGTACATGGCTAAAAAGACCGTTTGAATTTAAGCTGGGATAGAACAACCTTTTCTAAGAGTTTTTTTAAATGAATGGGAGATTAGAAATTGGGCGGTAGTTCTTTGAATCATTACACTGGTCAACAGTGAAATCATTACTGACTTGAAAAGGCCCTAATCTGTAGTATTTTGGTGTGCCGAACACGAATATAACCGTGAAAAATTTGTATTGGCTCTCGTTTTGAAGATATTCATATACCTCATTTTCTATGTTTCACTGTGTAAATTTCTCCAGTAGGACTGCAGCAACATCCGGAATAATGATGTAACACTGCATAATACCATCATGCTCACATCATCCACAGTTGATTGCATCATTTTCTGATGCAATGCAATACTAATGCCATGCGGCTGCTGAAGTAAGTTGACGTCAACAGTGTACTATACATGTGTAGGCCTATTATACTAATGCCAGGCGGCTGCTGAAGCTGACGTAAACAGTGTACTATATAAAGCCCAATCAGATAGGTTCAGCATTTAAAATATTTTAGATGTTGTGCGAGACAGTTCAAGCTACTGTTACATAAAACTTATTATTTTATCCATTTACGTACAATAAAGAACAGTAATGCCTCGAAAGTGTGTTAATACCGCGGACAATTTTTGCTATATTTGTGGGGAAGTGACATTTGCCAACCAGAAGAAAAGTATCAATTCTCAAGTGAAGAAGGCATATCATCTTTACTTCGGATGCAAGGTTGGTGACCAAGACAAGCCTTGGGCTCCGCATATATGCTGTGCTACATGTACAACACAGCTTTCACAGTGGTTGAATTGCAAAAGGTCATCAATGCCGTTTGCAGTCCCAATGGTGTGGAGAGAGCCAAGCAACCACCTAAATGACTGTTACTTCTGCTTGGTTCCTCCTCTTTCCGGCGTAATAACGAAGCGAAAGAAGTCGAGAATAGTCTACCCAAACATTCCGTCTGCATTGAGACCAGTTCCACATGGTGAGGGACTTCCTATTCCAGAACCTCCAGCAGAATATTCTCTTGATTCATCTGACGAAGACAAAGGTGAGTCGACCTGTTCTTCTCCTGGTCCATCAGCATGCAGTGATCCAGATTTTCACTGTGGTGCATCATCAACCCCACACAGAATAACACAGGAAGAACTAAATGACCTGATTCGTGATTTGGACTTATCAAAGAACAAGGCAGAATTGCTAGGATCAAGACTCCAACAATGGAATCTTCTAGAAGAAGATGTCACAATTACTGCATATCGAAAGCGCCACCAGCAATTGGAGCCTTTCTTCAGAAAGGAAAGTAATCTGATATTCTGTTCCGATATTGAGGGCCTCATGAATGCTTTAAAAATCACTCATGACCCACAAGAATGGAGACTATTTGTGGACTCTTCGAAACTGAGTCTCAAGGCTGTGCTTTTGCACAATGGAAACATTCTTCCATCTATTCCAGTAGCGTATGCTGTCCACATGAAAGAGACATACGATAACTTAAGGCAGCTACTGAATTCCATTGAGTATAACAAGTACAGCTGGCACCTCTGTGGTGATTTGAAGGTAGTTGCCCTTTTAATGGGACTGCAGCAAGGATATACAAAATACATGTGTTTCTTATGCGAGTGGGATAGCCGAGCAAGGGAAATGCACTACATGAGGAAGGAATGGACTCACAGGCAGAATGTAGCCATTGGAGAGAAGAATATCCAACACCCAGCTCTGGTTGAGGCTCAGAAAATCTTGCTACCACCCCTTCACATCAAACTAGGTTTGATGAAGAACTTCGTGAAAGCCATTGACCGGACTTTGCCAGCATTCCGATACCTGCATGAAAAATTCCCTCGACTCAGCGAAGCAAAGATTAAAGAGGGAGTTTTTGTGGGTCCTCAGATTCGAGAGCTTTTCAAAGATGACCGGTTCAACAACTTGCTGGAAGGTGACGCGAAACAAGCATGGAATGCTTTTCGCCTAGTTTCTACAAACTTCCTCGGAAATGTTAGGGCAGAAAACTATAAGGAACTAGTAGAAGACATGTTGATGAAGTATAAGAAACTTGGCTGCAATATGTCTCTAAAGATTCACTTCCTTCATTCCCATTTGGATTTCTTTCCTAGCAACTGTGGTATTGTTAGTGATGAACACGGCGAACGTTTTCATCAAGATATCGCAACAATGGAACAAAGATACCAGGGAAAATGGTCCACTACAATGCTGGCTGACTACTGCTGGACACTCCTCAGAGATGCTCCCGAACAGCTGTACAAGAGACAGGCGAAGAAATCTAAGATGTAGTCAATGACTTGATTTTTTATAGGTAGGCTATTACAGTTGACCTTTTACTATTGGAATGCATTTCGTTATGTAAACATTAATTTCTTGCAGATTACAAAAAAACTAGAGCCAATTTTGCAATTTGACTGTCATATTCGTGTTCAGCACATAAAAATTGATAAGAATTGACTAATTTTATTTCAGTAACATGACTTTTGTAAAAATTTGTTGTCCAGTGTTATGGTCTAGTGTTGGTTTCTTCAGCAGAGGCTTTACAATGGCAGTTTTGAAAAATGATGGGAATTTAACAATACTAGATTATTACCATAGACCTCTTAACGTTACTCAATCTGAATGTATTACGAAGTATTTATGATGTTTTAGAGACTGGGCACTTTATTGAATATTCATTGTTCAGACCAACTTAAAACTTGTAGACATGGAGTTACTTCTAGTTTGGACCGTTCTGGTGGCTGAAGTGGTTAGAGCATCCATCTCGGATGCAGGAGTTCGTAGGTTCGAACCCCGGCCGATTCTCACCAAAGACCCATAACAGAGGTACTAGCAGCTACCTTGCCTGGCACTCACCATTAAGAGGTTAGAGTTAGGACTGGTTGGCCTGATGTTAGGGTAATCTGACTGGGTGGGACATGATGTTACATGTCTGTGGCATCATGCCACAAAGCTAGACATCACTATAAACTGCCACACTGCAGACATCGTAGCGATGTGACAAAAATTGTTAATGCTACGTTAAAATTCCAACAACAAAAACACACTGCTCTTCGATAAATTTTGATTCTTGTTTCCAGTTGGTAACTTGCATTCGATATTAACATTCATCCATTATAACGTTGGACTTCATGCTTTTCTATTTAACAAACTAAAAATGGCCAAGAGTGTTGGAAGTGCATTGTTAAAATGAATATCCTTAATGTGAAATTATGATACAGATACAAGCCTTCTGATAAGACTTAACATACTGTTCTCCGTACTAGCGGTTTGCAAAGCAAAGCATTTGACATTTAGATGGTGTTATACCAAGTGGAAATTCTAAACTTTCACACCAGATTCTCAAGTTGTACAAAGATACAAACGATGGTTTTGGCGTGAATGAATTACAATAACATTTCGAGAAAAATGTCCTTGAATACAAAACAAAACACGGTATTATATTAAACTAAATGTTAAGACGGCTCAGATCTCAAGAAAAGGCAATATTCAAACAATACTCGTTCATTTATGTAATGTTAACAAATGTTCAACTTGTCGCATTTTACAAGTACACACTTTCGTAACTTAATTTGTCTTCAAGACTTTTACGACTATATATACATATATAAAGTTAACCAAATAGAGCAATCACTACTTTTGACATTTACTTATTTGCTTGTATCAAGAAGTTGCATTGAATCCTGTAAAAGAAAGATAACATTATCCAGGATGTTTACCTTGGATACTGTAAAAGAAAGGTAACTTTTTCTCAGAATGTGTACAAAGTACACTGTAAAAGAAAGGTAACTTTTTCAGAATGTGTACAAAGTACACAGAAAAAGAAAGGTGACTTTGTCGGGATATGTACATTGTGCTTTGTCGGTATGTTTACATTGAATGCTGTAAACTAAGGTAACTTTATCATGTTTACATTCAAACAAAACTTATCTATGTCATGTTTGGAACTCATTTATTCAACTTTCGTTACATAAATCTAAGCTGTACAATTTAAACATAATTCCAAACCTTATTAAGCACGCATTAGAAAATCTGAGACAGGCCCAACTCTAGGGTTATGAGATTCGACTCCCTCCTCCTCTTACACATTCTCCTAAAGTACATGTATTATGATTGAGCAATGTATTTGAGCAAAAATATTTTCACATAATAATGCTCACATCACAGCATAATGTTCATATTCCAAAGAATACAAGTCTCCTCTTAATCAATACCTGGAATTTCTCTATCTAAGACAAAGATCACCACCTCAAAAAAAGAAGAGGTGAATACTCTCAAAATAGATTTGGGACTTCGTTTGTGGGTTCTAACATAGAAGTAATAATTATGACCCTATGAGACCAACTTATTTGTGGCCAGTGTTAGTCAAGTTGATATTTGCATGTCACTCCTATTTTAGCTGTACTAATTACGTCGCAATATTTTAGTTGACAAAAAAGGATTGTGACATCTGTCTGAAATAGCATACTGTTGGTTTTGAGACCCCAAAACAAAATTTGCTATATCTTCTTCAATCAGAAGAACGTTTTGAAGCAGCATAAAACTTAATTATAATACAAAATAATTTCTATCTGAACTATGTTTGAAATATAAACAAAAACATAATTAAATTTAATTTAAATATTATTTTAAATAAAACTTTATTTTTAAAATATTAAAAGTAAATTTAAATTGTCGTACATGTTATTATCATGAAACTGCCAACGTATGCTTGCTGGTATGTTCAGCTATTACTTTTACAGTCACAGTAACTAATGAGGTCCACTATTAAAAACTTAAAGACAATGGGGGTCGGGGTATCAGTTGTGTAACAATTATCTTATGTGACATTATAAAGAGGAAGAGGTGTAATGGCAAAGTAATACAATAACATGTAAAATAATTCGTGATCAAAATTTTTGTTAATATTTAAAGTGCAAGCAGCCAATCATCTACCTGACATATAGGTACAGTTAGACCTGTGTCATCAGCTAAAAAAGCTAAAGATGATATTTTGGTTCAGAAACTTCAATAATGATGGACACATTTTCATGTGGGGTATGTAACCACGTACTTATCATATTCAGTTGCACAAAGTTAATTCATATGATCTGTTTGCTTGAACATTTATTGTTATGGCTAGGAGTGTCCGAAGTAAACAGTTTTTAAGCAGAATGATTTATGAGAATGCGATGACATCTAATATTGCAAGTCATTGCTATGTTAATGAATGTATCATCAAAAATTAAATGAAAAGGAATGCATTTTGTGTCTGAGATCTACATGTATTTTGAATTTGCACTGGTTTGGCATGTTACTATTGACCCCATGTTGATTTTTTTGAGACTACAGTCAGAGAAACACGTACAAGTCTTCTGTTGTTCCTAATATTAAAGATATTAAATTAATGACTCTTTTTAATTTGTAATTCTACCTTTGAATATGTGTGAACTCTGCCAGCCACATATATAATCTCACATCCCTATTTCTTAAAGAATTATTTCCCCCGGAAAGCTTGGCAATGGCTGCTGGAGAAATTGCGTAAATGATTTATACCTGGTTGTAGCCCAATGACTTCCGTAGGGCTCGTGTATGCTGTAGGCACGTGATTTTGCAAGATGTTTCAGACTGTCATGTTCTCATCAAATTAAACGTTGCGCTGATACTTTGACAATGACTTATGGAAAGACAAGAATTTTTCCCCAAGTACTGGCTGGTACTTTGAAGATCCATATTGTTCCAGGGGATCCTACAGACCAGTTTAAATCGTCAACTCAAACCACACAGACACATATTTTTATGAGGCTTTATAGAACAATAATAAACAATTTTTTGGTTATTGAAAATAGAGAAGAAATTGAAAATCAGCCGGAAGAAGAGCTGGTAATTGCAGATGAAAAGATTGCAATAATCCCATTCTTGAACAATGTGAAAAGCGCAACCAGGATTTGATGAGAGAGAGAGAGAGAGAGAGGGAGAGGGAGAAACTGAGACTTCATTTTTATACATACATACAAAACGCCATACATTTATTTTCTGAGCCATTTCTGTCTGTTTCCTTGACATGAGTATATAACGTTTTCAATAGAAGTGTAGATATCCCAGAGCTTTTGTCCTGCAAAAGGATGATTGATAAAATCAAATCTAGCACAGCAAGTGAAACTACCACTGTGGAGCACAAGAATACATCACATATCTGATGTGCCATCCCTTGCTTTTGTATGATGTCTCAAGTTTTACAAATTGACCACTATGTATACATGTTTTCTCCATTGTGCTGAGTTTTCACCAGCTGCCTCTATCCAGACAGATAATGACTTACTTCAGATTTGCTCCTAACCATGCTTAACATTGTTAATCTGATCATTTCTTTAGAATTCCTGCCTCTCTTCATTAAATTGTTTTTTTAAAATGTCTCTGGTGACTGAAAATATTGCAACCAACGGGGACAATTTACATAAAAAATATACTGAAAATGAGAGAAACAGTTATGTTTTGTGTTACTTCTCTCTACTGATTTATTTGACATGTGTGAATTATTATTAGAGACGCTAAACGAAATAGTAGCCAGCATCGACGAGATGATTCCTGAGCTCTTTATTGTCAGACGTTTTTTTCTTGCTTTAAATGTTGTAGTGAAATAATTTATAATGGTATTGTTTATACGTGTTCAAGGTGTGGTGGATTGTCCACGAAAGTTGTGGGGATACTACTGAATCGAGGTGTTACCCTAATGAGTTGTGTTTCCAAGATCTATTTTCCAGGCATTTCTATAATTAATTAATTGATTAATGCATAGGATAGTATTAGTGAGTCTCAATTTGGACTTTAAAAATGTCCAGAAGCTGTTAATGTAATGCTTATTGTTCTAAACGAAACTGAATAAAGATATTTTTGTGCTTTTGAAGATTTTCTAATAGTTTTCTAATTTGTATTAAGAATGGTATATTGTATAAACTTGTATATTATACTGAGATGGCAATAAAGATAAACATTCAAAATACTGAAAGTGAATTTGTGGCAGCATGCCAAGAAATTGTACAGTATTAAAAACACGCAGTGAGTGATTAAATATTATGACAAGAAAGATTAAAACGATGAGAATGTTGCTCCGACGTATCTACATTCAAAACGCATGTGCTCATTTAAAAACTTTAGAAGAAATATTAACCATTAAATAAATGAACATTGTTTACACCGATGATTGCTGGAGGTGCAAAAATGTACTTTTGTATAGATACGTCGCTAACCTCTTATTCATCTGTATGGATTGTATACACCTTGGGTTAAAAAATGCAAGTGCAAGTCCGCTAGTGATAAAACAAGTACATTATCATTTTCACTAAGGAAAGAAAAACAGAATTGTCCAGCGCTGTTAAATAAATAAATAAATAAATAACCGATTTTCGATATTTAAACAGTTGAACTCCTTTTCAAGATTTTTTAATATGTTAATTCAGCAGGTGTTCTAAATTCGATACAGGCAGGAGATTTCAGTCTATGTTGAAAGTGATATAAATTGCAAACCATCTTGACGCTGCATAAGTTCCTATAATTTAGTAGTATATCCAGCTGCTTTATATGCAGGGATTTGGGTCTTGAACTATTCAGATCACAGTTTAAGTGTAGGTGTTCTACATTTTCTTGAAATTATTTTGTGAATAGCTTGATTGTTAAAATAATCTTCAGTGACCACAGAACGACAATCTTTCTTGGACAATTTTGGCTTTATTAGTCTTGGCAAGGAGTGTGATGGTGTCGGACACAGTGGCTCGTACCGTTGCTTATATTCTACCCTTAATTCATATATATTCGATATGATAATACAAATGAGGACTCATCTTCTACTGCAACCTGTTTATGAATCAACCTTACACATGGTGTACCGTTCAAACTTTAACATCGATGCTTTGCTCAGAGATTCAACAGTTTAGACCTACATCAAATTTATTCACTTTCTCACCTTCAGGATTGTCAGCAAGCTCGTTTAGCGAAGTTACCGCTTGGCATTGCTATGGTCGACGTCGCTTAAAACGGACTCGGGTCAAAAATTGCTGCCTCTGGTCAGGTATCCATTAATATAGCCCCAGTCTATTTTAGAGCATTTTTTGCTCTCTCATTCCGATGGTATTAAAGAGTAAATTTAGGGATTTTTTGGTAATGATTTAAAGGTAATTGTTCATTCTTTAGAATATGATCATTATTGTGTGGTTGTTTGTGTCTATTTTGACGACGGTGCACATTGAGTAACGAGGCATTTATTCTGATCCGGAAAGTGAAACCTGTGACTCATTGTACGTTGATTAGCTTACAGTCTAGCCTATCAATCAATAGTGCTAATATTAGTACCCTTACTCATTCCTCGTGGACAACCACAACAAATCAAGTTGAGGCTACGACATCGTAGCTAATCAATCAAATGCTGAATTATTTTGACGAGAAATTCACTCTGAATTTATATGTGATGGTGTTTTAGATTAACATCTAATTTATTGCGATTTGGACACATTCAGCAGTTTAGTACTGAGAAAGAAATATTGAGACGATATAGACATATAACACAATTAAGTTTACTTTCTGTTCTCTAAATTTGTTTCTCAATACTGACCTTTCCACTGTGTGATAATCAATACAAATCATATGTTATTACTCACTGTGCACTGTCGCCGAAATACACACGGAAAATCACACCCTGAGCTCATATTCTCAAGAATAAACGATTATCTTTTAATCCCTGCCACAAATGCATAAATATAACTCATCTATCACGAACAAAATGAGAGAGGAACAAATGTTCTAAAAAACAGACTTGAACTACATTCGGGTACTGAACTGGAAGTACTAATTGTGACCTGATTCCATATAGGATTCATAACTCCAGCTTGAGTCCGTATGCAAGTGCAACCGCATGAAATAAATACTCCGCTGTCATTGGTCGACTGAAAATGAAGTTATCAGTTGGCGCAGTACGTCATGTTTCGGTCGACTAATGAGAGGGCAGTATTCCAGTCAGCACATTGAACTTGTCTTAATCAAATGTATCCAATTTGGTGATCTTTTACACCATTTAACAAGTTTGATCAAACTCTGATAAGAAATATAGATGCTCGATTGCTGACAAACGCATCGAATCCGATTCAAGGTCATATGAAATAAAATGCATGATTTTGGCTCAAAGTCACACTTTCCTAAGATCTTAATGACATAAACCTCTTACAAAATGTTATCAAAATCCTGTCAAAATACAGGACCAAATCAGATATATATACATAGACCTCGGTCATATTATCAACATTTTAATATTTTTAGACTATTTACCAAATGTTCGCCCAATCATCAATATACATGAAATCGCATAGTATCGATTGTTTTATGATCGTGATGAAGTAAGCATTAATTCCCACAGGTAAGTATATGCACTTGAAAATCTAGAATTTCTATTCAGTAGAATGTCCTCCAGTCAATTTGTTTTTGCACAGTTATTCTCTGTCATAGCCAGTAAGGATAGCAAATTACTTTTGAAAACAATCGGCGGAGGACACCTTGCTGGTTTATTGACAGTTTATCTCACGATAAACCCAGAATATATAGTATTGAACACTTACAATTGCAATTTTGGACTCGTCTACTACAATTATATCTGAATCTCTGGTTTTTGTCTTTGTTTCTTACCTCACCTTCAAAAATAAATTCTCCAGTTTTGAACCAGTTATTTTGGAGTCTAGGAATCTCTACAGCTCCTTACACCAACCAATGGACGAGAATGAGGGCTACTTGCTTGTTTAAAGGTCTTTAAATAAACATTTTTTAAATACGTTTAGACACATCTTTCATATCATGAACCGCAGTTTATTTGTGACAACAGATGGGCATAGTTTATTAATTAAATACTTTAAAAAGAGAACATTTGAGATGTATCATACTTAGCCAAATAAATTTAAGTTCTGTGGATTTTCTAGATTTATAGTCACTCTCCACTGCATACTGTTTTTTTTTCTATGGGTACCAACCGCTTCAGTTCCAATTATCAAGTCGGAATTGTTCAAGTTGGCATGCTTTAAACTTGTAGGTGCAATATTATGAACAATTGCTGTCGATTAAAAATCAGTCCCTGCATCGTCGTTTAGCTACAATGTGCATGAAGTGAATCAAAGCTGTGCAAACGTATGTTAGGAGCATTTAAATTTGCACGTGTAGAACAAATGTAGAATGTGACAAAATCTACCATGAATGTTTCATAGGCATCTTCAAAGTTTAATAGAATAATGCTGACCTTGCAGTGCCAATATAATAGCGAAATATTCTCGAAGCATCCCATTGACCTTTATGCGAGTTGAAATAGATCTGTAGTTTAATGAGAAATAATAAAATTACTAACCTGAAACAGTCATGAAGACAGGATCATACAGAGCAAATTTATTTTGTCTCTATATGTATGTGTGGGCCTCGCTTGATCTCAGTGTCCCTGATCTATATTTACCCTCAAGAAAATTTGCGTTTGAGTGTCTCGAATATTTTGCGCATATGATCGCTAGCCAAAAAGCATGGTGCGTTCAAACCTGAAACAAAATTTGCTCACCTGAACACTAACAAAGTATGTGCATGGAATTCAGTGGGAAATGTTATTCAAAATTGTCAATACGAACATTCATGCAATATAGTTGTGTACTCCACCATATCCACCAATAGTTCACTACATATTTTTGTAAAGACCACATAATTTGTCTTCTCCGATAGATGTTGCTAAAGGCTGTTTTAGGTCAAATATATGCGTATTATAAGGAGATAAAGACATACAGAAGAGAATTCTTAATTAAGAAACGTAGCAATTATTTTGACATACACGCATTTGTTCTCGCATTTAACTTGCCATCGTGTATACGAGCAATGAAGAACGATAGGGAGAGAGTTGGCAAGAAATAATTAACGGCATCTAGTTTGCCTTGTCTTTGTTGCAAATTTTTCGGCGAATTCAAGCACAATAATTTGGATTTGTGGAGGTTTTACCAAAATACAATGTTTAGCCTTACTTCAGAGAGAGAGAGAGAGAGAGAGAGAGAGAGAGAGAGAGAGAGAGAGAGCAAAATATGAATCCCTTTAATATCAATAAACATTCAAGATGTTTTCAGGAACAATGACAATCATTACCATTAGCACACTAATACTTTTTATTATACTAGGATTTTGACAATATTAATATTGTAGTAAATTTGGAGTATGTGCACTTGGTTATAGCGCCCCGTTTTAAGCAATTCTTAGATTTGTGTGATTACTTGCTTGATTATTGGAATTCGGCGCCATGGAAATATTCCTGGCCCGAACTAATGAGCTAATTAATAGGAGCAAACGTCACGGAGTGAAGTGTTAATGTGTTTCCATGATGTCCTGGTTCACTAGTAGTGAATTCCGACCAAAACCGAATGAATGTCCCTGTCGTAAAATAGTACATATTAAAATCTAGTGGTATACATTGGTAACGTGACTGCAAGGACAGTACTTACGGTATTAAACCGGTAAATTACAAAAGGGCATAAATAAAAAGGGACTTGGCAGACACCGTTTATGTCGCCATGTGGGCAAATATGGTGCAGTTATATCGGCGAAATGTGCCTGGAAAGCATACATTGACTGGCCTAAGGTGGCGGAGTTAAAATAGTTCCCATTGTTAGGGAGAACTCATATATGTTCTAAGGCGTGAACGGTTGGTGGTACGGCAATATAATGAAGCCAAAACCCGCAGATGTACGGTTGATAGATAGTTGGCAGCTTGGTTTATCTGTGGTCTTGCATTAATTAGAGGAAAATTTAGGTATAGAATGGACACGTCGGGCTTTCTAATTTACAACTGAGGTTGTATGGAAGTCTTTGGAAAGTCGGGGTAAACTTATGACTTCTAGCGAGAATCGCGCCAGGGTTTGACAACCGCTCGGTCAAGTAAATACCCGTGTGCGTGTAACAGTATATTCAAGGTAGGTATAAGAAGGGTTGAAAAGGTTTACATTAATTTTAAGATTGTAATGTCAATACAAAACTTGGAACTCATCTTTATGAAACACAAGTTTTCCTCGGCAATAAAACAATAATATTCTCGGCAATGAAACAATAATATCCTCGGAAGAAAGCAGAATATTATGACTTTTCGTTTTAATTCGTGATGTCTGCTTTGATTTTAAAAGATTGTAGTTCCCAACCAAGCAAGATAAGATACTGAGTGCTAATTGCAATAAGAACATTGGAGATGTTTAGTGAACTGGGGTCCTGAATGATTCATGTACAGAACAACTGTATTGCCTCAGGTTAGCTTTAACAAATTGCTGAAAATATGAGAATAATTATACACTAAAGAAGGTCAGGAATGTGTTTCTTTCGGAAAGCATGGTTATTACATTTTTTATTTTTATGAAGGTATTCAGAATATGAAACAATTATTGTATTTTGCTACTTTGGAGCTCGAATTGTAAACTTTTTATATTAAGTGCTTGTAATGCAGGCATCATCTGATTGTTAGGAAGGATTCTTAAGGCAAATTCTGTCAAATGATCCAAGAAAGACAAAACTGTTACTCAGAAAAATATGTAATGTCAAACACATGTAGGTTATTAATATTAATATGGAGGATAAAATAAAAGACCATACTTAATATTTCTTACGAAATGTTAGATAGCTGTGATAATCATCATAACCGACAGTTTTAAAGTAATGATATTAAGAAATAGCTTACCGCTCCTTCACACCCTTTTGACTCTCTTTACTCTTTTATAAGGCCAGAGCCTACTTGCATAAAACAACTCAACCGGACTTCTCATCACAAAATTTGCTTGTGCAAAATGTATAATATGCATAACTTTGATTTCGTATGATAAAATTATTTTAAAAGACGCATATTAAATAATAACATTTTCAGATTCTAATAAAAAAAAGCCAGCAATCGAAATTCGAACAAAGTCTTTACTCCGGCTTCAATACTTTATTACTAGTTGGTCCAAGTGCATGATAACGCTGTGGATGGTGTCCAGTGTAAAACTATTTCGTATCTTAACACACATTAATATATTTTAAATTGTGTATTTAAAAGACATACAATTATAATCTCATCGCTGCACGCAGAACCTAATAATGTGCGTGGCCCAAGGCGCCACGCTGCCAGTGGTGACCGGAGAGTGGAATTACTTTGAAGGCCGAAAGGTTTTGTCAATTTGAGCGCGGGTCCCCGAAGGAGCGATGCAACTGCCTTGCCCTAAGTTCGGCCCTGCCACAGAGGAATGCAGAATATCAAGTGGTCATAGAACCACATAGAATCCCAAGTGGTTGCGCTCTTTCTCGAGAAAATGCGAGACCGTGCGGAGCGATATAAGTGCATCGAATGCCGGTTTTGCATAAATTCCATTAGTTCTTTTACGTTAAGGGATGTTGATGAACAGAGGGCTATTAGCAAAGTTGACTTTGTAGTGGCACATATGTCATATAGGCAGGAAATTCTAAGTATAGCCCATGACACTCATTTGGTTGGTCATTCATAAGTCGTCAAGACGTACGATAAGGTTTTACATCCTTTTTATTTGCAGGATTTTTATAGTGATGTTTTCAAATACTGTAGATCTTGTTTTATTGTAAATTGGTCAATTTCAGTATTTTTTAACTACCTTTTGGATATGTTGTCCATAGACCACTGAAGTTGTTAAAAGAAAACTGTTAAAACAGAAGCAGAGATATATTTGCTTGATTATGTCTCTGATTTTAAATACAAACAATCCAAGCCTTGTGAAATGGCAAGAAAAATTTTCAGTCTACCCAATCGCAATTGAAACTGAGGTATGACAGAACTACAAAGTAAAGAACCATTCAACCTGGTGATAAAGTTCTGGCTCTCTTCCCCATACATCAAAGTCCTCTTTAGGCTATATATTATGGTCCCTATACAGATAAAACGAATTAAAATATATCATCAATACTCCAGAAAGAGAAACAATTGCGCCATATCAATATATTAAAGGAGTATGTTGATCGAGATAGTTGCAAAAAGTCTACACCAAATTTAGTTGTTTCTGTCCCAAACAATGACGATTTAAGTGATGACGTATAGCAAGATTGTAATGCCTTTGGTGCAACCAATGTTCAAACTTCTGGACTACAAACTTTCCCATCTTCAGCCACATGTAAAGAATGAGTTAAAACAGTTAATATGTGATTATGAGCACTTTTTCACACATGTTCCAACTCAAACAAATAAAATCTACTATGATGTTGAAATTGTAGATTCTATATAAAACAGCACTATTACAGGATGAATCCTTTCAAGCAGGAATATTTGAAGAAGGAAGATGTATATTTGTTGGCGAACGACTCTATTAAACCAAGACAAGTAACTGGAGTTGGCCGTATATTCTTGTGCCGAAACCAGATAATTATTTCAGAATATGCACAGACTACAGAAAAATTAACAGTGTCACCAAAACAGACTCACTGCCAATACAGAGAATTGATGACTATTGACAGGATTGGAAATGCAAAATATGCCACCAAGGTTGATCTGTTAAAAAGATTCTGGAATATTTCACTTACGGATAGAGCAAACTATAGTTTGGCTTTTGCAACTCCAGATAGACTCTATCAATACAAAGTGATACCAAATGGAAGCTACTTGAATGCCAAAATATCCTTATATGTACCATTACAAACGCTAATATCCAAATTATCCAATGACTGCTTTGTCTGCTATCGGTTTACCGCCATTATTAATACATGAATATGTTCAAAAAAAAAAAAAAAAAAAAACCTACAATAATCTAGGCATCCAAAGAAATCTGAGCATTATTATTATTATTATTATTATTATTATTATTATTATATTTCCAGTCTAATCTTCATCTCTATTGTTCTATAAAGGAAAAATTTATATTTATTTACTTTAATATTTTAAAAATTTCTTTACCAAAAAGCCGACGTACTTTATGATTCACTAAGAAAGATTCTAAACATGTATGGTCTTAACAGCGTCTCGCCAGTGGACCCGGATATGAGTAGTTTTCTTTAGTTCCGCCTATTATGCTCTGGTAGACTAGATCTCCTCCTCGACATAACTGCGTCAGGTCTTACATCGTCTGTCAACATTTTCCTGCTTTACGGGTTCCTTTCTAGATCGTGCTTAGTGCTGTTGTTTGCCAGCATTATCAGTGTATGCCCGAACCCACCACCAACCATTTCCGTTTGGAGAAATGGCCGGTGGTTTCCTACTAGTCAGTGTTACGGATCCTCTTGCATTATATGTGAATCAAACTATAAACTCAGATCGCAAATACAATCCAACAGACTGACTTAAGCATGAATGAGTTATTTGTTTATCAAATCAATATTTATGCACATTTCACTTTACCTATGTCGTCAAGAATATGCAGCAATCCAACGGATATACCTAGTAATTTAAACAATACTGTGCTTTAAATTAAACGTTATGTAAACATTCTATTTACAACTAAAAAATATGCACAAACGTTAGCAATGTAAACAGTTTGTTTACAACTTACGGTGATGAACAATAGATAAGCATGCAAACATTCTGAAACATTGATAGGGGTAGCATTGGCTGATGGTGGTTTTCTTTCAATTCGAGTTGAACCTTGCTGTGATCATTCATGGAGACAGAAGTTTCCTCTCAATCAATGCCTTGGATGCATCAGATGACAAAATGAATTCAACTCGTGTGCGTTATCGTTGTCTTTTTCTTAATGTCAGGAATATGTTTATATTCTTTCTTTTGATTAATTTTGTTTGGCTTCTTCCATTCCTTAGGATTTAACTGAGGCCAGCACGTTGATGTTGTAACTTCTCCTTTCATTAGCGACGTGTGCTGTCTTCCTGTCTTGTGTAGAGTTACGATGCTCCATGTCCCTATCATGGTGTTTATGATCATATTTTTCGGCAGTCTGATTTGCAGAAAGCTTTCTCTAATGTAACATCCTTGATCCGACTGTAGAGGAATCTTCCGCAATTAAGTATTTGGTTTCTGGCGTGGTTTCTGTAATCTGTATAATCCAATAATGGGTTATTGGTCCACGCGTGTTCCACATAGCCCCTTTGCCAGCACGTTTCAGAGTTGATTAGGGTGTGCCTTCATTGGTACCGTAACGGTCTGGCTAGATAACCCGCCACCATACTTCCCCAAACAGCAATGACCTCTTTCGTTAGCTTCCGCCTCCCACGATGCGAATGAAGGGCTAGTATGGGCAGCCGTCGCCGCCAAAATTAGACTTTGGGAAGCTATTCAGCTTTTAGTTCAGTATTACTGACTTCATGGACCGCAGGAAGTTGCGAAAATGGCCATCAAATCAGAAATGAGTTGTTATTTAACCTTCAAGCTCCTTGATCAAGGAACAGCTAACTCGTCTCTATCACCTGCTCTTTTATTAGTAAACCCTCAGCATATATATATATATATATATATATATATATATATATATATATATATATATATATATATATATATATATAAATACCTTTATTTTCTAGTGTTGACACCTTCAGTACAGTAAATAATTAAATTATTCTCATGTCCGGACATGATCAAATGTTTAGATTGTCATGTTTCAACATGGTCATACATCTTGACCTTTTCACTATTCAGATGTTTTCATACACCTTCTTTGTTCTTCTAAAAAATAGTATATTTTATGTCGCAGCTGTTCTATGAATCGTATTATTCTCACGTTCCTATGGCTTATAAAACTCAAGTACGCCCAATTCTTAAAGTATTGAAACAATTGTTGTTATTCCCTGGATTTCGCAGATGACCATGACATCACTAACTGGCTTGGTTTATATGTGTACATAATCGGTATATTAAGACAATTTGTAGTCTGAACTCTCTGAGACACATAGACGAGCTGCCGCTTATGTTTGCTATAGGAATAGAGGACGTGCTGCAGATCTTAGAAATTCGGTGCTCGTGTTTCTATACTGCCTGTGCAATTATCGTCCGTTCAAAGTCTGCAGCCCCAGTGTGAATGAAACTCTGCCAGGTGGAGTAATCCCGAGTGCGATATTACCAAGGTTCGGGGTCATGTTTGAAATCTTTAAGGGATGAAGGAATTGTTGAAGTGTTTTTTCTAACAACCCTATGATTGCTGTGTGTCCTTCAACTCGCGGTAGAATATCTTCTTACGTACTAGCCTGTCCATCTCAACTGTTATTTCATCAGCAGAGTGTGGACACTTGGAATACCTGAACACAGGAGAACCTCAATATCTGGGATCCTCTCCTGCCAACCTGTCCTTCTCGTATTTCCTCAGGAAGCCCATGTGAAAATCATTTATTTTCTTGGCATGGCGTCTGTACACTGCCCAGGTTTCGCAAGCATAAAACATGGTTTGCAGCCGAATGAGTTGGTTTCATTATTGAAGTGAACTGAATTTGTAATTGTGCTGCCATGATAGTTGATTTATCCATGGATACTAGGGTTTGGCTATTTACAGCGATGACATGATCTGACGCAGAATGGTGCATCACCTCCGTCTTCTCGATATTGATTGTGAGACTAAAACTGTCACAAGATGAGACGAACTAGTTGATACTGTGTCGCACGTCATACTCAGTTTTTCAATCAGGAAGAAGTCGTCAGCATAACATAAAGAGTCACTTGCTGAAAATTTGTCTTCACCTGTAATTTCCTTCCTATTAAAGAGATTGCCGTTAGTCCGGCATCTAATTTCGATCCCACTGTCATGGTTGCCTCAGGCATTAGTAAGCATGGTGGAGGGCATCATACCTAAGATGACTGGATCCAACACACATCTGTGTGTGTCTGGGAATAGTTCAGATGAATGTCCGTTGTCCACGACACGAGCGAAGCTGGCATCATAGAACCGCCGAACTATCATGATGAATTTCGCTGCGCAGCCTAACTTTTGCCAAGACCTTTCATAAAGTGGAATCAAGTTGGTTACTTATTCCTTATTCCTTATTCCCGATTCAATAAGGAATAAGTAACCAGTTACTTATTCCTTATTCATTATTCCCGATTCAATAAGGAATAAGTAACCAGTTACTTATTCCCGATTCAACCATTTTCACATACATGTGGATACTTATTCCTAATTCACATCCAGTGAACTATTTATTCCTTGTTCCCAATTCAGTATGTAATTGTTTACCATTTAGTTATTACCGATGAAAGCTCTTCAGGGCGTGTATTGGTTGTTATTCTAACACAGCTGGATAAATAGGAGTGTTCGTTTGGTACCAGCTGTATGTAGCTAGGCCTAATAAAGAAAGATCACGGACTCTGTGTAGGAAGATATTATGACGGTAAGTATACACGTTTAGTAATTTGAGATATGATTAATTAGTTGTGTTAGGTGTTTGGGTCGTGTCTTGTGTTGCATCGCGTTGGATGTGGAGGAGTCCTGAGGGGTCTTGTTAAAGAATCAGATATGATCTGTCCCTCTTGGAGCCCCGCCGCAGCTTGTTATGATGTAGGTCAAATCCTTTTGTACTGGTCAATGAAGCTACAACGGCGGACAGACTCATCCGCAGTCGTAAGTATCTCCTTCATGTATGTTAGAAGAGAATGTCTGTTTGTTTCTCATTATAGAGCGGTCACGTGGAAGCCACATGGTTTTATAATACTAATTCCGTGTTTGCAACAAACACGTTCTTCTCTCTCTCCTGGTGTGTTTTCACTAGCCTATAGGCTCTCCAGGAGGAAAATTTCTTATTGTAAAAGTAGAATTAAAGTTAATATCTGGTGTGTTTAACTAGCCAATTGGCTTTCCAGATATTATTCAGCTTCAGTGCTCCATATTTTACTATTTCTTTCATTAATTGCATAGTAAATGAAATTAATAACTATTTGGTATGTTTTTTTTTTAATCATTAATATATGCTGTATATAGTAAGTTTAGTGGATTGAAAATACCTAAATTGTTGGTTATTTGATTTATTACTTCAGTTCTCTCATTATTTAAATGTATGCATTCTAATATTATGTGTTCTTTCCTATCCGTAGCAGTATTACATAATAAACATTTAGGTAAAGAGTGGATTGTGTTTCTTCTATATGCGTGTTCTTGTGTCCACCATGCATTATGGAGATATAGATAAATATTCCCATATTTATTTGGTTCTTTTATTTCTTTACAGCGTTTCCACACTTTAAGCCAATCTACATTAGGTACTTGAATTTCTATTTTATTAGGATCTGAATTTGTTATTTCGTTTATTTGTTTCTCTATTAATGGTTTTTCAAATATTTGCCACATATTTGCATGGTCTTTAAATTTCCTAATTGTCATATTAATTTTATATGTACATCTAGGTGGTGGTTTAATAGAAAAATTTAAATTTCTATTTTGTTGTAGTTTTATTTGTTTTCCGAACCAGTATATATATATATAGGCCCTGCCAATAAAATAATGGTTGGGAATCTAACATGTTCAATCTTGAAATTATATTAGCTTGTTGTTTATTGACTAGATTTGGTAGATCTTGTCCACCTCTTTTGAGTTGTTTTGGCACCTTCTGGTATTTCTAGTCCCAGTTCTTTTTGTGGTTGGGTCGTAGTGATAGCTGGTGTTTGACTCACTATATTATGTTCACATGGAAGTTGAGATTCCAGTGAAGTTAACGGTTGGATTGATAAATCCTTGAAGATATTTTTTACAATCTTGGTACTAAGCTTATCCTTATTTAGGGTGTCAAGTTGTTTTTTTCTTAGACAAGTTTGCTCTAAGAGTGTTGGCTTTTCTTTTCTTCTTCTTTTTTTTTTTTTTTAGCAGGTGTTGCTAAGCTTGGTTGTGCATATTTTGTTTCTACAGTTGATATAGTCTGTGTTATGTCATGCACTAGTTGTTTGGGTAAAGTTTCTTCAAGTTACATTATGTTAATTGTTGAATTTGTGAAGGTTTGTGTGTTTTCTAGATTCTCTGTATCTGTATGTATAGGTGAGGTTGCTGGCGAGGTGGATGGTGTTCTGTTTCTAAGTAGGGGAGTGATCTCCATCTCGTCCTCCTCCGATTCTGTCTGTGTGTAATCTTCTGTGTCTGTTCCTTCTTGAGTGTTTGTTTGTTTTTTTCTCAGCACAGCTTGTGCGTATGTTGGTGTTGTATGTGTGTCACTTGTGCCTGGTTGATTCATTTTTTGTGGACATTTCCACATATTGTGTCCTGTTTGTTTATGGGTAGCACAAGGTCTGGTTAGGTGACAATTATAAAACCAAGTGTATACCGTTATTCCGTAAATTTTAAAGAATTGGGGTACTTGTGTCGCGTCCTTGGAGTCTATTTGGACAATTTTTCCGTTTGTGAGTTCCGGAAAAGCTTTGTATGTGTCCCTTTTGATGTTATTGGCTTTAATTGTTAGCCTTTGTTCGAATCCCTCCTTGGAAACCTCCAGAGGAATTTCATGCGGGAATTTGCTTATGTAGATGTCGGTGTATTTCCTTTGTACGAATTCGGTAATTGGTGGGGGATCAATGATCTTCGCCACTTTGTCACATATTATAATATTCTTGTTTGGCAAGAGTTTCTCCTTGCCTTTCGGAAAGACAAGGAAAATCCCCTTGCCAACATTTTGGAAGCTCTCAATTTTGTCTTGTAGCCCTCTTGCTGCAAGAGCGGCTATTATTTGAACGTTGGTTGGTCGTTCATTTTGATTGACCTCAGAGAGATCAATGGCCTGGACCCATGGGGCTCTGTGTGCTTTAATTAGTTTCCCTTTCTCCACATCTTCATGGGATGTTTTAAAGTATTGTGATAATATCTCTCCCTGAGGCGCAGCTTGGGCCATCATAAGGTTGAGATATTATAGCTAACAAGAATGTTTTAAAAATACGTGTATTTTAATTTCAAATGGCACCGAATTACTTGTAAACATGTGCAAATTACTGGCGCAAAAATTTGGCGCGAAAAGGTATAATACAATGCGAAATTAAAGTAAAACAAATGTTAAGTGTGCATAAATTATAACATTGTTATTAAAAATGTAGTGAAGTTAATTGTAATGAAAATTGTGACCATTAGTGAGAGAGATACCTCTCCTTTGTAGTTCCACTGTCCGATGCTAAACCCTTTCCTCCTTTTCCACGTCCAGACAGCTCTGCATCCTAGGAACAAGTCATCATTCGCACTGACTATGTTTATGTTACTCTGTTTAGGTTGAGATATTATAGCTAACAAGAATGTTTTAAAAATACGTGTATTTTAATTTCAAATGGCACCGAATTACTTGTAAACATGTGCAAATTACTGGCGCAAAAATTTGGCGCGAAAAGGTATAATACAATGCGAAATTAAAGTAAAACAAATGTTAAGTGTGCATAAATTATAACATTGTTATTAAAAATGTAGTGAAGTTAATTGTAATGAAAATTGTGACCATTAGTGAGAGAGATACCTCTCCTTTGTAGTTCCACTGTCCGATGCTAAACCCTTTCCTCCTTTTCCACGTCCAGACAGCTCTGCATCCTAGGAACAAGTCATCATTCGCACTGACTATGTTTATGTTACTCTGTTTATCAAATAATTGTGCTTCTTTTGAAGTTTAAGTTTTCAAATATTAACAACATATTAACAACTGAAAATTAATTATGATGTTATTTAGAAAAAAACTTTTGTTTTTGCTATTTCAGATATTAATTATTTTACTTAATGAACTATGCGGCCCGCGACAAGGTGGAAATTTGTGTATGCGGCACTTGCACTGGAAAGTTTGCCCACCTCTGGTCTAAAGCAAGCTGAAAACTAAGAAGGTCTTTACTATATCCTATGCATCTATACATTTGCTGAAACGACACACATATCGATACAAAACGATATTTATGGTATGCATCTTGTTGTTGTTGTTGTTGATGTAAGGTTTAACGCCATTTTTCAGCACAATATAGGCTATAAATGGCAGCAAGTATAAATGGTGGAGGAAGAACCCGGGAAAACCAGGGAAAGGACCACTGATCCATGAGAAGCTACTGGCAAGCTTTCTCACATACCCACATTGGCCGAACTCGAGACTCGAATCTACGCAGACAGAGGTGAGATGGCAGTGATCCGTAACGGTAAGCGCTTTCGACCACTCGGCCACTTTCCCCCTCTTCCCGTATGCATTATAGTTTAGCCTCCAGCAGTTTTGAATAATTATTATTAATTACCTTGTTCTGTCAAATTAAAATCCAACTGAAACAGCATTTGAAGTCACAGGCACACATGTTTATTAGTTAACAGGAAAAAGGCTATTGGAGAATATGCACTTGCCGACTACAAGTTATCACGGTGACATGGTTCGTAATCTATCCCCACCTCCATTCCATGCTAATTATCTTAACCCTGAAATATGATCAGCATATACTATACCTTCCAAACGTGTTCCACATGTATAATTAAGTACTTTGCTCGTCATTAAATAACCACTTTCACGCGAAGTTTCTACTTTGAATTGTATATTGACTCCTTTGGTCGATTTGAAAACTACCCTACCGATGTGTTGCATGGTAAAGTATGTTACACTGAATTCTCATTTGTGGTTATTGCGTTTCCGGTCCAGGTTAAACAATAACCACCAATCAGAAATCAATGTATTTTATTCTCTGCGTGACAAACATGAAGCAAGAGAGAGACTTCGCGGGAAAGTCATTAGATATGTTTAGTACTTAAGCGGAGATGCTGTCAGGGTGTGCCATTGCGCGAATCATGCAAAATTTGTACGAATTCGCGCGCTTGGAGAACAGTGAAATGCGATAAGTCCCACATATGAAAATTTGCTCGGTGAAATATCCATTTTTATGTAACCGTTTTTGTCACGACATCTGTTCTACGGATAGCAACTGTTCCACATCTGGGTTCTTGAAGCATGACATGAATGGTTGTGAAACTAAATTTGATTAGCACAACGTGCCCAAGAATAAGCATTATGGCTAAGTTTGAGCCATTCATGGAGAAAGTTTTACAACTGCGTGTTTAATATACGGGCTGCCTAGAAAACCCATAATGTCTGAATCGCGGCGTGGTTCATTACGATCCGTTCGGCAGATACTTGCTGATTAGAGTGCTGATGACAGTAACTTTTAAAGTTATGAAGTGTATCAGATTATTGGAGCTGGGAAAGCGTTAATTGAGATACCAATAAGTGATTTTGAACCCAAAATGGTGTTAAATACGAGTCAGAGGTACAAGCTGGATGGGCAAAAAATAGACGGCATGACCCTTTCAATGGTATTTCGAAATTAAATGTACAACGGGCAAAATATTGAGCCAAATTTAAATCCATACAATTTAAAAGTATGATGCAATTTTCTTTTTTTTTTAAAATTAATTAATTTCGCCCTGTGAATCATATGATACAAAACCATATACATGTATCCATATCAGGGTTATGATAAACTGAATGAAGTAAGAGTAAAAATGAAATAAATAAGTAAATATATTTATTTTAGTAACTTTGTTAGTAAACTACAGATTTAACAACGGAAGTTTATGTAAGTGAAAAATCCTATTATATAACAGATGTATCCAAAAGATAATATCTGTGACCTCTGGAAAATTGTACATAATAGTCACAAAGATCAGTTTCCCAACATATTCAAGCTGACAAAGCTAGCTATGTATATACCCCTTCAGAAAGAAGCACAATACAATATTGATACAAAGAAAAGGAGCAGAGTATGCTCAGAAATAATTAACAGATTAATGCTTATATAACTAGACGTGACATCTGTCAAAGATGTTGATTTCAGTAGAGCTCTAATAAAGTGGAGCAGGAAGAAAGAGAGATAGATATTGAAGTTTAGATAAATATTGACATATGACCGTTTCTTCCTCACCGTCCTTATTTCTTTGAGAAAGAGTTAGTCATATGTCATGTGTTTAGGCTCCCTTTGTTTTGTACAACATCAATGATCTAAAAACATCTTAGTATCAATTACGTGCTTCAGTTACACTTGGAAGATATTACAATATTATCTTCAAAACAGAAGAAATAATGCAATTTCTTCGTGCAAAGAAAATCTCATCTAGAACTTATTTGGGCATGAGAATAAGGTTGAATACCAACAACATCTATCACATTTTACTTCCTGCAGATGCAAAATACTGATGCAGCCACATGTACTTGTATTTGTTAGTGAAGAAGGAAAAGTATTGACTGCACCCAGTCATATTCTCCATTTTTTTAAACTTCCACAAGGTGATAAATCTGAGCAGTTTACAATCTGCCCCATCGCTGATTATATGCATATTTCATTTGCTCAATCAGTGCCTTCATTCAATAATTCGTTGAGCCAACCTTTGAGACATTCGAGGCTACATAAAGTAAGTCGAGCACAACACATGCCGTAAGATGGAATCTAAGTTCACATTCTGGACAGTTATGTCTCCTTTTTCAAAGTTTTTACATGGCGCCTTCTTTCTTGGAGATATAGCAGTAGATAACGTTGAAGAAAATTCATGGTGGCATTTTCGTGAAATTCCAGGCTAGATAAAGGATGTCGAGTACAGCACATGCCGTAATAATATTATATTTTATGTATACATTTGTGCCATAACATCCTCTTTTCATTGAATTTTGACACGTATCATTGTTTAATATTTAATCTCTAGGGGATAGAATCCACCTACAAAGGGAGTCCTGACGAATTTCGTCAAGAGGAATCAGCGAAATAAGGGCGTACTATGGGTACCGTTTATGACAAACACGCACATGCTAGTAGATTGTTTGACTAGTTTGTACTAATTGTGCTCCTACAGATTTTGATTTCATCGTCCCTTGGACAGTATGTAATTGGGGACCGGTTCTAACAGCAGGAAAAGTAGGAAGGAAATTTGTCGAGACGATTTCGAGAAATTCGCAGCTAAATATATTATGTCCAGTACAACACTTGACGAAAGAAGATTTTATATTGTGTATACATCTGGGCAATTTCCGTCCCTCTTTTGAGATTGTATATGGACCTTTCTTTTACATGCTATCTCTAGAAGACAGAGTCCACCTTCGAAGGAAGTCCTGATGAATTTCATCGAAAGGAATCAGCGAAATAAAGGGCGCGCTATGGGTACCGGGTATTGAAAATCCGCAAATGTTAATAGATGGTATCATTAGTTTGTGCTGATCGTACTCTAAGTTAGAGGAGTTGTATTTCAGCGTCTCTTCAACATTATCTTATTAGGGTCCAGGTTTAACAGTAGGAAAGGTCTCAAGAAAATTCATTGAGCCGATTTCGAGAATTCGCTGCTAAAAAAGGAATTCGAGCAGAGCACATGCCGTACGGTTTAGCCATTATGTCCCCTGTTTGTACAGTCTTGACATGGACACTTCTTTAATATTTTATCTCTAGGGGATAGATAGAGTACACCTACGAAAGAAGTCCTGACGAATTTATTTGAGAGGAAAAAGCGAAATAATGGGTCGCCCTTTACATACGGGGTATCAAAAGCAACCAAATGTTAATAGATTGTATGAATAGTTTGTACTGGGTACTCCAACTTAGAGGATTTTGATTTCAAGGACTTTTAGATAGTATCTAATTAGCAATTCCTTCTAACAGCATGAAAAATTCGAAAGAAATTCGTTTAGCCGAATTTTAGAAATTAGATACCCGTTCTAACAGAAGGAAAAGTTAGAAGGAAATGCGTCGACCCGTTTTCGAGAAATTACCGGCTAGAGAAAGGAAGTCGGGTTCAATGCATGCCGCCTAAAGATTATGTCTTACGTAAACAGTTAAGCTATTAAGTCCCCACTTAAAAGCTTTGACAATGACCCTTCCTTGATATTTTATCTCCTGAGGATATAGCACATCCACGAAAGAAGCCCTATGAATTTCTTCGAGAAGAATCATCGAAATAGGGAGTGTCCTGTAGGTACGGTGTATGAAAAAAATCGCTAATATATTCGTATAAATAGATTTGTATTGAGTTTTTACTAAAAGGATATTGAATCCAATCCCGCTTCGATATTATCTAAAATGGTCCATGTTCTTCCAGTAGAAAACTTTTGATGAAAATTCGTCGAATCGATTTCGAGAAATTTGCAGCTAGATGAAGGAGGTCCAGAACAGCACATAGCGTAAGAAGATTATATATTAAGTATACATTTGGACCATTACGTCCCCACTTTAGAGTTTTGACATAGACCATAGACCGTTCCTTGAAGTCATGTTGTCAGTTCACAAGCGAAAGTTTATAATAGCGCAAGTTGTAGGAAGTAATAAGAGGTATTGGACAGGAGTTATTGCCGTTTGTCTATATACAATGGACAGAAAAGACGAATTTTCGTTTTTGTGAAAACTGGAATTTGGCGGTAATAGGGGTTATATTTCTAACTTTATAATTAATGTCATATGAGAATGTATTCGAACGAAAAATATAGTATCATGCCAGTGTTACATCATTTTGGGTATATTTCTTGAGTCAAACTCTTAAATGGTAGTTTGGACTACTGCAAAGTAATATAATACGATATAATATAATACGATATAATATAAAATGATAGTAAAATATCTTTTGAGCGTTTTGTGTATATAATTTTGGTACACTATTTCTACCTCCCAAGGAGCAGAAGTGCTTCCTTTACTGAATGAACTTTCAAACAAGAACGAGATGAACACCGTCTTTTGTATATTCGATGAAGGTGGATCTTGCAGCGTGTTATACAATATTCGGACAACAAACTCGATATCCTGCTAACAGCCGCTGACACAAAAGCATGCATAGTGAGCTGAATTGTTCCCATCTATCCTTTCGCCTAAGCGATTACTTAAAAATGCTTATCTAAGTCGCAGAAATTGTTACCTAATGACTTGAAGATCTTGCCAAAACACTCCATTAGCTTATGAAACCACTAAAAGAGCTAAGAGAACACCACTCGTAGTGCTTATCAAGCAACTCGAATCGCCGACCAAAATACTCTAAGTGATTACTCAGTAAGTTGAAACATACTAGGCATGCATCCCAAAAGTCGTCCCCCATACACCACATTTCCTTCAGCAACCTATGAGGAGAATAGTAACTTTGTACCTCGTCTTCTAAGATATACTAGGAAACCAAAAACAAAATAGCGTCTAGGTCCAAAACTCATCACAAACACCTTCACGCTGAAAATGGATCTTAGGTATAGGGCAACATATTTATAGATCTGTGTGTATGCATGTTTGTGTGTGTGTGTGCTTAGGATTTTTACGGTAGCTTTAACAATTTTGCAGTCATATCGCTACGATGTCTACAGTGTGGCAGTTTTATAGTTATGTCTAGCACTGGCGCATCACGCCGTAGACACTTATCATGATGTCCCACCCAGTCACATTATCCTGACACCAGGCCGACAAGTCCTAACACTAACCTCTTAATGCTGAGCGCCTAGCGAGGCAGAGGTTAGTATCATTTTTGTAAGTCTTTGGTATATGCATGTTTGCTTGGGACTCTACATTAATATAGACAGTAACGAGCAAAAGAGAATAAATGTCCCCAATCTAAGGAGATCAATATGATCAAATCATATAGTATGTGTCCTATACTGATTTCTTCACTTTAGTCTACACTAGCAATTAATCAACGACAATAGTTCAAAATGGGAACACCACAAATTTTCCACATGACATGATTTATCAATATGTGTGTATATTTTTGTATTAGGTATTCATGGTGGCCAACTAATAGATTTTGAAGATTTGTACAACCCAAAAGTTGCGATGAGGATAAAATCAAAGATCAATATAAATCTCTTAAAGAAGGGCTTGCATCACCTTCATGTACAACAACTATGCGATCTCGATGGATCGTACAAAAACACGGAGTCATTAGCCGGACGTTTGTGCGAACACATTGGTATAGGCAGCTCTGCAGTCAACAGAAGGAAGGTAATTCTGGTTTATCGCAAATTGCCACTTGTGAGAGACAGTCGAAAACGACAGAGACCAAGGAGATACAATTCGGATGAGTATATTTTACCATTAAAGAAGAAGAAACAATGTTTGTACCGGAAGAGATTCAGATTTATTTCTCCGTTTGAAAGAACTTCCAAAATAAGACAAAATGACTCCATACAGTATAATCGTGAGCACAGTCATTCAAATATGGCGGACACCTATGACAATCAAGCCGTCATGGCCAGGAAAGATAACTTGGAAGATTCGTTATATGCAGCAGATTCAGATCATTGCAAAATTTCGCATGCAATATATGCTACAGTTAGATCAGGAGATGACGTGTTACAATCCTTTGTGGAAGACAATGCCAAGGATGGGTTTAGAAATAATACATCCGATGATATGCAGATGGATAAATTTGCGTCAGATGGATATACTTTTACTAATGATGAAAGACGACATTTAGACCGCACAAGTAGTGCAGAGTTAGTACCAGAAGAAAAGACTGGGAAAGAGTATATCAAATTGTATCATGGTCTTTGCAATACTTTAGAAACTCACAGCATCACTGACAAGGAAGCGGCCCTGGCTGAGAAAAGGAAATTTGACGATTCCGATGCAGACGATTGCAAAAGCTCTTCTAAAGGAGATGAATTATTTAGATCAAATGCTTACGTAGTACAAGGATTTGTTCAAGACCGTGACACATGTACGGATGTAGATGAGGTGAGCCTTTTAAATGATAGTTCAGACAATATACCGGTTGAGAATTTCGACGTCTCCTGTTCACAGGATATCACAGAAGAATCTAAGTGCTTGAGTAAAAGTGCAAACGTTGAGGACGACAGGAGTAGCTCTGATGAAAAAGAAATGATGGAGAAGGAAGAAAATATTTACGAACCATACCGCAAAATAGAATCGCCAGAATCTTTTGAAGTATGCTTATTAAAAGACGAGTGGACACAAATTAAACCAAATAAAAACGAAAGTCAAAGGAAATTACGAGGAAATTGGACAGACATTTTAACTCAGAAGGTGTCGGAAAAGGTCCCATCTTGTGTTCTTAGGTTCACATATAACAGAGTGAAGAAAAAAGGAACTCGCAAGCAAAATGCTCGTTATTTCTATGGGAAAGCCAACTGCCAGTTTGAAAGCTGTGCTCAATTCATTTTTGAGATACAGAAGAAGCCAAAACATTTATCCAAGAATGGTGTACATATCAAAGTGACAAGAAAAGGTGAAGTAAGACACAAAGAATTTGAAGAAAGGCGGCGGCAGTTACGTGGTAAAAAACGAGAAGAGTATAAACAAGAGATAGAAAGGTCTAGTGCATCTAAGTTGCATTATGAGATATTAGGAAGAATGGACAAAACTGCATTCGATGCTGGAAATCGTACCGACGCTTCTACTAAGCAAGTGCTACGAAATCTGCAATATGAGAGAAACAAGGAACACGACTTGGACGATGATGACTGGAAAGATTTGGTTTTAACGAAAAATGTACTGGAAGATTGTGACAAAGAAAGTTCGCATGTACGCGGTTATGTTCAGTTCCTTTCCCTTTCACCTTTTACAGTTATACTGTTCACAGAGAAACAGCTGCAGCTTCTTCGTAATAAGGTGAAGACCGACGAGGGTGTGTTATACCTTGATGCTACTGGCTCTGTTGTTCGCCAATTAAAAGATTCAAGTAAGGAAATATTTTATTATGCTGCGGTTTTAAAGGGCCACAAATCAAAGGAGCCTCCTATCCCGATTGCAGAGATGATAACAAACGAGCACACGACAACCATGATTTCTCTCCTTCTTGCTAGAGTTAAGCAGGCATTGCTCACTTTATATAGGTCATGGACGGTGGTGCAGCCTTCCCGTATAGAACTGGATTATTCGTGGGCTATGATTAATGCCGTTCTTTTGATTTGCAATCAAGAAAACATAACACGTTATTTGAACAGAGCCTGGGAAATGGCAAGTAAATCAATTTCGCTACCTAAATTCACAAAGGTGCACTTATGTTCGGCTCATCTGATCAAACGAGTGCGCGACAGACTTTCAAAAGTGACAACTGACAAAGGACTGGCCGAGTACTGCACTTTTTCCTTTGCATTGCTGCAAAACTCTTATACTTTAAGTCAAGCCGCCGACTTATATTCTTCCATATGTATAGTTTTGGCTTCAGAGTTTGTGACCAACAATGTACAGGAGTCCGTTGAGAAAATTCAGAGAAGAATAGCATTACTTCCACATGCGGATGAGGTTTCGAGTATACATGCACCAGAATTGGAAACTAACGTTGAAATTGAGACAAGCGCGACAATAAGGGCTTCATCACCTTTCCATAAATACTTTGAAGTCATTAGGTCGCAAAGCAACGAAATGACGAAAAAGTGTACTGAAACAACATGCCGAAGGAATCCATACCACAATGTTAAAGCACTTGGTATAATTGAATCTTACTTACATATCTATCCACTTTGGAGTGGTTTACTTTTGAAGCAAGAAACTTCATCAGAAGACCATATTAGAGACACAAATTGCTTCGTAGAATATTGGTTCCGGATTGTGAAACACGATATCTTAAAGAAGAAACTCCGACAGCGTGCTGGAAGGATTATCAGGATGTTACATTTAAACATAATAGGAAGATGCAGGGAATACGATTATAGCATGAAATCAACAATGCGTCAAAGAAGAGTAAAGGAAATTGAGATAGAAACACCCACAGTTAAACAAGACGATATTGACGTGTCAAAGGAACAGTGGAGAAGGGAAGCAAAGACTTCACAGACTACACCGAGGTATTTCTCGCCTCCCAAGAAGATTCCAACTCCAAAGAAAAGAAATGCCAAAGATGTAAAGAAGACCAAGCAACCGTCTGATGTCATGCGACAAGGTGAAAACATGATAAAGAATAGTGGAATTACAACCTTCCACATGGCTTTATCAGAAACGAAAGAGAACTTCCTACAAAATTATGTAATCGTTAGATCAGGCAAGGCTGATCAGCCTGGACATGGACTGGAAAATAAACACAACAATTGTTGGCTCAATTCCCTGATACAAGCAATGAAAAATTGTGAAGGATTACTTCATTCAACAACCAGTACAATCACCACCTTCAGTAAGTATCAGGTTTTGTCATTGAATTATTATTTACATGCATATACTGATTATGCTGCTTGTATAAAAATGTTTCGACTGTTAACGGTACTTTGTAGATATCAAATTTAGTTAAAGATTTGTATTCTCTCAGATTTAAACTGACATACATTCTTATTCTTGTAATATGTAAATTGTTCAAGATTATTTGGCAATGTTACACTTGCAACTATATAATCCTAAATATATTTTATGTTTTTTTTCATGGTATACTAATTCTGGCTCTTTGTTTGCTTATGTAAGTACGTCTGAAGCCATGCTCGCCGTTACTGACCCCCCCCCCCCCCCACTTCATCTTCCTGTTTTCATGTGGTGGACCATAGCAGCCATTTTTAAAAGAATTCCAATGCCAAATAATTCATAAGAGACTATATATTAATATCATTAATGCAGACCGTTAGGGTAATCATCCATGGCTGTTGGTACCACAAATACGCTCTATTTTTCACCCTGAAAATTATTCTGCTAGATTTTCACCTTTTGTACTTAATAATTTTCATAATCAGACCATTTTTACACCTATAACCATACTTCCTGATGGACTCGCTGAATGTCGAAACGTTGCTTGCGAAGATTTTGTGCGTTTGTTCTCAACAATACAGCGTGACACCCGTTTTACAATTAATTTTATTTTATCGGTGTCTTCATACATTAAAACATACGTATACTCACCTCACACACGCACATGGGTCTGCATAATATTCTTCATTGTAAGGAAATACTAATAGATCTTTACAATCCTTACATCTTTATCAATGTTGCTCTTGTTATTGTTTTTATTTTTACGTATATATTTCGTTATTTACTATCCAATTTTAGACGCAGGGATAACAGATCCAGTTCTGGATATTTTACAGGAGAAAATGCATCTTCTTCTTACGGAAACTGATGAAAAAATCGTACATTCAGTGGACGACATATTGGTATGTATATAAACAATGTTTAATAGGAATTTCCAAATTATATTCACGAAAGTCCATAGAAATACGTTACATCGTATGCTGTAATTTTAAAATAAGTCTTAAAGCATGTGTGAAAACGTAATGAAAATAATGTGATTGTTTCAATACCATTCTTGTTCTTTTATAGGATGTAATACAAGCTGTGCCAGAGTATCGAGATATTGAAGTTGGCGAGCAACAAGATCCTTCTGTTTTGCTTCAAGATCTATTAGCCAGGATGCACGACGTTAAATCCTTTGAGCCATCTACTTTACACTATGAACATGAATGCATAACCTGCGGAGAAGTACTAAACCTTTCAAATTATATATAGCTTTCACGGTCGATTTATAATTTGCGGTTCAGAATCAGATTGCTACTTAATAACCTTCATCAGGATAGATAAGTTTGTACTGCAATTTATTAATTTTCTGCTAAAGACGATTTCTTGAAATAGAGAGCTGTGACAAGCATATCTAATGCTGGTGATAGTAATATCACTTAATTATATAAGGCCAATAACCAACAAAGTTATAGTACGTTCTTTTTCCCTTAGGCCCATAATTACGACATGTTCAGCTAATGGCCCCTTCAATACGCATAGTTTCCAAGATTGATATGATATACTTGTGACGATACATATAAATGTTAATAATACATCGCATTTAATAACTTATTAGATACTGCAAGTCCTTGATATATTACAGATGTTTTGTATTACTTTATTTGTAGTTCTAAGCATGTTCGCTTCCTACATGACTTACTTAAGGTGGTTTATCACAGTGGAGTCTATACCTGTTCCCATACTTAAAGATTTTACCATGTGCGCTGTATTTCGTAGTTAATTTTGAATTTAAGATTTAGCTGTATTGCTCTTAAAAGTCCATATACTTTATAAGGAGAGAATCTATATTTTAGAAATTCATACGATAAATTTAAGAAATCACTTTTGTGATTGCACTGTAAAGAAGATAATCACACAAAGACATTTTAAAGATATCTTTAATCTGAGGACTGCGATGGCGTTGTCTTTATTATGTCGCGCATTGTGCAAGTTTTCACATTTTAAAAACTCTTATATGAGAAAGAGAATTAGGATATGATTCGGATCCTATAATATATGCACTTACACAGCAATAGTATTATCATGTATCGTTTTCACACATTATTGGAGAATGCTTTTATTATTATGATAAAAATCAATAAAAATTATACATTTGTCATAACATATATTTTCCCTTATCCAGAACAGAAAATTGTCAGAAGAGAAGGCATATATGTTCATGGTAGAGATGAAGTTATATGAGCCAACAGTTCAAAAGTGTTTGGACGAATTTTTTAAAGAGGAAGTACTCTCTGGCAGCGAATCTGTGTAAGTATCATAAAGTTGCACCTTTTGTCCGTATTCTTTCGATTCTTGTATGAGCTCTCACCTCTTCCCCTGATACAGTATGAAATTGTTTACAACTAATTCGTAGTTAATGCTCCTATGAAAAAAAGCACGGAAAAGAAGAGAAGAAAAAAATAGTTATATTATCCTCCTTTGGTTTGATCTTAACTGCGTTCATTCCTTTGATGAAATAATTAAATGGCCGCATCTCTTCCTTCTTTCCTACATCAATTTCGTAAAAACAGGAATACTAAGATACAGGTCTTTTGACGAAAGCTCACTGTGTCAATGTTTGGAGTAGGTGCAATACAAATATACGTCTGCTGCTCTGTGGAATTATGCATCATGTACTGTCGATGTGAACCCAACTCTGCATATGTCAAGTGTTTTTTTTACGAAAACGACTGTATTTATATGTTGATAGATTAAGCTTTTCAGTCACAACAACTAAGAAAATAAAAATATAGCAATGACAAACGATAATTCCATAATGTTATAGATATCTTGTCAAAGTGCAACACATTATGAGTGAATAAATTAGTCGACAAATGGGCAGAGAAATAGACTCATGTATATTCAAATAATTTTCAAGTCAGATCATTATGATCCTTTTAATATATACAACTTAAAGGAAAACAACACAAAAAAGCATTGATCGGTTTCATTTATATTACTTCTCCTACTCAATATAGTCCATGCAGTGTTTCTAAATGCTGTTATATCCAGTAGATAAATTTGGTGTCTGGAGTACCAAATGGCTCCGTTTTATGTTCGTTCTTATTTTTATGTATTTTAAGACAACCACTAGAATGTAACTAGACTTTATTGCTTATTCATGAATTGATACTTGTAACATTGAATATATGCTGTGCAACGTTTCAGACGATTGACGAATGGTCATTGCAGTGGTTGATTGACTTTAACACAACCATCCCAGAGGCTGTGCTATTACGGTGTACGTTCGAGCCATTTTCTCCTAAACTATAAAACTATAATTCTGAAAATAAATTGTATAATTTGTTTCTTACCACACATATATATGACCAGCAATTATTAATCTTAACAATTGGACTATATATATATATATATATATATATATATATATATATATATATATATATATATATATATATATATATATATATATATATATATATATATGTGTTATATTTTCAGTTGACCTGAAACTGATAAATGTCTTGTAACATTTTTAATATGAATTAAATATATTTGTTTAGATGTATATGTTTTACATACATCAGCCTTTTGCTTGAACACGTTGATATGGTTTTGAATGTGTGTTCGGCTACAAGCTATTGTTATTTGCATAAAGTACAATTTGATGGGTGGAGATTAATTGATTACTTACGTCTCTGCTTCAAGTCTTGTTGACTTTTAACACCATTGGTTGATGCGACAAAGATGTATAATTTTAAACCTAGAATACTTCTTCTGTAACTTTTGTTAGAGTTAACAAACTAGACATTCGTTTCTTCTCTCCTAATAACACTCGTTGATTGAATTAAAGGTGAAAGCATATGCTTATATTCAAAAGTAAACTTGAAGGTAAGGCAATACACTTCGCTGCCTATTTATTCGTTCAGTTAAGGAACCTGTAGAACCAATCGTATTGTTTGATATTATGATTTGTACTCTAACAATTCTAGAGACAGTTTTTGATTTATGATGAATGTTTGCAAAATGCATACTATTACAGATTTATCTGCAAAATCCCTATACAACAAATGAGGAAATTTGTCAAATTGTTTTATCATCTCTTTATAGCAATGGCTGCTATTAAGTCGGTATATAGATCGTCTAATTTGGCTACTAATTTTCATATTCTCTTACTTTACTTCAACCAGTCGTATATTAAAGGCCTATAAACCTAATATAAATAGGGAGTACTAAACATTTGATTTATTCACTTATTTAAGCAATGACATGACGATCTTATGCCTATTCGTTTTTACATTTGTACTTGTACAATAGTTTCCACGAGTCGCTGATTGCCTAATTTAGGACTTCATCCATTTATACAATTCTCTCTCATTTATTGTGTCTACTGATGTTGTATACATCAAGTATGTTTACATATAATTGTATGAAACCAAACTCGTTATATGCTTCTATATATGTAGCTTTTAATGGATTATATGGGAAGGGGCTTTGTGATAACTTGTATATTGACTGCATTAGCCAACGTAAAGCACCAGCTATGACTGAAATACAGACAACCAGGATATGCAGCTATTTTAACTCTGTTGTTAGGAAGGACTCGGTTACATGGAAGGTAAACTACATTATATATGTTCTTTCGTTTACAATGGTTTATTGCTGCACATCGCCTATTTGCAATTATAGTTACTCTGGTATAATTGACTTTAATCTATGTTTCATAAATATTTTAAAAGTTACTGCCAAAGGTGTGGAACAAAAACCACCCACATCAGAAGGACGGTTCTTGTACAGGCAGCTGATGTTCTTATAATCCTTCTGAAGAGATTCAATGCGTCATTATCCAAACTGCAGACAAAACTAATGACAAACAGGTAAATGGATCAATTAATTACAGTATACGAAACTTCTGTTTACTTTCCCTGAACAGATCTATTTGCCCTATATGCAGGCAATCGGGATGTTTTTATCATTGTATTGTAAACCGATCTGGTAATGATAGTCTTTCACTTTGTGATGTTCGATGACTCTCTTCCTTTTCAAGTTCATCTCATTTACTTCATATTTTCTAACACATGGTATTGACCTAAAGTCGTTCATGTCCAATGAAACAATTTTCACGCATTAATATTCATTACTACACGTACACTATCAAATCTAAATTTATGTGACGTGTTTTGTCCTTCTTTTTCTTCTCCTATCTTACTGTAATAGTGTTTCACAGTTGGTACAAGCACATCTTTATCACATAAATATTGTTTGACATAGCTATGTATGCACATCGAACGTGCAACGATTTGCTCTGAAGTAGTTGTTTCCAAGACGTGAAAAATAACGTTGAAATTCTAGAATTTTCATATGGGTATCTGAAATCTCCATCCTTGTTGTGAATGCATCATTAAGAGGATTCGGTGAACATATTTAATTGCACGTTGAAAAGTTGAGAATGGTAGGCTATGCAAGATGATAGTCTTGCTAAGAATATATGCTTACTTAAATTAGTGTTGCAGACTCTCAAGCATAGATACATTGTAAAAGCAGCGACTTCAACAATACTGACACGTAACTGAAACAAAATAAGTTTTCAAACGCTTTTATTCAACTAAATGCAAGAATTCAAACATTCAAAACTGCTCATGACTTTCATATATTTTGTTGATGTACAGAAGTATTAATTTGTGAAAAGAAATATTGTGTTCTATTACTCTACTAATAAACTTATTTTTATTCGTACAAATAGTTGAACTCAAATGTGTGCAAATTATTTCAAATTGGTTGAAAGTAGGCATGTCCAAATAAAATGCATTAATTGATTTTGTGAACCATCGTACTAAGTAGAACTTGCAGCTATAAACCTTCGGCTGACAACCTGGAAACCTATCAATTAAATTCTTATAGTGTCTCTTTAGTATTGAGGAAGATGATGCATTGTGTTTACATATAACGGTTCATAAAATCATTTGGTTGTATACACCTTATATATGCAATATAAACGCTGCTGAAATCGAACAATGTTAGCTCACACCACATTAGGAAAACCTAGGAGTATCTGACTTCAGATACAACAGCTTTTGTAAATAATTTCTTTTAAAAATCTAGAAATTGGTCGGTCTAAATGTCTTATAAACAAAAACAACACTAAAGACCACATTTCTTTCAAATCAATAAATCCTTGATGAATCATGCTCCGGAAACAAATGTCAGGAGAATGGACATACATGAATTTGAACCAAAGTAAATTTAATTGTGTAATGCCGAAAATAAATATCGTTATCATTATCATCAATATAAAAATAAAAACCAAGTTTGTTTGAAATTCCAAGAAATCTTGGAATTGTTAGTGTGTGAAAACCACTGTTATTCAAAACCTATAACTTCTGTAATTGATTTTAGTACAGAGTAGGTTTTACTCAAGTGGGACGTTCACAAGAAAAATATACGAATATAAAATTAAAAACCACATTATGTTGTAATATAACAAATATTGTTCATATTAGGTGGCCCAAAGTATATAATCTCTTATATTTTTGTTCTGTGTAAAACGAAAAACGAGTAGGAAATAACTGAAAGGTGCTTAATGAACTTGTACAAGAATTAATTGTATTGAATACATTTTACCTTCACGATTTAACTTAATTTAAAGATTAACATTAAAATACACCTTTGTTCACATACGTTTCTGAGCATTTTCAAAGCTGAATATAAATAATACAATCGGAAATATGAACGATATACAAATTGATGATTAGACTATGAACACATGCAGCGATGTCTTACAACTGATGATTTAAATATGGTCCACATTGTGAATGGAAAATTCCTTATTCAGAATTCGGGAAGGAAAACGTATTATTGCCATAAAAGTTGTTTGTCTTCTTTAAATTAATTGTTTCATGACATGAATCCTTGTAGATCCATTTTTTTTGTATATATAAACCTTATCTGCCCATCCTTTTGAACATGGGTCAGATTTTCTCCAAATCATTGTATAGCTAATAAGGATTGTACTACTAAACACATCTAAGATTGTATATTTCATAAGCTGACAAAATCGTTCATTTAAGAACTCGTCATAGTTACTGGTACTATGGAAGATTGCATGAAACCTTTATCATTGCCATATTTTTTCAAATGGAGTTCGGTGCATCCATTCCTTTTCATTCGAAAGGTTTCTCTAATTACTCTCAATTTAACAAACTCAATGACAATATTAGTCAAAGTACATTTCAATAAAGTGTTTATTATGCATTAATATCCACACTTATTTTGTTTTTAAAAAAACTGTTCCTGCTGCTATTTGATCATACATTACTTTTCCACTATTTTGCTTTAAAACAGAATGATGCTATCATCAAAGTTGGCAAAGTTTTATTGTACGAAAGTGACTTGAAAACTTTGGAAGGAAAGAACTGGATCAACGACCAGGTAACCAACATATTTTTAAGACCTAATATAAATGGTAACGTTCAGGTGATGCATTATCAATGTTTGAAGACGGTTTCATGTTTTCTTTTAATGAGAGACTTATGCAAAGCTAGCAATGTTTGTGTTTCAAACTGAAAATTTATTAAACTAAAGTAATGGTCTTTATACCAAACACAAACATCTTTCATTGAAATTATGCGAAAATCTGACATTAACTTGTTTAAGTAGACATTAATATTATTTATTGTATTTGTTTATTCATATATGTTTAAATAGATCAACATTTTATGTTTTTCTTCTAAGAATTTGTTTATTCTCTCTAAAGCAAGACAGCTTAGCTTCTATGAAAGACGAATAACAATTATTCAATTACAATGCAATTTAGATCGCATTATAATGTATCTATTGCTAATGCGAAATCTTTGTGAGATGTTGGATGTCGTTGAAGCTTAATACAGGTTCTGGAATTTAATTTCTTGACGTATTAATTGGCATATATATTTTTAAGTGATAAACTAGAATAAATGTATGTTTCTATATACCCTAACAGAATAAACATAACAAGACAATTGTTTTACAAAACGATATATATGTGCTTTTTTAGTTTTGCACTATTTTAAAATGTTTATCTTTTCTTTGGGTTGGTTTATATGATAAAACCTAGTGCAACAATCATTTTCTGCACTGTTGTTTTTACTTAGATATGTAAATACATTATATTAATTTCTTTTGCAAAGTGGCATAGGTTTGTAATACGTCCATTACATGTTATGTTTACAATAAGAAGCGTGGCTTTAAAATGTTGCTAAACTTAATACAGGATTTTAATGTATTTGGAAGATAATACTTTCCCTCTATTAGGTAATAAATGCTTTCCTGGCGATCATCGAAAGAGATAGTAAGGGGAAAGCTTTATGTATTGACTCATTCTATATGTGCAAAAAAGGATTGGAGCTGCCAGATGGAACAAATCACAAGGAACATGTATTTATCCCTATCAATAGACCTGGACACTGGTCCCTTGTCGTAAGTTTAATATATATATATATTATATATATATATATATATATATATATATATATATATATATATATATATATATATATATATATATATATGTATCATTATAGTAGTCTTCATGCTCATAATTAATCTTTATGAATCATGTATCCATACCACTGTAATTATATATAAAATTAGTCAGTCTTTAATATAAAATGCATTTCTTTACATATGTACACATTCATTAATTATGCAGTATTAATAGCTATGGTGTTATGTATATTTGACTTGCACTGTTTTTTATTTTTTATTTCACAATATACTATTGTAGTGTAACAATATATGTTGGACTTGTCCAAAATCAATTTTGTTTCTACTTCACCTGAATTATTCATTTTTTTAAATTTTATCCTGTAAACTACTAATAAATAGATGAATTTGTCACTGTTTGTAAGTGTTTAATATCATGATTATTATTAATAGAAGTATACCAGTTTATTTTGGTCTGCGTCAAGATTATTGGGTATCCCTACAAATTACCTGGTGTACCTGACATGGTCCATATTATTTGTTTCAATTTTGGTAACATATTTTCTTATAATCACTAAAGTTTATTTTTTAAACAATACTTTCTAGAAGGTTATGTTCCATTAGGTAATTGTTTTAAAAATTGTTAATTCTGACCGGAGGTCAAGTAGAGGACTATAAAATCTTGTTACTGGAAAGATTATTCATTCGTACTTTAAGATCTAGAAGAATCTCTTTTGCGTACAGAAGTTCACTTGTTCTGGAATTTATTTCTCCATATTATTTATTTCAGCCATTTAATTTTTTTCTGGAAAATATAGTGCTTATAAAATATAATATTCTTGGACAGAGGCATTCAACGTGATTATAGAAATTTCAAACCTGGAATTGTATTGCTGTGTGTCAACAAACAACTGTTGGCATTCCAGCATGATTCGTGTTGCCACAGGCACATCAACACCGCCTGCATTGGACTTAATTTTGGATTTACACTAAAGTTTATTTTTAGTCTTTTATTAGGACTTGTATCTGTAATTTTATGACTATTTTAGAATTCAATTTGCAATACCTTAAGTTCTATTTATATTTTTAATTTTATTAAGTTATCAAGATAAATTCTTTGTTGAATTTTAGATAGCTTGTTGCTTTTCATCTTTTTATGTTACTTATTTGAAGAGCATAGATTCTTAATTAACAATGGTTGAAAGTTGTTGCTTAATGACCGTTGACTATCATTAATATAACTTCCAGAGAACATAGATGAATTATTTTTTCAGATCATATTTTTAACGTTTATCATCAGTATGTATTTCTCATTGATTGGGACATGCATTTACATTTTCAAGTAGTATGTCTACGAAATGTTATTTTCTCTTATCTAAATAATGGTGATAGAAGTTACAAAGATGAATACTGTCATTAATTTATACTGTGCTTCATTTTTACATGCAGAATGCTTTGTTAACATTGCATAATATTTAGATACATATTTCCTGACTGGGTGTTTCTTAAACATGACAATCAAAATTACAATTTATTGGATTGCTTATTTTCATACAATTCAATTATAGAAATGATTACATGAGTCGATGTGAAAAGTATGCAAAGGAATTTCCACACATTGTAGAGACTGGTTAGCGCATTTTTTTAATGCAAACTTGTTGAATATTATGCTATAACTCTATCGTATCATGTTGTATGTCCCAGGTTTTATTTCCCATGAAAAAGAGAATTTCTTTCTTGGATCCAGCTGAAGGATATAATCTGGGAATTGTAAACAGAATGAGGTAATATTTCTATTAAGTAACTACTATATAGTGCAACTATTTATATCACATTTCACTCTATTTTCCTTAAATTTCAAAGACGAATAACTGACAAAAACTTATCACTAAACTTTTGATGAAAAAATTGTTCTCACTTTAAACAATTTTATTATAAAGGTATTAAAATTGTTACAGAGATAAAGTATAAAGTATCAATTTTCCAACAACCGGCCAACCACTAAATACATTATTGAAGCTCCCAGGACATACATTATCTTGTCGTGTGCTTTTATGAAAAGCTTTCAAAAATCTGGGAAAATAATCGTGATTGTTATGAATAGCTGAAATTCTTTAATTCACAGCAAGCTAACAATATTTTAGTAAACTAAAAGGGACAGTACATTGCTTAGCAAAGAGGCTACACAAATGTAGAAGTTGCCTACGCGTGAAGAGACAAGCAATTTGTCTATAATGTTTCTCAATACTGTGCATTTTGTGAATATTGCAATATAATATTTTTATTTAATCGCAGACACGCCCCCACATATCTGTCTCTGTCTCTGTCCGTCTGTCTCTCTCTCAATCTCTCTCTCTCCCTATATATATATATATATATATATATATATATATATATATATATATATATATATATATATATATATCTGTGTGTGTGCATTTCGTCCCAAAAAGGATTCTTTAGACATTAGCAAAGTGAAATTACTTATATAGCAACATAACCCTAACAGTAACAAATGTTATATTATACCGAACTTGCTAACAGTGTATTTATTTCACTATTTTTCTACACATATTTTATTCAAGGCGTTCATATCAGAAGAAATTTTGGTGTTCAGCTAACCTATGACAAGAACTCGGATCTGGTATGTACAACCTAGTAAAAATGCTCCCACGCCTTTTTTCCAGCCATCTTATTTCCTTTTCCACATAACAAGGTGTACAATGTTGCTCTTCGTATTAATTTGAGGACTGAAGTATTTATTATTAGTTTCATTCACGGAGGATGGAAATAAAACATAAATTCAATATCGTAAAGTGGTGAAAATTGACTAGCCCATTGTATATGACCGTTGATATCATTTGTTACTAAAATGTAACATTCATGGTACAATTGATAAGTCGACAGTCTACAATATGCAACTAACTCTATAACACTTCTGCTCTTGAATATTAAAGGTTTCATGTGGCTCCGTTATGTTATTTTGGGTATATTGATACAAAGAGGATATTAGTCTTTTTATTAGTTTGATATAAGGCAATATTTCCTCACTGAAGGTAAAACATTAATATTTCCACTAAGCCAATGAAATATTTCCTTATATGACCTCTAGAAAACGTAGATTTTATTTTTATTATATTTTCATTAGGACAAAACTAACTGTCGCATTTTGCTTCATCTCGTGCCAGTGTAATTCATGGCTTTATTACTAGATCAATAAATAGGGGCTCTCAAAAGGTTCTCAAAATCTGTACATTATTAAACTACTTTCGTAATTCATTATTAAATCATTACCCTTTTGAAACTCTGTTTATCACATAGTCTTTATTTTTATGGAAATAGGAGTAAAGGAAGATGAAATATTTATATTCACTCTGACTAGGACAATGCATCTTTCAATTGTTGCGCGTAAAACAAAATTGGTACAATTTTTTAATGTTTTCATAACAAAATGAAGCAATTTTTATTTTCCTTAAAACATGTCCTCCGCGTATTGATATGGTGGATATTTTTGGAGTGTGAGAATTGTAGATTGGTAGTATTTGAATCTGATCATTTTGTAATAATTTTAGTTCATTTGTTTCCTTATTATATCGTGAATTGTGTGGTCTTGGCAAGCGTGCAGTCGATTTAAGATCACAGACGGTGTACGCAAAATTCAAGTGTTACTTAATTTCGACTCGCAATCAACATTCATCTATTCTCAAATTCTTTAATTTTCGAATATAAACATTATTTTAATGAAATTAAAATGTTTACTTAAACAATGGTATTACTTTATTTAGTTAAGAGTTTTTCCTTCCGTTTGACTTATAGTCTAACAAACATGCGATAGTCGATGGGTATCACAACATATTGAAATCATAAAGACATGTAGATTCATTAACTGAAATTTTGCCTGACTTTTTGTGTAACAAATAATTTTAAAAATGTGAATACATGATGAGTTTAATGTATATTTTCCCATATATATATATATATATATATATATATATATATATATATATATATATATATATATATATATATATATATATATATATATATATATATTACAGACAAAATCACACCAGGCGAATGGATATGACTGTGGAGTGTTCATCATGATGTACGCGGAACAAATCACAAAGGGACGCCCACTCATGTCCGATAAGGTAAGGTACATGTTGTAGAGCCGATGCATGTACCTTCCACTGAATGACACGTTCACCTGGATGCATCTTTCAGACCTTTGATTTATGTTTAAGTATGCATTTATGATACATTGTCAATAAACTCTTTATAGGAAATTAGCGTGATTAAATTTTTTCTCAAAATTGAATTTTGTTTAAGTAATTATTTTAAGGTGGTTGTTTCCAATGATCTTTTTCTGGTGAAATTTTTATATAATAGTGAATCGATTTTTGCACTGTTAAGTTTTTTTAAATATATCCATTACGTATAAAAGTCCGTTCTTTAAAAAAATAATTACCTTTTAGATATTTAGATCAATATGCCAGTGAATTATGTGTATGCTAAAACTGCAAAAGACGTAGCCATGGTGAATTGCTCTTGTCAGTCTGAATATCCATATTTACATTAGTCCAATAATTTTATGTTAAAATAATATTTTGTGTACTTAATTTCTCGTCGTGTTTATATGTTACGACTCTATCTATTTACATTATATAACAGTAAGAAACACCTACAAGTTTAGTAAACAGACAATTTGTTCACTAGAAAACAAACTGAAACTTTAAGAGTATTGTGAACTAAATCCAAATTATTCCTAAATCTTCCATCACAATTAGGAAAGTATAAAATGTTTTATAGGAATTTCATTATTCTTGAATGTAATGTTGTACCAAAAGTCTTGAATGTATTGATGTATCACAATAATATAATCCATGTTGTCTTTGAATGAGTTCTCAGTAATCATAAAGTAGTGTTTTAGTCCTAGAGATCAATGAGCACTTTGTAATTCCAATGAATAATTTAAATAAATAGTTAATCTGAATTTATATCTGAAAACAACAGTTCACAGACTAAACTTTAACCAGGAATAACGACTGTATATATATATATATATATATATATATATATATATATATATATATATATATATATATATATATATATATATATATATATATATAATCACTTTATGTACATACCCACGTCACCTATGTCGCAATATTATTGTCTGAAACACTTTTGGAAAATTCCAAACTATACTAAAGAAGTTCTCTTCCAGAACATATTAAATTCGTCAACAAGTTAAGAATATGAACTTTCCTTTTAGTAAATATCTTAAAAAATCATGACAAGTGTCAGGTATGCCACAGCTCTACCCTTCATCATGGACAAAATTCAAACATAACATAAATTTAATAAACATAACAAAATAAAAATATGTTTTTACCCATATTTAATCTTTTTTATAGGAAGAAATACATGCTGCTAGATGTCGGATAAGGGACATGATACTGGAGCAAGCTAGATGTTCATTGATGGATTAACTTGAAATACTCTTGTAGATTTACAGGGAGGATCATATCAGTGAAAGCTCCTTTTAAAATGCTGGCTATTGGCATTGTTCCTTGAACTATTATTAAAGACGATGTACGAAAGTAGCCTTTGATGCTCCAAATTTGTATGATCTAGATTGTTGGCAATCATGGGTGAAAGGTATTTTGGTATATGATAATAGCCTTGCTGCAGTGTCACGATCGCGGTTTTGATTTTAATTAGTGAGAAAATGTGAACTTAAGCCTTGGACACTTTTCCGTCTTTAATTTATATGAATCATTGAAAGAATAAACAAATGCTAAACAAATCGTAGAATTATCAGGTCAAGCAAGATATAAAATGTTTGTTGCTAATATATCGAGTGACCAAAATTAAATCCTCGTGACTTGTGATGTGAAGTTACGTTTTGCTCTTAAGAATATTATTGTAAGAATTATAATTCATAGAACTAATCATTTGAAAAAATAGACATATACATAATATTTGGAGAGTTAAAAACAAAGTACTGATGTAGATTTTGACATTGTGATTGGTTGCTTTGTTTGCCTTGTTGGTACTAATTTACATTGGCTTTTGTAACCTTTATTATTCAAGACTTTCGCATTTTATTCTTATGAGTATGGCGTCTGTGATTTTTCATTAGATTTCTGAAATCATCGGTTTCACCAAGATATAGCGTGCTACAGATCTTGCATGTCAGAAGTTAGAAGTTAGAATACATTCTTGTCTCAGCATCAAAAATTCTGATTGATATTGCAGGCAACTTCTGCTTTCAAATTTCTGAAAAATCGATCTGTGTCATATGTTTACAAATTAGTCTGTTTTTGAAACGGTATGTGCCTAAATCCGTGGTCCTAACTGAAACTGACCTGATACGAACCAGATGTTTCTTGAGACATATAGGTTTACGGTATGCAATCAAAAGAACTTATCGATATATACCCCTCAGACATTCGGACGATTTAATATGGGGTGGACAGTGACAAGGAAGGGGACAAGCTTTTTGGTTTTCTTGGTTTCTGACTTAAGGGTGACTATTCTGTCGAAGTTTTTAATAGCCCCATCAGTGGAGTTCCATCTGTATCATTTATTTATAAGGTGCCATAGAAGGATTAGAGCTAGATGGGTTTAGTACTAACGTACATACCGTGAACGAGAATTTGTATTACATGCTGATGGTTACAGCTGGTCTGGAAACCCCGGTGAGGGTAAATATGCTTCCAATATAGGTCAGTTTCTATGTTCCACTCCAGCAAGGTATATTGAGTATCTAACAATGATACTGGAACTGTTTGTGTCTCCTATGTCAATTTAAGTGTAAGATGGAAGTTACTGGCGAATTAAAATTACCTTGAAATTATAGCCTATTTCGATCCATTTTCAATAGTGCCATCAAGGAATATAAACCATCTTAGATGTATATAGCGTGCCTCTTGTTCAAAGACTCTTTTCCTGTACGATGAAATAGTTTTAGTTTCTATGGTTCTGTTTGTGAGAATTTATGTCATTTTCCATATATATTGAAATTGCCATATAAGCAGACCTCTGAAAGAATATACCACCCAGAAGAAGACAATTGAAAACACATGAAGTAAACTATTTATTGTTAATTTTACTGTAATATCAGCATCATGTTGATGTCATGTTATTGTGATCATGTACTTTATGTTTGCGAACATATCCTGTTCATCAATATGATTCCGTTATGTACTAAAGGACACAATTTTGGGAATAATTGTTTCTTACAAATGTCATGTATGAATGTTCAACAGATAAAACGGTGAAATATTAAATGTTTAAACAATTAAACCAGTACAACTTAATGAAGACAACAGAAAAGCATACTTTTGGGTGGAATGTTAACAGACGTTAGATATAAAAGTGATGACGAATATATTAGTTTACACCAATCATGTTTTGAATCTTGCATTGAAAATTACATCTATAATAGTATGTAATAAATGTTAGAAGACTAATGTTCACTTTCTTTTCGTCACAACATATTATGATATAATGCATTGAGATTTGAAACGTGGATAAAAATGTATTTGCATGTACGTGTGTGTCAGCATTTAGTTACAAAAAGGTTCAATACGTTCCTGTACTTGTAAAAAGATATTCTGAACTTAGTAAAAATGTCCATAAATTTAGCATTTATAACAGAAATGAAAGTGTTTTTCATAACCAGTAATGGGGCCTTATTTCAAAACAGTATAAGCGGCATTGAAATCAAAATTCTCTAAGTAAGGTTCCCATGAGTACAAACTATTGATACCGTTTATTAACATTGGCTTGTTTTTCATACCTGGTACCCCCTATGGCGCCCCTCATTTTGCTCTTTCGTCTGCACGAAATTCGTCAGGACTTCCTTCGCAGAGTAGGTGGACTCTATCTCCTAGGGATAAAATGTCCATGGAGGGTTCATGTCAAGACTTATAAAGAGGGGACTAATGACCCACACGTATATTATCTTACGGCATGTGATCTGCTCGACTTCCTTTATTTCGTCGCGAGTTTCTCGAAATCGGCTCGACGAATTTTGCTGTTTTCGCCGAAACTTCACAGCTGCACTGTTTCTACTGATTCCATTTCCGCAAAGCATCGATAGTATTTCACGCATTGAAAATATACAACTCAATCATCTAGACAAGGAACTATTTTACCTGAACCTCCTCAGGCCTGTCAAATTAATCTTTTGGGCCACATTTCACCTATAACATTCCGCCATGTCTACCATTTTAACATCAACACAAGACGTCTCCAGACTACGGAACAGTCCCCTCTGAATTACTCTATTGCACAATTTGCATGTCATCGATCACGAATTCTGCACATGTACTCACATAATCGTTAGATATGGTTAGATTTTAATAGGGACTACTCATCTCCAGGGACACTTATGGTACTCTGGCCTGCACTCACTTTGAAATAGAACCATCCATCCTGGAATCTCATGAACACTGCAGTTTGTGATGTTTTGCCTTAGCAATTGGCTAATTAGTTAGACTGAGGACACCGACTTCCCAAAATCAACTATGTGATCACTTAAATCTATGAAATCCTTAACATTTAGAGCAAAGTGCTGATGCTCAGTTTATTACATTATCAAGGATAGGTCTGTGTAAAAAGTGTATCTGGAGGAGACGTATTAGCTCAAATGTAAGCGTAATAAAAATATTTACGTCATGTGTTGTGCTAGACTAACTTTATCTAGCCGAGAATTTATCGAAATTGGCTCTACGTGTTTTCTTCCACTTTTTCTTTCTGTTATTTACATAATATCCAAGAGGCGTTATAATCAAAATTTTATTAGTAGAGGTTCAGTTAGCCCAAATGTTTGATACAATCTATGAATATTTTAGTGCTTTTTATACCTGGTACCCATCGTTGTTTCCTATCGATGATATTCGTCAGGACTTCCTTCGTGGGTGGACTCGCACAGAGATAAAATATCAAGGAAGGTCCATTGTCAGAACTCTCTAAAGAGGAGACGTAGAGACCCGCCCAACTATATACGTAAGGGATAATATTCTGATCGCATGTGTTGTCCTTGATCTCTTTTATTTAACCACGAATTCGTTGAAATCGTCTAGACTAATTTTCTTCTAAGGTTTCCTACTGTTGGGATTGGTTACTCTTTACCGACTGTCAAACAAGGGTTGAAATCAAAGTTCTCCGAGTAAGGGTTCAAGTATCGCAAAGTTTGGATGCAATCGGTTCATAGATTATAACGGTTTTAATAACTGCTTTTATCCGTAAAGACCCTCTTACGTTTTCAGCTTGCATTAGACAAACACAGTCAAGAATGCTTTGGGAGTCATATATATATATATATATATATATATATATATATATATATATATATATATATATATATATATATATATATATATATATATATATATGTGTGTGTGTGTGTGTGTGTGTGTGTGTGTGTGTGTGTTTAGAATCTATTATACAATAATAAATGTCAATGTCGTTTTATTGGTGTATTGTCGGAACCAGATATGGACTGAAGAGGTAATCTGCTAATGGACTTTGTTACAACTATCATATATTCATCTCCGGATTCCAGGAAATCGGGTCGACGAATTTTCTTTAAACTTTTCATACAGTTGGAAGAGATCCCTAACTAGATATTCTCAGAGAGGCGTTGAAATCGATATATTCTAGTTAGGGGTTCAATAATAACAATCTTTTCAATCGATCCAGATTGTGCGTCTTTTTCATACCCGGTGCCCATAGGTTGTCCCCTTTTTTTGCTCATTCCTCTCGATTAGATTCATCAGGACTTATTTCGTGGCTGGACAAAATGTCAGTGAAAAATCCATGTCAAAACTCTTTAAAGAGGACACGTATTGGTCCACTTGTATAATTAAGATATTATATGCTTGCCGCATATGGGGACGTCCCTTAATTATGTCAACAATTTTTAGGCAATTTTTATCCCCCCTCCTCCCCCCCAAACTAACAATATTTTATACGGCTGGCTTTTATGCTAAAAATATGTTAAAAATAGAATTATGGAAATTAAAAGGTCTCCAAATAAATTTTAATACATTTTGTTTACTTGTTTAACAGATTTAAAATTGACTATAACACTTTGAATTCATGAAAAAATCGAGCTTCTATCATCTTCCCATAGGGAAGCCAAATGTTCCTCAATTGCTATAATGGGCATAGTGGCTGATTTTTTGTACAAAATAACATTGTTGATGTCAATTTATCTTGAATTCCCCCTTCCCCCATGTCAACAATTGTCAAACTTCTTCAAAACCCCTCCCCTCATTTTGTTGACATAATTAATGGACGACCCATATGCTGTACCCACCCACCCACTTTATGTAGCTCCAATTTCTGGAAATCGGTTAAACAAATTCTTTCAATGACTTTGGCTTATGTTGGAACATATTCCTGAATAGAAACTGTTCACCAGAAGTTGCAATCGAAATCGTTTAGGTACGGGTTTAATTCGCACTAAGTATTATTAGATTTGCCTCACACAGAGCGTGTTTCATACACCTACCCGTATGCTTGTTTACCCAGTTCCAAGGACTTAAGATAACATTCGATGTCAACTGAGGGCTTCCTAATCCTGTAGATACTTGAAATAATTCGTTTCTAAGCACATTATGACCACATAAAAGAAATCTCCAATTTCACACTTGTATGGTTTTTTGTAGTTTCACGTTTACTTGAGCCATTAGTAAGCTTTCGAACACAAATACTAATATTTCGCGCAATGCAAAACAGGACGCGACCCCAACATCTAACACAACTAATTAATCCTATTTCAAAGTAGTACTTATGTATACCTATCAATATCCTAACCCCTTCCTCCACATAGTCCGTGATTTGTCTCTAGTCAGCCATATATAGCTGGCACCAAAGGACACTCTTATTTATCTAACTGGGTTAGAATAACACCAATGCATGCCTGAAGGGCTTTTAATCTTCAAGAAGTTATAACCAATTAGTTATGGAACTATAAAAAAAATGAATACCCAGCTGGATGTGAATAAGGAATCAGTAACCAAATGTATTTATAAATAATTGAATCGGGAATAAGTAACTGGTTACTTATTCCTATTCAATCGGTAACTGATTACTTATTCCTTATTGAATCGGGAATAAGGAATAAGGAATAAGTAACCAACTTGACGTCAATCTTTCATAAGCCCTACGGCTGGCTGTTTTAGATGCGTTTGTCAGGTCGATTAATGTCGCGTACAGGTTGGAGTTCTATTCTTTTAATTTCTTCAGCAAATGACGAGGCATGTGCCCTTGATCGACGTAATGTACATACAATTCAGCAGAATTCTGGCAAATATTTTGACAGTAATAAGATGCCCAAACTGTCGTCGAGAACTGTTTTGTTGCCCTTCCGCTTGTACAAAGGGATGATGGATGTATCCTTGTACTCCGGGGGTATCGTTCCTTGAGTCCCTAATGACTACATGAATATATCCAATGCGTGCACGTGTGTGTGTGTGTGTGCACGCGCGCGCGCGCGCGCGCGTGTGTGTGCGTGTGTAGCTTTACATTTTTCAGTATCTATCTCGAAATAACATTTATAGGGGAGCAAACTTTTCGTGATTTAACAGGATTCTGAAATCCCAGGTTTAAAATTTATGCTTTGTTTGAATAAAATGAGACAGAATACAATTTTTATCTTTATGTACTATATAAAATTCTAGGTTTTAGAAGAAAGAACTAAAAATTAGTCTATTTACATTGGCTCTATATGCTAATTTTCTAAAGGATTCATAATTTTCAACAATTATTCAACAATTACATTAATACAACGTCGACCTATATTATATAATTTTAAACGTTGAATACAAAATAAATTCTGACTTTATTTTAAGCTAAAGAAAGGTAACACAAAGAGGTAGGTTTGTTTGATGGTGACATAACTATCTATATCCCATTTTGTTCTGACGAAATTATGTTTTGGATGACATTTACTCTCTCAATAAAAATCAAGATCGAATTACTAAGGTTATGATATATTTGCTATATATTTAACAATTTTCATATAATTTAATGCATACGTTACTGAAGAAAAAAATGAGAAAAAAAACTTAACAGTTAAACTCTTCTAATACGAACTTCGTCTTATATTGGAAACTGAATTATATTCTATTCAGCTGATATGCGCATGTATATAGCAGTATTAATAATACAGGGCATGCAGAGGCGTAGCTATGATATTTTGCGCCCGGGGACGAACTATAAAATTGGCGCCCCAGCCCCCTCCCCGTTTAATCACATTTTTGAATATTACCCTTGTTTACTTATTATAATGTAACGTTGTAAGCCTCATTTTGGCGCCCCTGTACCTTGGCGCCCGGGGACATATGTACCCCTTGCCCCCCCCCCCCAAGCTACGCCTCTGAGGGCATGCAACAACAGTGATTCATTAATGCTAATATCATTGTTGCTAACACGAAATAGACGCATAAGGACAGCAGGCCCATGTATGTGATTTTCAGTTATGGTGCAGATTTGCAGTTTCTTTTTTAAATAATTTTTATTTAATGCCACATCATTTGGAATCTGAATTCATCAATTCGTATATTGTGTTAAATAATCTGATTTCATGCTATGCAAATTCAATTAATAACACGTCATTTTGAATCTGATTTCATCATTCCGTTTGGTTGTTTAAATCATTTTATTCAGTACCAAATCATTTGGAATCTATGCTCATCGTTTAATTTGTTAGATTAAATCATTCAATTTTAGACGATTAGTTTTTTTTGTTAATACCACGTCGTTTGGAAGCAGATTTCATCATTCCGTTTTGTTCCTTAAAACAATTCATGGGATATCACATCATTAGGAATCTGGATTTCATGTGCAGGGTTAAATCATTTTATTTTACACTACATTATTTGATTAATGTAATTTTGACGCCTGCCCATATTTGTGACTTGTGATGTATCATTAAAGATAGAATAATTAACAGAAGATAGAACTGACAGACGATTGTTGATTGGAAAATATGTATACAAAATATAAAATGTATTCATTTTTCAAAGAGGTGATTTAACAATCATCTCACGACCGCGACTTTCTGTAGTCTGTCCCTTCAGTAATCCATTTAACAGCAATAAGATACATTGAAATTACCAATCAATTCATGGGACACTACATCATTAGGAATCAAGACACATTGAAATTACCAGTCGAGGCAAGTGATTCGAACTTGCACCCATTCGTTCGCGAGTCAGGCACACTAACCACTGAGCCACCGCCGCTCCTTCTTGGAAATAAATGTGATGTATCTTCCATCATAAAGCATACCTTACAAATTTCAAAGTATACATACTAAAAAGTATATCAAGAACAAATTTGGTAAAATTTAACAAATCTAATTGTATCTACTATTTTCAAAATGCATTGCTCGAAATGCAGTAATGCATTTTTCTATCGTTTGGAAACAAATTGGAGCTTTTATGAAAATAGGAAATCAGGATTGTTCTCAAAACATTTGCCATTATTATGCCTCTCTTGCCGTAAAATTTCTGCCGATCATTTGACCTTAAACGATAAGTGCCATCATTTAAATATTGAACGGGAACGGATAATTTTAGGTGAGTGATACCGATAAGATTTTTATATATTTTTAAATCTGTATATGAGTTTCAGATGGTGCTAACAATTTAAAGTGACAGAAACTCTATAAGCTGATGAAATAATACAAAGGCAATTTTAGTTTACCACATTAATATTTCTTGTATTTGGAGTATGCGCATGTACGAGTATATCAACCTGTAAGACTGTTTTACATGGCAGAAGCTTATATATGAAGTAAAGTGTAACGTTTCTGAACAAACATGGCGTCGTATATATACATTTCAGCGGCAGGCCTCTTGTATCTCAGAACACTTGCTGTCTCCTATTTATTGTAAACCATTCATGTAAGCATCTTGACTTTATGGGTAGACTTCCAATTTGACTGTTCTGTATGTGTTTGTTTTGCAAAATACGTCAAATTCTCGTTTTTGTGTCATCAATAGTAATACTGACTTACTGTATGTTGTGCGAAATACGACAAACTAATGCCATATATTTCTGCGTTCCCTGATAGTTATAGATTGTACAAAACATGTATTGTCAATGAAGTTGAGGAGGGTTGGGAAGGAATTTCTTGTAGAAAATGAGTCACAACTGACATTACATATACCTTTAACTAATCAGATCTATATCTTCGCTAGTAATAAACAACCAGCCAAACCGAAGAGTGGTTTGAAATGCTTCATCTGATAGTGAAAGCTTAGTTACGTACTCCTACAAAAAAGCGAACAATTGATGGCGCACAGACGTTCCATCCACATTGCAAAGTATATTGAGAACGATGAAAATACTCCATGAGAAATGAAAATGTCTCTCGAAATTAAAACAACTTATAATATTCAATATTCAATCGTAAATAACTTCAAAATCGTAGATAACTTCAAAACCGGAATCTCACAAAAGACAAATATCAATATAGAACTTAATAACATTTCTGGATTAGACACTTATTAAAAATTTGGAAACAATGTAAACTTTGTGCATCGGTGTCAAGCGTTTAACTTTTACACTCTCCATATGTAGGTAGGTAATAGGTAGGTATGCATGGTTGTTTTGTTCATTTCGTGCTGTTTTGTTGTTTACTGTGTGTGTGTGGGGGGAATGCCATTTATCAGCTCATGATAGGTTATTGATAGCAGCCAGTATAACTAATGAAGAAAGAACCAGGAAAATAACCTTTAAGTACAATCGACCCACGGAAAGCTACTGGCAACCTTTCTCACATAAATACATCCTCTGAGCCGGAGTCTTGAACCCAAGCTGACAGAAGTGAGATTGCAGATATCGTTAAAGAAGAACGCTTCAGAAAACCCTTAACAGTATGTATGTATGTATGTATGTATGTATGTATGTATGTATGTATGTATGTATGTATGTATGTATGCATGCATGCATGCATGCATGAATGCATGTATGTATGCATGCATGCATGCATGTATGTATGTATGCATGCTTGTATGTATGTATGTATGTATGTATGGATGGATGGATGTGTATGTATGTATGGATAGATGGATGGATGGATGTGTATGTATGTATGTATGCATGCATGCATGCATGTATGTATGTATGCATGCTTGTATGTATGTATGTATGTATGTATGCATGTATGGATGGATGGATGTGTATGTATGTATGGATAGATGGATGGATGGATGTGTATGTATGTATGTATGCATGCATGCATGCATGCATGTATGTATGTATGTATGTATGTATGTATGCATGCATGCATGCATGCTTGTATGTATGTATGTATGTATGTATGTATGTATGGATGGATGTGTATGTATGTATGGATGGATGGATGGATGGATGGATGGATGTGTGTGTGTATGTATGTATGTATGTATGTATGTATGTATGTATGTTGATTACCCACAAACGTTCAGTTCGCAATATATGTTGAGGACGATGACATAATATATGAGGCATGATAATGTATTTGAAAATTATAGCAAGTTGTAATTTTCAAAATAACAAAGGACAGAAAAATATAAAAGTATAACTTTCCAATGCCTCCAGATTAGACACTTATTATAAAGAAACGAAAGTTTTGATGGTCTATATATCAAAAGTTTAAATTGAACACACTCCATTTTGGAAGTAATGATTCGGTGATTATTTCAACTGTATCAAATTGATAGCCTTCTGCCTATTTAAAGTAACACGTGCTATAGTCTCGTTTCATTACTCTTTTTGACTGTATCTAAAATGTTATTCAAAAGATTCTACATGATCATGCAGGGTATGTATACAATTTACTTTAGTTTAAACGATACATTTTATTTTGAATACTGTTAATTAATAAATCAATTAATCATTTCATTAATTAATGTTGTGTTATGTCTATGTTTGGCTTCTAATATGTTTTTCTTTTGAACACCGCCAATAGGTGAAGGGTACTTGGATCATTGTTTGGAATAAATATTATGTAAAGGAATGGTTTCTAGTGAATGTCTCGATTGGATAAGATGTGTGATGCCCAAATGGGATGTGTGAGGATTAAATAGAATTTGTGAGGATTGTGATATATGACCATAGAATGGCTATGCGACGTTCCCAGGTTAAATGTTTATAATAATCATTAACCTTTGTAAAACTATTCCGATAATTTATCATTGTATATTAGCAACAGTAAATCGAGATAACACTTAATTTATGACCTAAACGCTATTTTCTTCCTGGTTCATTTGTATACATGTATTGTTTCCATTATCATACAATGCAATCCAATGTTTCTATATAACAATATAATAACTAACGCAATCTCCTAAACAAGGAATCCCCTTCACGTTATTAGAGAGTATGTTCTAATGAGCGTCTCAAACCATAAGAGGGGAGATAATGGAGAAATCCTACCTTCATTAAATATTCGTACATTCAGATATGCAAATGTATCCTCTAAAAACGATGGTTTTGATTGGTTGTACAATACATTCCTCAGAAACAATCCCATAAACCACCAATTCTACTTCCTGCTTCCGCTTGAACCAAAATTCGTGCGAACGCCTTTCAAATTTGAGCGATAACGATTAATAATTGCTGCATCTTAGTTACCATATTCTCGATTCATATATATTTAAAAATTGTTAGACATATATGTAATTATAATTAATCACGCTTTGATTTATTTTACAGTTTATCATAGTGCGCAAATTTAACAAACTAGTTTGTATAGACCATAGTCACGTTACCAACTGCCAGACCAATTTGAATTTTCGTTTCAGTCCTTTTAAGTTTTATCAATTTGACTTTATTTTCTATTTGTTGTGAATATTGGCTGAATTTATTTGATATTGTACTTGCATTGCTAAGTTTTTTTTTGTTCATTTGTATGTATTAGTGTTTAAATTTGATTACTACCTAAGTAAGAAGTTTGCATATTCACATACTAGTTAAGGTATTGGAACTGATAGCGTGAAGAATATACTAGAAAATATTTTATTAGTTATATTCATTTGATACGTTTTTACCCCAAGATAGTAGTTTGTTTTCTGAAGTGTTTATGATTAACTTCCATTTTATTACACTTGATCTGGTGTGAAAAGTATAATTTAGTGTTTATGTAATTTATATTTTCTTTTTAGAAAGACAGTTACTTATTTTAAATAGTGGATATTCATTTCATATTCATTGTATATTTTGCATAGCTGCCGCATACTTGTCAGAATGTCGAGGAGCATTTTCGTTGCAGGTGATTCCAATTTGAAGCAACTCAGTTGTCTTCTGAATCTTCCCAACTTATTCCTGTTGACTATTCCTGGTGCGAAATTGGTTGGAGATGTCACCAATTTTAAATCCAAAGTGTTAGATGTTGTCCGAGCCCAAAAACCTGACCTGCTGATTCTTCACATAGGTTCGAATGATGTTGGAAAAGATGTTAGCATATTTACAAGGTATTTTTACTTGTAAATTTGACTTTGAAAACATTTATTATTTGTGCCCAATATTTGCAGCATAACTATTATAAATTTATATTGTATATTTAATTTATTATATTGATCTTACAGAGTACAACTAGCTAGTGATGAATTCCAAATATTCTCTCTAATTATAATATAACCAGCATAATTTTCAATAACAAATTTACATGATTAGCATCCATATTGACTACTCGTCATACAGTCTAAGACACTGACCCTGATATTTATGTTTTGGGGTCAAGGTTTTATTGCCTAATTAATTGTGCTTGTGTAGCATGTTTTGATGTCACCTAGCATCATATTGAGAAGTCAGATTTCAGAAATATCTCAAACTTTATGCAGCCCGTATTGATACTTTTCTACAAATTAAAGTCACAATGATTTAGCGAGATTGTTCTTACTCTGATGCCTTTTTTCTAATAAATTAAAATTCTCACACAATCATGTGGACCTGATTTCAAGTTATGTTGGCCTACATTTCATTTGCCTGAAATGTGATTTATGCCGGGAATGCCATAATCAGATTAAGTTGAAGTATGTTTCTTTAACAAAATGAATAAAAACATAAAAGTATTGAAGAAAGTGTTTCAGTGGCTTCATTTAATTCAAGATTCTTGTCACAATTTTAACTGATTTTGGTATTCTCAGCTTCCAACAATCTACATTTATTAACTAATAATCCACCAAATGCCACAAATAAACAGGCTTAACATCAGGAGGAGGGTAACATTAATTAGGTAATACATATTGCACTTTATGACAATACAATTTTTACATTGCTACAACAAAAATGAAGTGTGTTGATTGTTCCGAAATCTTGCCATATGATGTCAAAATGGGATATTTATTTTTGCTTAGAGCTTGAGAGTTGAACAAAATAACCCTGGTAGCAGATGTTTTTAAATTTTTGTATCATTTTCTTTATATTTCCCAAATGGCAGCAGTTACTATGGTGGTGAATTTCTGAAATTTTCACAGTTTTATTAGTCATGTTTTGTTTGCATTTTAGTTAATTCTTTTTGTGCACTTCTTGCTTTCAGTTGTTACAGAGACTTTATTCGTCAGCTGATGGAAATGAATCCCACGATGCTGGTCACTGTTTGTGGAATTCTGCCAGTAGTGAAAGGGGTCACATTAGCGACAATGGGAATTAGCATTACAGACCCCCCCCCCCCGGGTCACTTTAGCGGCAATGGAAATTTAACATGGAGAAAAATCGTGGGTCACTTTAGCGACAAGGGAAATTAACATGGGAATAAATCGTGGGTCATTCTAGCGACAAGGGGAATTGAACATGGAACTATAGTGTGGGTCTGTCTAGCGACAAGGGAAATTAACATGGGGAAAATTGTTGGGTCACTCTAGCGACAAGGGAAATTGAATATGGGATTTTTTTAATTTTTTTTTTTAAATTTAAAAAAGGGGTAGGCAATTGAAAAGTCATTCTCTTTTCGAGAAATATGGGTGGCCCTGAAAAGGGCCTTTGGGTTTATGTTAATGTATCCATTAACATAAAGGGCACCGCATTGGTCTTCTTCTTGTCCTTAGGCTGCGTCTCACTGTTGGCCCGTAAATCAGCACTCTTTTGAGGCATCCTTGTCTTTCTACGTAGATCCTACGTATCCACAGACTGGTGTTTGTCCTGTGGACAACGGTCCACTTGGATCGGACATACATGAGCATGTCCGTTCTAAACATCATGGAAGACACAAGGGTGGATGACTCAACTGTGGTCCACATCTTGAAGCGACGAGAACAGGTGAATCAATGCAGTGAACTGCGCTTATTTATAGGTAGAGGTAGGATTGAAACGGATTGAGTTTATTCACCAATCCAAACACGCGTTACAAAATTCAGTCAGCTCGCATCCAATCCGAAGAGAACAGTCTGTGACGTCACGTGGTCTATATAGATTCGCTAGCGCTTGTGTGCAGTCAATCTATGCGACAGTGATTCAACATGACGGAAATTCAGAAAACGATCCACTGGGGTGCACCAACAGGGGAGACTGCCCAAGGGAACTCGGACTTACTTTCAGAAGAGGTGAATTGGGATTTTGTGGATTTTCTTTCCTCGCAAGAATTTGTTCCGGAACCTTCGTTACCTTCTTCATTACCGCAAGTGGAGAATTTTAGACAGAGACAGAAAGAAGAATTGGAGAAATTTATACAACGACAAAAGGAAGCGGAACAAGCTTTTCTCCTACAGCAACAGCAGCAAGAAGAAGAGGTAAGAAAAAAACAACAGCAACAACAGCAAGAAGAAGTAGCAGCAAAGAAACAAGAGGGTGAAAATCAAACGGTCACTTTGAACATTTTAGCGGAGTTAAGAAGTCTGAAACAAATGTATCAGACTTCTTTATTACGACCGAAGAGAATACGACCTTCCCGAGCTAAACACGTCAACCCTGTGACTAAGCCTACCGTACCACCCTTAGTGATTTCAACCCAATCATCATCATCAACGTTACGCAGTCCAGTAGTAGGCCTTGGCCGTGGCAAAGGCTTAAGGCAGTTAAAGTTGATTGCTTAAGCTCACCTCTACACCATAAAGAAAAAGGCCCTTTTCAGGGCCACCCACATTTCTCGAAAAGAAATACAATTTCAATTTGCCAATAACTCAAAAAAACCCACCCATTTTACCCTTATAGTACGTGTCTTTGTATGAGTGCGTGAGTGTCCATTCTTATTTTAAAATCATAACTCAAAGACACTTACCTTATATCATTAATTTATTCTTTTATTCATTGTTACAATCCAATTCACAATTCACAACACAACACTTTAATTGAAAGTTCATTGACTTCTTCTTTCTCCTTATTTAGTCTCTCTGTTTTTTAAATTTCTTCACCGTCACACTCTTTTCCTCTTCTTCCTCCTCACTTTCTTCCCTTCTTCTTTTCTTCTCCTGTTTCTTTTTCTTCACCTGTCTGCTTTCTTCCTCTGAAAAATCCCTCTCTTCTTCCGAAGAATCCCTCTCTTCTTCTGAAGAATTCCTCTTTTCTTCTGACTCCTCTTGTTTCTTTTTTGGGCAATCTGGAGACCAATGTCCTTTTTCTTTACAATAATAACAGGTATCTTGACTTTTGTCTTTTTTAGTCCCTGTTTTTGTTCTTTTTTGACGGTCTGGACACTCTGAAGACCAATGCCCTTTCTTCTGACAGATATAGCAAGTATCTTGACTTTTATCTCGAAAGGAAGGAGAGTAGTCCGTAGGCTGGTCTGAAGAGAATTTTCTAATGACCCCTCGCAAAGCTCTGACGAAACGTTCGATTTGGTTAGTCTCTTCCATCGTTGTGCTCGGCTTGAGAGTGAAATGAATAGTGAAACGACAAGACACACACCCTTTTATATACGCTGGTCTGCCATGACTATAAATTAGTCTATGGTGTTTAAACTTGAGTCATTTGACGTTTTGCACTCAAGATGAAACGATCCTATTCATTCGAGAAGAAAGAAGAAGAAGAAAGTAAGAGGCAGAAACGTGATCTATCGCCTCGTACCAGGGCTGAAATCTTGGCACAAATTCATGCCAGTGATTTTGAAGAGGACATGAGTGAACCAGAATTTGAAACCTCTAAACCAAGTTCACCACTCTTAGTCAACCCTGAAAAGTACTATTCCATTCGAGAAACGGAAAAGCGCTCCTCTAGAAAATTTAGAACCACGGCTTACACCTACACGGTGAAGTTTAAAGATTTCAAGTCCGACGTACCATTGGAGAAAGCAGAAGGGTTTATCACCGAGATGTGGGATTCTTTGCTCACCTCACTCAAGCGACAATGTCAACCCAAAGAAGACGATCGCTTGACACTATCCATAGATCACGACAGCTTGAAATCCCCTGTTTGGATCGAGTTTAGCAGACCCGCAGAACTGACCCCTTCCAAAGTCATGGACAAGATACAACACGTACAACAATCCAATGACCAGTTTGACATCACCGATGGTAAAGCCACACTGAAAATGGCTCACGTCTCTCTTCCTCAAGGGACAGGACGCAAAAAGGTCTTATTGGTGAACGACCTTCGCAGCACCAAAAAGAGTCTCGTCCAAATTAACAACCCTCAAGACCAGATGTGCTTAGCCCGAGCCATCGTGGTGGGACGAACCTATGCCAACAAGAACGACACGGTAGAATGGAAAAGAGCCTGGAAAACTATTCAACGATCCGATCGAGCCAAACAACGAAACGAAGCAGAACTCCTGTTGCAACAAGCTGGCCTGTCCAAAGACACACCCTGTAGCATTCCTGAAATGCAAAAATTGCAAGATGTCCTAGCTCCACGCTACACCTTGAAAGTGCACCCTCAAGAAATGCGTGGACCTCTGTTGTTTCGAGGTCAAGATTTTAAGGACGGAAAATACATTCATGATTATTATCACGATGACCATTTCGATACCATTACCACTATCACCGGATTCCTGGGATATGTTTATTATTGTGAGAAATGTGATTATGGTTATAACAATCGAGAGCAACACAAGCATTGTGGATGGAAATGCCCAGGATGTTTGGCCTCTCCACCCTGTCTGAGCGAAGAACCAGTGCCTTGTTCAACTTGTCTGCGCACGTTTGTCAGCCCTACCTGTTACCAACAACATCTGAAGACGCAAGGTTCACAGCAGAAATGTGCTTGTCAACTCCTGAGATTGTGCCCTACGTGTGGACAAGGCCTACGTGCCAATAATACCAAGGCACACGTATGTTCAGGAAAGAAAAAATGTCACATTTGTCACCACATCGTGGACTTGGAACACCAATGAAACGTGCAAAAATACCAACCCCCACCAGAGGAAGAGGACGGTCACAAGAAGAAAGGCAATTTCATCTTTTTCGATTTCGAATGCATGCAAGAGACTGGCATTCACATTCCTAATTTCTGCGTGGCTCATCGAGCGTGCGAGAAGTGCATTCAAGAACCTATCTTCAGTCATTGCCCTCACTGCAGCAAGATTCCCGGAGGGCGTGAAAAAATCTTTCGGGGACCGAACACGTTAGCCGATTTTGCCCAATGGGTCTTAGATCCCATCGACAAGACGTGGAGCAAAGAGGACATCGAACGTTACGGAGATTGTCATCGTCATGCCACAGTGATGGCTCACAATTTCTCCGGATAGGATGGACAGTTTCTTTTGAGGTACTATACGGAACAAGGCACCGAGCGTCCTAAAGTGACTTTGAACGGAGCCAAAATAATTTTCATGCAAGTGGGACAAGTACAGTTTAAAGATTCGATGAGTTACTTGGCCAAGCCTTTGAGCCGAATGCCTAAAACGTTTGGAATGACAGAAATGGCTAAAGGGTACTTTCCACACTTTTTCAATACGGAAGCCAATCAACACGCCGTTCTACCCCATTTACCTGAGGCTCACTATTACGACCCCGACAACATGCGTACCGAACAACGAGAAGCTTTCTACGCTTGGTACCAGGCTCACGCCTCGGACCCTTTCGACTTTCAGGAAGAAATGCTAAAGTATTGTCGTTCCGACGTGGACATTTTACGGCGTTGCTGTGGAAAATTTCGAGAACTGTTCATGGAACAGGGAGGGGTCGATCCTTTGAAATAAGCTTGCACCATTGCCAAAGCGTGTTCCTTAGTGTATCGACAACGATTCATGCCTGGAAACACCGTGGCTGTCATCAGCCCTCAAACGACCCACTTCGTCAAACGTCAATACTCGGTCAAAGCCCTACGTTGGTTACATTACTTGTGCGACAAGGAAGACAAGTGGATTCAGCATGCCCGCAACGGAGGGGGGCGAAAAGACCATCGGAACGTATTCGGTCGATGGCTGGGACTTAGAAAACCCCAAGATCGTGTACGAGTTTAACGGTTGCTTATTTCACGGATGTCCCATCTGTTACCCTGACCGTGGCACTAAAAATCAGATTTTACAGCGAACCATGGAAGACTTGTACCAGGACACTTGTCAGCGACGCCTAAAGTTAGAACAGCAAGGATACCAAGTGGTGGAAATGTGGGAACACGAGTACGATCACCGTATGAAAACCGATCCCGAGTTTAAACGCCTCGTAAAAAGTTACCAGTTCATGGACCCGCTGAACCCGAGGGATAGTTTGTACGGAGGAAGGACCAATGCCACCTGTTTGCTGTACCAAGCCGACGAAGAAGAAATCAAATACTTGGATGTGTGTTCGCTGTATCCCTACGTGTGCAAATATTGTCGCTTTCCTGTAGGGCACCCGCAATTGCTGATGGAACACATCGACCTGAAAAACATTCGACAATACGAAGGCTTGATCAAGTGTAAAGTTTTGCCTCCCACGAACCTATACCATCCCGTCTTACCTCACCATTGTCAAGGCAAACTGATGTTTCCATTGTGCCGTACTTGTGCCGAAACGTGCAACCAAGACCAACCTTGTCAGCACACCCAGGAAGAACGTGCCTTGACGGGAACCTGGGTCAGCGTAGAATTGTTCAAAGCTCTGGACATGGGATACCAACTGTTAGAAGTGTACGAAATTTGTCACTTTCCCAAGACACAACAATACCACAAGGGTGACCCCACGCAGAAAGGCATTTTCGCCGACTACGTGGATGCCTTTTTGAAACTGAAACAAGAAGCCAGCGGCTATCCTTCCTGGTGTCACACTCCCGAAGACCAAATAAAATTCAAAGCGAAATACTATGAACAAGAAGGCATCTCTTTAGACCACATCGAGAAAAACGAAGGCAGGCGATCGTTTGCCAAAGTGATGTTAAATTGCTTGTGGGGTAAAATGGCACAACGACCGTGTTTACCCAAGACGGAATATTTGACAGAACCTTCCCGCTACTTCCAGATGATTCACGACAAAACCAAATACATGAAACACGTGGACGTCGTTCGCGAGGATTTGATCTTGGTCAATTACGAAGAAGATCTGGACTTTGTACAAGACGACCCTTTTGGAAATGTCATCATTGCGGCTTACGTGACAGCTCATGCTCGCTTAAAATTGTACGAAGCTTTAGAACTGTTAGGAGAACGCGTCCTGTACTTTGACACGGACAGTTGCATTTACATCCATCACCCGAGTCAACAGCACCCTAACATCGAAGGAGACCGTTTAGGAACCTGGACAGACGAGCATCCCGACGACAAGATTCTAAGTTTCGTCAGTGGCGGTCCCAAAAATTACGGCTACGAATACCGTGACAAACAAGGAGAAGTGCACACGACGTGCAAAGTGAAAGGACTGACTCTGAATTATCGTACCAGTCGTGTGGTCAACTTTGTGGTATTGAAAGAAGCCTTGCAATCGGGAGAGGATGCAAACTTTAAAGTGACCACCTACCAGCCGAACAAGATTGTACGTTTACCCACTCATCACATCGTCAGTCGACCCTTGGAAAAAGTCTATCAAATCGTGTACCAGAAGCGAGTGCGACTTCCCAATCATTTCACCTTACCGTATGGACACGTTGGTATAGAACATTGGTTGTAAGAGGATAGTCACCCACCAGAAAGATGACTTCGCCACAGCAAGAATCAAGTGAGAAACCCGATGAGAACTCCAAGTTCAAACCCTACCATTTTCCAGTCTTCTTACCTGACTATTGTGATTGTGCCCGTCGATTGGACACGTTTCAGAAATGGCCTACGGATAGGGATGGATTACCTTCTTCGCATGTTTTAGCTAGAACAGGATTTGTCTACTTGGGACCTGAGTCAGGATTGGGATACGAGGTACAGTGTTTCGCTTGCGGACTGAAGTTACGATTGGATCTATGTATCTATAAAGATTCAGCTATTCTGGAACATACTCGATGGTCTCCGCTCTGCCCTTACCTTTCTATGGCCTTTCCGCCCATCACACCACGGTACAATGTTGACGGTACCTTAGAGACGGTACCTTCCAGAACTAGACATAAAAAAACATAAAAAAGGAAAGATGTAGAAGCTGGAGACTGCATTGCGACTAGTATAAAAAGGGGGCTATGGTCAAGATCGATAGTTCATTGTGACTACCAAGACCGAGCGAACAAGATGAATACTTTCAGAGAAACACAGAATAAGTTGTTTAGAAAGGCACAATTCAAGTGTGAGGCTTCGGAAGTGGAATGCGATTGTGAGCCTTGCGATGGGTACGATGCTGTACATTGTGACCTGAGCGATGCCGTAAAGCATCATGGGAACTTTAGTGTCACTACCCCTATCATGGAAAGTGATGCTGTGCGTGTCAAACCTGAGGGATGTGAAAGCGATGCCGCTCGTCCTCTTGGACATTTTACTGGGTTTAAAGGGGAATGTTCACCTTCACGTCTACCCCCCTACGGATGTCATCCAGCCCTGAGCAAACTCCTGTTCATGTCACCCAACCCTCACCGAAACGAACCTGTGAAAGACGAATATTCGTTTCCTGTGCGTTTGTCGGAATACTGCGACTTTGAAAATCGTCTTCAATCGTTCAAAGGAAAATGGCCTAAGTATCTGGGAGGACCGACTCTCGAAGAATTAGCCAGAGCCGGATTTTTCTACGTGGGCGAAGGAGATAAAGTCAAGTGCTTCAGTTGCGGTGTGTCACTTCACCACTGGGAACCGCAAGATTCGGCCTACGTAGAACATGCTCGATGGTCACCGAATTGTCATTACTTACCCTTAGTGGGACCGAGACATTGAAGTAACTTACCATAATCTGTTCATGGATACTTTACAAGAGAACATTCGTGCTTTGCCTGTGGAGTTGAGAGAACGCATTTACCGAGAGCTGGTCAAAATGCAAGTGAAACGTAAAGAACAATTGCATCCGTTACGTCACCGGTGTTTGAACCACTGGTACCTGAAGGCTATACAAGGATTGATTCAATTGAAAGTGTTCCATTGGACAGACATTGATCAACGATCCCCTGGTTTTAAAAAGGATTGGCTTGTTATGGACGATTCTATCTACTACATCATTGTAAACTTACTACATCGAATTCCAGAGGAAGAGTTAACGAATTACCAACATCTTGAACACAATGTCAACTTAGTGAAAGAGGAAACTTCTGAACGAATTGTAATGTGTAGATCAGTGACTAAACGATTTAAATTCGACACTGAAGTAAAACCATGTTTGTGCAAAGAGTACATTTCTTGTGTCAGACCAAAGAGGATTTAGTATGACCTATTCATGGATACTTTGCTAGAGAACATTCGTGCTTTGCCTGTGGAGTTGAGAGAACGCATTTACCGAGAACTGATCAAAATACAAGTGAAACGCAAACTCAAAGTTATTCATCCGTTTTTAAATTATGCTCTGTTCCAAAGTACAAGAAGACTGATTATGAGTGGATATTACATTAGGCACAAAGTTAAACGAGGCTATTGGCAACCAACCAACGATTCCAAAAACAGTGTATATACTTATGGATACTTTACAAGAGAACATTTTGGGCTTGCCTGAGGAGTTGAGAGAAAGGATTTGCCGAGAGCTGTATTGCTTCCGAAACAAAGAGACTATAAAATCAGGCTGCCATGCCACGGCTTATGTCTCATGTCATTGAACAGATTCCGTGGAAGGAACTCAATGACCATATTCAAACCGTGGATCATTACCATCGATTATTACAAGAACTGTATCCATTCAATTTGGGACGACAAGTGGTGTGTGTCTTAGTGACTTGTTTTCTGGGATTTCGTTTACCAGCCGATTCCTTGTGGACTCTTTACGATCAGTACTTACCACCTCAATGGCCTTAAATGGTCACGAAAAACTCCTTTTGCTCAAAGCCTTGCGTTTTCATCTGGATACTTCTCGACCTCAACGGGAAAAAAAGATTCGTCAACTTTTAGCTACCCAAGACGTGTATGACGATGTGTGTGTAGCTTGTGACTTACATCCCCATTGGACAGATGTCCGTGCCTGGAAAGAATGGGGTTTTGAGGCTTGGACCCAAGAAGTGGCCCAGTATGCACGAGAATTGTTCAAGGAAAAAAGTTACTTTTCAACCTGTGTTAGTGACCGTACCAGAAGAACCTGTCACCCAGGACGGGACTGTCGTGGACAGGCCTGAAAGACCCTTTCGGGAGGACACTTGTGTGACCTTACCCCCTACTATAGAACTGGTTAGAACATTACCCGAAACATGTTGTTGTACAGACACTTGTTTTTATTCCACGTTAATGGTTATCATGTGCCTTTTATCCTTGTACTTAAGCCTTTGGCTTTTATGTATTTTTGTCTTTCGTATTCATGTTTGAAAAAAACATTCAATAAACGTGTTCTGAAAAAGTATATAAACTCTTGTCTTGTTTGTTTTCGTGTCACAAGTGACATTTCTCACACAATGGCTACCTCTGCTGTCTCTGCTCCCTCTTCCTCTACTGTCAAAGTCATCGACGAACACTTAGATCGTGCCAGTTGGGAGGCTTTGTATCTTCGCCATCCCTTTAACATGCTCATTGCTGGACCTAGCGGTTCTGGCAAAACCGAATTCGCCAAACGTTTGATCGAACATAAACATCATTTGATCGATCGGCCACCTCAGCGGATCGTGTGGTGTTACAAAGAGTGGCAATCGGCGTACAGCCTCTTGCGAGAAAGTCAAGGCGATTCCATCGTGTTTGTGGAAGGCATTCCTAAAGAAGAAGACGGCATCGTCTCTGACTTTCGTCAAACCCATTTGGTCATTTTCGACATGTTAGGAGAAGACGAAGAAGAAATTAAACTGTGGTTCACGCGCAAAGGGCATCACCGTAATGCCAGTGTCGTTTACATCACCCAAAATTTGTTTCAACAAAGTAAAGCCCATCGCACCATCAGTCTCAATGCGTATTACGTGGTCTTGTTTAAAAGCCCTCGAGATAAATCGCAAGTGCAAGTCTTAGCCAAACAGTTAGGAACGCCCTGGCTGACTCAGGCGTACGACGATGCCACTCAAACTCCACACGCCTATTTACTCGTCGATTTGAAACCTACGACCCCCGAGGGTTTGCGATTTCGTACCCACTTGTTTCACCACTGGTGCCAAGACGGAGGGCCTGTCCTGTACACGTCTCCGTCCTCGACTTCATTTCACTCCACATAAAAAAAAATCTATAAAAACCTCAGACCTTTTTTCGTCTGTCTCACACAGTGTGAACATGACGTCCCTTCAGTCGCATCTTCCCGTCAAATTGATTCGTGCCTTGTATGGCATCAGTCGAGAAAAAAATCCACAAACACGAGCTCGTGTCTTAGAAGCTAGTCTCAAAGAAGTCTTACGATGGTTCACGGTGACGGCACGTCAAATACTCCAAGGAATCATTCAGATTCCTCATCAAACTAAACGCTTTTTCGATCGAAACAAAGTCGCTTTGGTCCAACTGGCCGATCCCCGCATCGACACTCAAACCAAAAAACAAATCATTTTGAAACCTGGAGGGAGCGGTACTCTAGGAGGGGTCATCATTCGCTCTCTCTTAAGATGGGATCCTAATGCCCCCAAACTTCTCCCCAAGAAAAAAGTCCAACGAAGCCCCAAGAAGAAAAAGAAAAAGACCAGGTCCCCAAGAAGAAAAACTTCTCCAGTGGCGGGACCCTCCTCTGACCAGACACCACCCCGGAAAAAGAAAAGAAGCCCCCAGAAAAAGAAACAGAGAAAAAGTCCCCAGAAAAAGAAAAGCCCACAGAAGAAAACTAGTCGCAAGAGAGGCACTTCTTCTTCGGCCAGGACGCAACCTTACACTCGCAAACCACGACCTGCCACAGCGGTGACTGCGTCTCCGGCAGCCTCACGTTCATCCACTTCTCCGTTGATGACACCAAGAACTGAAGAGTACTTGGAGACGTTGATCACACCAAGAACTTCTCCGTTGATGACCCCCAAAAGAACTTCCCCAGTGGCAGGACCCTCTAATTTAGTGGCAGTGGCTGCTGCTCACAAAGTACCTTCTCCTAAAATCAAAGTTCAAGAAAGATCGGGCATGTTACAAAGTTTACTGGATTTGTCCAAGCAAGAACTGGCTCGATTTAGTCCGTTACGTACCCCTGCACGACGTGTCATGCCTGTCCTCAAACTGATACGACGTAAAGACAATCAGTGGCGACGCGTTCCAGTATAAAAAAGGTGTGTAACCAAGTAGGGTATCAGTGTTTTTTGGTGCTCCTGAAGACTCAAAGATGTCACCCTCCAGAAAACTACAAGGAAAGAAAAGAAAAGGACTGCCACCACGTTTAGCCAAACATGGGGACATGTTATCTGTCCTGTCCAAAGCTTCTCCACCTCTACGAAAAAAACTCATTCAATCGGCCTCCAAAGAGGTCATCGATACCGTGTGCGAATGTGTTTGAACGTTTTGAAAGGCACGATCCCTTTGTCCAAACACCAGAAACAATGCTTAAGCAAACATCGTCACGTTCTTCGCCAAATGGTTCAAAAGAAAATTCCCATTCGTCAAAAAAAAGAAGATGTTGGTCCAACGTGGAGGTATTTTACCCCTCTTGTTAGGCCCCATACTGAAAGGAGTCTTGGGAACCATGTTGGGAGGACTGGTGGGAGCAAGATAAAAAGGCCCTCGGAAGTCCCAAGATCTCAGAATCAACCCCTGACAACCCCATGGAAGGACGAAAACTAGCTTTAGTACCTTACAAACGATGGATGGAATACCATCGGTGGCAAGAACAACGCACCCCGCCTTTACCTCCCAATCCCAATTTGAGCGAGATGTCCCAGTTACAACACGAATTGCAGTCCTTGATGGATCGCCAAGATTTATCCGAAACAGAAAAATCGCAAAAGTACGGTCAACTTTTGCAACGACTGCAACTCTTTCACCAGAAAGCTTTAGACGAAACAGCTCTACCCACTTTGAAAGATTTTAAGACCTTGATGAAAAGTCCAGCACCATCACCAGTACCAGTACCAGTACCACCAGTACCAGTGACCAAGACAGAAAAAGGAAAAGAAGAAGAAGAAGAAGGGTTTCAAACTCCACCAGAAAAAGTACGCAAGTTAACAACACCACCTACCTCCAGAATTGGATGGATTAAAAAGATGATGGCCACCCCTTCTTCATCACAAGAGAAAAAGAAAGTGAAGACAGAAGTGAAGACAGAAGTGAAACAAGAACCGATATCCCCCGCTCAGATATCCTCCTCTTCAACACCTATTGCCGGTCGCACACGCAAAGCATTGCAATCCAAGAAAGTACCCCACGAGAAAAAGACTAACATCCTCCAAGAGTGGGTGTCTTATTAACACACAAACACAAAAAAATGGAAAAAGTCTTAGCCAGCATTTATTACGATCCCTCTCCTCCTGCAGGTTACGCAGGAGTTCAAAAATTGTATCGTGCTGCCAAAACGCGACTGAAAAGTCTCCGTTTACCTCAAGTGCAACGATGGTTACAAGAACAAGCTACCTACACTTTACACAAACCCATTCGACGCAAGTTTGCCAGAAGTCGCACCCGAGTGGAAGGCATCGATCATCAATGGCAAGCCGATTTAGCCGATGTCTCTCATTTGGCCAGCTACAATCGTGGCTACAAATATTTGTTTTGTGTCATCGACGTCTTTTCCAAATTTGCCTGGGTCGTGCCCTTGACTTCCAAATCGAGCAGCGAGTTAGTGCGAGCCCTGCAACGGGTGTTGAAACAAAGCGGTCGTCACCCTCTTCGATGGCAAACGGACAAAGGCACCGAATTTCTGAACCAAGCTTTCCAAAAAGAATTAAAGAAACGTGACATTCATTCTTTTACCACCGAGAATCCCGAAACCAAAGCCAGCATCGTGGAACGTTTTCAACGCACTTTGAAAGAACGCATGTGGAAATATTTTACGCATCACCACACTCTGAAGTACATCGACATCTTACCGCACCTGGTGCAAGCGTACAACCAATCTTACCATCGAAGCATCGGACGTGCCCCGCAAGACGTGACTCCCGAGAACGAAGTGTTGGTGTTTGAGCGCCTGTTTGGTACGTCCCCGACGAGGGCTGTCCCCAAGAAAAGTGGAGAGTTCGCCGTAGGAGATTGGGTGCGCATTGGCAAAACCAAACGCACTTTCGACAAAGGTTACTTACCTAACTGGACGACCGAATTGTTTCGCGTCACTGGACGAGTGCATGGCCGTCATCCTGCCGTCTATAAATTGGAAGACATGAACGGAGAAGTGCTCAAAGGAACGTTTTATTTGCCCGAGTTACAACGTGTCACCAAAAAAGAAGACGAAGTGTACGACATCGAAAGCATTCTCGAACGCAGAACCCGTAAAGTGGGCAAACGACGTGTCAAAGAAGTCAAAGTACGTTGGAAAGGATATCCACCCAGTTTTGATTCTTGGATCGACGCTTCGCAAGTCATCGACTATAAAAAGAAGTGACCATCATGCCCTTTCACACAGCAGACGCAGCTACGTCGACCACTGCTTCACCTAGTTCTTCTGTGCAAGATTTACAAAAACAACCCTTGTGGGTGTGGTGTGGAGAACGTGTGCCTAAAACGCAAATCGTCTTTTTCTGCCAAATCTTCGTGGTGTATTGTGTCATCGGGGCAGCCATCGCCAATTTGAGTTTGCAACAAGGAGACAAACAATTGTGGACCATTTTATTGAGCAGTTGCATCGGTTACCTGCTTACCAATCCCTCCCTGAAATTCTCCTCAAACGGGAACCTTGTGTCCAGTGCCAGTGTCAGTCACCACTCCAACCACAATGAGAACCCCATTTTGAGCGGAGACACGCCTCTGACGTCCAGTAACCCCTCGGACAGCCACAGAACTCTGGAATTATGAGTCACGAAAACCAATTTTACTTAACCTTACCCAGTGACAGTTCCATGGAGGTGTTTCCCCACAACACGTTGTGCTGTTACACGGCCAAATTACCTCAAGCCATCCCCTTAGATCACGAAGCCCATTGGGAAGTGGCTTTAGTAGAAATGATTCACCCTACACAAATCCAAAACATCACTGATAAGCAAAACTTTTTTGAGGTCGAAATCCTGAACGAACAATTACAAAAGACCATGAATGACATCGGTGGGTTTTCAGGGATCACAAGACCAGCCAGCAATCCAGCCTTCAGTATCTACGCCGTGAAAATTCCGGCAGGGTTTTACTTTAGTGGCCAACATTTGGTGGACACTATTGCGGACAGGTTCGAGTTAGCCTTTGGCAAAGCCCTGAACAAACTAACTAAACGTGTCACCCTGGAGTACCATAAAGTGGCTCGTCGCTTACTGATGAAATTTCCGGATACCCAAATGATGTCCATCAGTTTCAATCGTGACTTGTTTGATATTTTAGGTGGAGACACAAAAATGGCTCCAAATTTCAATCCGAAGATCAACAACAATATGGAATTTTACAAGTATTTTCGATTCCCTGTAGAACTGAACCAAGGACTGAATTTGATGTTCGTGTACTCCGATGTGGTGGAGTATAACGTGGTGGGACACACCTCCGTACCGTTACTGCGTGTCATTCCTTTCAAAGTGGATAGTACCACGACCAGTGACCAGGAAGGTGGAAACACTTACCACGTCCACCGGGAATTTGTCCATCCTCATTATTTGCCGGTCAGCAAGTCGTATTTGGACACGGTCAACATTGCTATAAAAGGAGATTTGGGACAAAATATTTCATTCACCAAAGGAAAAGTCATGGTGAAACTCCATTTTCGAAAACGGTTCTCTCACGACTCGTAAGTCATGTATCCAGTGTACCGAGGGGTTGCTCGACAGCGAGGACACGGTTTAGTAGATATGTTAAAATCGGCCTTTCGTTCGGTGGCCCCGGTGTTGAAACCGATGGTGACACGCGGATTGCACGCCTTGAAAGATGCAGCACTGACACAAGGCAAAGAATTTCTCCAAAATGTCATCATCGACAAACAAAATCCTAAAGAAGCCTTCATGAGGGCAGGCAAAAATGTCTTGCTGCAAACAGGCAAAGACCTTTTGGGCCGACGAGACACACCTATAAATGCCCTGCACGCTACCGAATCAAGCATTCAGTAAGGACAAGACAGAAAGAGACGACGAAGAAAACACCCTTTCACCAGACTTCAAGCGAGAAAGGCCAAGAAAAGAAGAACCGTTCGAGACTTAGACGTTTTCGATTATTGAGAAAGAGACAAAAAATGATGCATCGAGAGTCTTGCGCCTGTTCCAAGACGGAACTGGATCTGTTTGCCATGCCCCCCACCATGATGACGATGCAAGAATCCCAATGGGTGGAATTTCACCCCGTCTCCTCATTGACCGAGTCCGCTCCCATCGAGTTTGAAATCAAAGGACAGCCCGAAGATTACATCGATCTGAATAGCAGTTACTTGTACTTGAAAGTCAAAGTTCAAGATAAGAGTGGAGATGCTATAGACACTTAGCCAGTAGCTCCCGTCAACAATTTCATGCATTCCTTGTTCAGTGGAGTGGACTTGTACTTGAACAACAAACTGGTCAGTAGCAGCATGGATACTTACCCTTATCGAGCGTACCTGGAAAATCTCTTGACGTACGGAATAGACGCCAAGAACACTCATCTCAATGCCTGTGTGATAAGGGAAGCTGACGAAGCAGCCCAGTTTGAAAATTTCGAACCTGATGAAAAGAAAGACAACAATGAGGGATTTGTAGAACGAAGAAAGAGAATCATGGGACCCAAGAAAAGTTTAGAACTGATGGATCGTTTGCATTTGGACATGTGGTTGCAAGAAAAGTATTTGCTGAACGTGGTAGATGTCCGCCTGAGACTGAATCGGAGCAGCACCGCTTTCCATTTATTGGCTGATACTGACGATAATTAGAAAACCAAAATCGAAGAAGCCAGACTCTACGTACGCCGCGTGGAAGTGTTACCTAAAGTGGGTAACGACATCAGTCAAACATTGAGCAGAACGACCGCCAAGTATCCCATACGACGCGTGGAAGTGAAAACCTTCACCATTCCCAAGGGACAGCGATCCATGATCGAAGATCATCTGTTCCAAGGACAGCTACCCAAACGTTTGATCGTTGGTATCGTCAAAAATGAAGCCTTCAACGGAGCTATCGCTAAAAATCCTTTCTACTTTAAACACTTTGGCGTGTCCAAGATCGAAGTCAGTTGAGATGGCAAGACCTTGTGTACCCAACCTTTCGAACCTGACTTTACCAAGAAGAATTACTTGAGATCGTACTTGTCCTTGTACGAAGCCACGGGACAGTTAGGAACCAACACCAGTCATGGTATTACGTACGACGATTATGTAGGAGGCTATGCTTTGTGGGCTTTCGATTTCACTCCTGACCAAGGCAGCGACGAGGGACATTTCCACCCTATAAAATCCGGCCAGATTCGTGTGGAAATTCAGTTTGCAAACCGAGACCCTGATGTAACGGTGAACGTCATCCTGTATGCAGAATTCGATAATACCATAGAAATCAACAGTTTGAGAGAAGTCATTCTAGATTACTAGAAACCATGGAAGATTGTTATCCCTCTTTACCTAGTGGAGAAACTTTGGACATGAAATGTGAGGAGACTGTGGAAGAAGAAGAAGTGATCATGATGAAGTCGAGATGGCCAGAACAAGAAGCCCATTTAGTCTGCTGTTTTGCCAAACACTTGGTCGAAAAAATGACGGAATTGATCAAGAAAAATTGCTATGGATGTCAAAACGATCATCCCAGTCAAATTCAACACGATAAATGCCTGATGTTGAGTCAAGAAGAAAAATTGGACGAGTATCTGGACGAAGCTTGGAGTCTCATCTCGGACAAAGACGTGTTGCACCAGTGGTATAAAGACTTGCGTGAACATTCTTGTCCGCCATTAACCACTCAAGAGATCCATCGTATCGAAGCTCTCCTGAATCAGAGTGAGGAGACGAAACGAAGAAACGGTTATTTGTCAGACATTTTCAAGCAAAAAGTCAGGATCGAATTGACGACTTATTATTACCTGTGAAGAAGAAGAAAAAACCACACAAAACATGGATACCTGGGAACTTTATTACCTTTTGAACCACAGTTCGTATACGGCTTCTTGGAATCCTGTCGTCTGTGCTAAAGATGAACTCCCTCATCGCAAACCTAAAGACCATCAAGCTTACGTGATCAACACAGACGACAGTCATCTCCCAGGAACCCACTGGGTAGCCGTCTACTTTCCTCAAGAAGGATGTGTGGAATATTTCGATTCGTACGGATTGCCCCCTTTGGAAGACGATATCATTGACTTTATGAGAAGAAATGCTCAGACCACCCGATTCAATAATGTGAAATTACAAGGCACAGATTCCTTGGTGTGTGGACAGTACTGTGTGTATTTTCTGCATCATCGCAGCCTTGGCTATTCCTTAGAACATTTAGTGACTCATTTTGATCCTCGTTCTTCTTCAAGAAATGATGTGAAAGTAGATCGATGGTTTTGTGACCATTATGCTTATCTTTTGTCTCAAGCTAGGAAACGTAGTGTCCATCAATGGCCTAATGATTTCCAACAGTGGAAATCACAATTTCATTCACAACGTTGTCAGCCCTGTTTAAGGTAGATTGTCAATTGAGAAAAAATGTTTGTCATTTGAAGAAAATGTTTCATGTTATAATGTTGGATTAATGTTTAAAATATGTTAAAGTTGTTGCTTAGTGTTAAGTGATTTTTGAATAAAAAATGTTGCGTTTTAAAAAAATGCCTCTGTCTTTTGTTTAGCTATAAGAATGTTTGATTGATGCTCTTTGACTTCTTACTATCCCTCTCATGACACTCATTGAACGTTGCGACTCGAAATCCGTGTGGGGGATGTTTTCCTTCACGTCCGCGCTTTGACTTTAAGAACCGGGGTTGTTTCCAGTCTAACCATCCATTGTCGACTCATCCTCCTACGAAGATGTGCTCCAAACTAGCTAAGCTCAACGAAGCCTACGTGAATTTGCATAGGGTCAGACACAGTCTGATACCGAAGCCAGAAGAAATAGAGAATGTGAGAATGCTAAAAGTCACTGAAGACCTGATAGAAGAGCTCTTCAGAGAAGAAGTGAACAGGGAGAAAGAAGAATGGACAGAGAAGTACAGACTTCAGAGACAGCAGCAACAGCAGCAACAACAACAGCAGCAGCAGCAGCAACCTGAACCTGACAGAGGCTTTGTCGATTGTCGTATCGACACCAAAGAGTTCTTCTTCTCTTTCCGAAGAAGCAGACCTATCGCCAGAAAGTCTATCCTCAGAGGACATCGCATTCTTAGAAACTAAAAAAGATTGCCATAGCAAACAAAAAAAACCCAGCCCTTTTCAGGGCTACCCAATACTCTAGAAAAGAAATAACGATAAATTTGCCAATGTGTGTAGGTAGAGTAGTGTGAATATAAACACTAACTCTTTTTTTAAAAAATGTCAGGGTATGCGTTTGTGTGTTTGTGTTTGTAAGTGCTCAAGTACGTTGGTATGGATAGTAGATTAAAATGATGTCTTTTTTGGCGTTTGAGGTGTATATTTGGGGTTAGATTGGATTGCTTTGCGTATGTGGATAGTGTATTGAAGTGATTAATGAAAAAATTTTTAGAATAGTAATGGGTAGCATAAAAAAGTGAGTGAGTGTTTCTTTTAGGTCCGCGCATTGTTTCTTTGGTCATGATCTAGGTAAGATCAATTTTGTGTTTTTTAGGGGATGTTTTCCTTCACGTCCGCGCTTTCACTATAAATTGAAACTCGTTCGGCAGTCTAGTTACCCTTGTTGATTGATCAACACAAGAATGAATAGCAGAATAAGCAAACTTCTTGAACTCCAGCTACATCTGGAATATGTCAGGCGCCTGTTAAATGAACTGGCCGCGGAGGCTATAGTAGAAGAGGAAAGAATAAAGAAGGAAGAGGAGGAGAGAAGACAGAGGGAAGAGGAGGAGGAGGAAAAGAAAATAGGAGAGAGGATGTCGTACAATATTCCCGAGACAGAGGATTGGGGTGCTGAAGCGAATCATCCTCCCTCTGCGCTCCCAAGAAGAAAGCTGAAAGGAGACTGGGGAAGAAGATGCGTGTGTGGCGCCAGGCCAGGAAGGTGCCATCATTAGATAAGTGCATCTGGAGTTCAAAAAAACCAGCCCTTTTAAGGACTACCCAATACTCAAGAAAAGAAATAACCATAAATTTGCCAATGTGTGTGTGTGTGTCTAGGTAGATTAGTGTGAATATAAACACTAACTCTTTTTAAAAAAATGTGAGGGTATGTGTTTGTGTGTTAGTGATTGTGTTTGTAAGTGTTCAAGGAAGTTTGTGTGAATAGTAGGTTATGGGTTTCTTTATTGTTTCTTAGCGTATGTGGAGAGTATAGTTAGGGTTCTATTATATGAAATGAGAAAGTAGGGGGATGTTTTCCTTCACGTCCGCGCATTGCTTTGTCATGATCTAGGTAAGATCAATTTTGTTTTTAGGGGATGTTTTCCATCACGTCCGTGCTTTCACTATAAGAACCCACCACGTTCGTCGTTCGAACCATTCTACGGAATAATAAAAACGAAGATGGTGGTTACAAGTGACTTGTTCAACAATTTGGTACATATATACAACTGGATAATAGATGGTATCTATGTAGTGGAGAGACTAGAAAAAGAATGGAAGATAGCAGAGTACCTGGACTACGCTAAATGTCTAAACATAGCAAAAGAAGTGATAGCAGGAATGATTGAAGAGGAGGAAAAGAGATTGAGAGGTATGATAAATCCCACCTATGTCAGAGTGGGAAGCCTAAAGGAAGCACTTGACAATGCAAGCAAAGTCAGGTGCTTTCTTGAAAAAATGTCACATGGGACAGAGTGATCTTATGTGGAGAGAGGTCAGGAAAGACTGAAGAAAGGAGAGGAGTTGATGAGAAAAGTGATGGAGGTAGAGGTAAAGAAGATTAAAGAGAGATGGTATAAAGAAAGAAAAGATCAGGAAAACAAAAAGAAACAGGCTGATTTTGAAAGGCTAAATCAAAATTGGATCAAAGTCCAGGAAAAGTTCAGAGCCTTGGGCCATCCAGACTGGATGCCAGAAAAGGAGAAAAAGAAGACAGGAATAGTGACAAAAGTGAGAAGATGGTTGAAGAAGTGGAAGTGTTAGAAGAAGAAACCCAAAGGCCCTTTTCAGGGCCACCCATATTTCTCGAAAAGAGAATGACTTTTCAATTGCCTACCCCTTTTTTAAATTTAAAAAAAAAAAATAATAATCCCATATTCAATTTCCCTTGTCGCTAGAGTGGCCCAACAATTTTCCCCATGTTAATTTCCCTTGTCGCTAGACAGACCCACACTATAGTTCCATGTTCAATTCCCCTTGTCGCTAGAATGACCCACGATTTATTCCCATGTTAATTTCCCTTGTCGCTAAAGTGACCCACGATTTTTCTCCATGTTAAATTTCCATTGTCGCTAAAGTGACCTGGCGGGGGGGGGGGGGGTCTGTAATGCTAATTCCCATTGTCGCTAATGTGACCCCTTTCACTACTTCTGCCTCGAACCACCAGTAACTTTAAATCTTTTCATTGGAACTCTACTGTTTTACCAGACTTACAAAGAGGATGTGCTGCACTAAATGATGTCATTATGAGCTTAAGCCGAGAATGTGATAAGTGCCATTTTATTGACTATAACCCATTGTTTGATCGAAGTATGCATTTGGCACGTGATGGACTCCATGTAAATATAAATGGTGCATATGTATTGAAAACAGTATTGGAGTCATTTGTTGTTAGTTTGGACATGGAGGAGATAAACAGCGCTGAAAAATTTTTATCCTTGGACCTTGTCGATACCCGTATGTCTTATGCGGATGTAGTGAAGCAGTTTCCACCCAGAGATAAACTTAAGTCGATGGATTACAAGGATAAGGTGACTAACATAAATTATAGTTTTTACATAAAATCTAAACTTGCTTTTAAAATGAATAAGGTCACATATTCACATCAGTCTATATTTGGTAAATGATTTTGGTATTACAGCAATATGTCCATGTTAAATCATAATGTTCTGCCCCTATTTGTTTTTAGAAAATGTCAACTTCATGTTTGTCCTTTTTAAAATGACAGGTAAAATTATTAATGTGCTTATTATATACTTAAGAGTAATTGGACTGACCAAAGTACAGAATTTTTTTGTTTACATATATTGTTAATGTTTTATAATTATTTCATTTAAACAGAGCTGCATTTTTAGCAAAAAGCCATTTATTCCCAAATTCAGGAGGTATAAATGATACAGAGTACCTGTTTCAACACGAGTTAAAAAGGTATGAGCATATTGTATTAGATAGAGATAAAGATAAATTGAAAAATGTATCATCTAAAGTAAGAAATTATACTAAAGTCTCCCCTGCCCCCCCCCCCCCCGCATTGTTATCCCTATTTTCATGAGTCAGTTCGTCACATTTTCACATTATGGCCATAAATCTGTAAAGCTTGATATTTTTTCAATAAAATCTGGGTCAATTAATCGTCTTGACCCGGCCACAACGTCTTTTGAATAACTCCTGTCTTGAATTATATGTTGTATAATTTATTTATATTGTCCTAGTGGTGTCATATACCAGTTTCAACTACATGTTCCACTTCATGGTTTTGAGTCAAAGGTTAGGTTAGGCCTACGTCAGGCTTATCCAGGCTGCAACTTTTTAACGATATCTGGGTTTTCACAAAGATTTCATAGTATTATTCATATGAAACGTGAATCATATGATCATGTGTCATATCTACACCCACCCATAAATTGTGAAAGTCATTGACACATCTATTGTTCATAGATCAAAACTCTTATACTCCAGCTTTATCTGTGCAGTAACTTTCTTTGCCATAACTATCTAATGCCAAATAGTTTTGCACTAATATTTTAGCGGAATTGTTTCAGTCGACCTGCTTTGTGTTGGGGGTGAAAGGTTGAATCAGTTATACCACATGTACAGGCTGGAATTGTTATAAGAATTCTGATTTTTCACATATACAGTGATGTTGGTTATATAAACTCACACACAGAAAGCTTGGAATGTCCAGGTATGGTTCAAGGGTTGAAATAGACATAATGTAGCTTTTGTCTTGTCTCAGAGTTTGAAAGTCTTGTTAAATTTTAAAAATAGTTTGAGGAATTGTTCATATGAATCCGATGCTGTCAAGTCCACTCACACTCCAAAAGATGAATGTCAGTTTCTCATAGTTGGTTCCAGTTATGTGACTTTCAGCCTTAACCATCTCACAGTGTGTTAAAATGGCATTAAACATCAGTTCCATCACCATCACACCATTGCCTTTTTGAACATCAAAAAAGTGGGTGTGGGAAGAGACATTTTTATTTCTTATTAAATCTGAAAGATTTTATAAATAAATTTCATGATTATTGTTAGTTTATTTTCCAAAATGTACATAGCTCGCTTGTTTCATAAGTTAGGTTTCACAGCTCAGGCAGATATATCATTCACAAGAAAAAGATATCAATTTTCTCATCCTGACATGCATCACTTTTATCTCTGCTTTATATTTATTTTAATTTCAATAAAAATGAAACTCTTTTCAGTCTCATAGAACTAGAGTTTGTTCTCAGAAAAGGTTTGTTTTTCTCATGTTTTTATTATGTTGATTCCCTTTTTGATATTTCATTTCTGTTCATTTTTTACATTTACAACTAAAATGATTAAAGGTGGATAAATTGTAAGCCAATTGTCAGGTTATATTATATCATTAATCATGTTGGAAAAGCAGAAATATTTCACATTTAAATACAGATTTCTTATTTACATAACAAGTTTTATTCTTAAAATCCTATGATTCAATAAGTACCATCATTATTCTAGTTGAGTTATAAGACCAGAAATTTACCTCTGATGTTGCATCTCATTTGTATTGCAATCACATTTCAGTAAATGCATATTAGCCCACTGTCATGATAATGTGTGACACAATATGTCTTTGGCATGGTTTTGACATCACTATATACCATAGATGCACAAGCCCTTGCCAGTGGGCCTAATCTGACATGTGAACAATAATAATATTAAAGAAATTTGTTTTCAGCCCTCGATTGGTCTTAGAAAATGCAATCTGGTCTTTGGCCAAAACCGGTTTTACACCCTGGCTATAGACTGTGACAAGGAAACCTTATAGTTATGTAACTGATAAATTGTTAAAGCTTCATTAAAAATCCAATAAAACTAATTAAAATCTTTCTCAGATGACTAATTAAAATCTTTCTCAGATGACTCCAGTTGCTCTTTATCAGTTACTATACAAATGATGACATAAATCATGCCACCTTATAAAGTTAATGCGATCTCTGAATGTGGATGTTAATTTACAGTACAATTATCCTTGTCACAATGTGCATGTTAATTTACCATTAAATTATCCTTTCATCAGCACATAATGAAATCATGCAGTGTGGCATATCTTTATTTACAGTACAAAAGCTCAGTATGTTCACTACCTTCTATATTGTTATTTTTTATAAAATTACTAGTTATTATTCAGTCATAACAAAATGTGTTCATTATGGACCAGACTGGTTTCTTTTTTCTTTCAATTCATTTTAATAATGCACATACTTCAGAAATGAAATTTGTTATATTGTTACTACTAACAATATTTGTTTTAATTTTTAAAAAAATTCACCTGGCCTGCAGAAGTATAAAACCACTAAAAAGAATATATACAACACTCATGCAATGAGAATTTTCAATTTCTTTAAAAGGTATTAAAATCGTATTGGGGTTCCTGTGGGTATTTATGACAGCCAGTGTGTTTCAAAATTTGTGATTAGTTAACTTTTCAATTATTGTTATAATTTATAACCTAAATACATTTGTTTTTACTTCATTTGTACATTAAATATTCAAACAATGTTGTTTACTGCTTTAATAATTGTTTTATATTTTGCCATACATTTATATGAAACATAAAAATTACAATATTTGGCATTCTAAGAAATAGAGGATTGGTACTGTACATTTAATCAATTATGTAAGGCCATGCCTGCTATATTTTCCAATTATTGAGATTATGATCAATCCTGCAGCTTAGTTAAAAAATATGTTAACCTATTCTGCATGTCTATTTATAGATGATAATACTGAATCTGTTCACTTATACAAGAGCAAAATGTTCACACTGATTATATATTTGATTCAAGTTTATTCAATGTGCACGTGTTCATTAATACATACATTATGGGTGTGTCGATTGGAACCTGTGTAAAAGCAGCTTCAGTTTACATACTTTGTTATAGTTGTTAGTATTTAATATTGTTATTTTTCTTGTCTTTCTTTTCCCTTTTTCCAAGTGATATGTTTTTTACTTGAGCAGGAAAATAATCATCAGTTATGCTATTGTTTGATGATAGTAATTTACTGATATCTGTACAGCTGCGTTGCTATATTATGATTAATAAATCATCTGAGAATTGTTAACTGGTAGTGCTTGTGTACTGAACATATATACCATCATAGATTAAGAATGACCTATTCATTTTTTTTTTGTGGAAAACTGACATTGCCAGCAATATGAATCTATCTTAACTTTTTATATAAACTGCATGTTTGCTAAATGGTAATAATAATTGAAATTACATTTTTATGCGTCTTTATTTCACAATAATATTTTATGTTAGAGTGAATATTCTTCATCAGATTCCACCCCTTACAGCCAATGTGTGTAGCCATCATTATAATATTGTTCGCATATTCTTATTTTTCTTTAAAAAAAATTCTCTTGAAAGACACGTACGTATTTTTACATTTATAATTCGAGTGACGCATTTGCCAGGTCTTTTATTTAACTGCATCAGGTGTCCTTTTTTATGTGTCAAGAGTTATTGCTGATACTTTGATAAATTTGTTTCGATTAATTTTTTTCTCAGGAAAATAGCCATTGAAATGTTTTTGATGATATATACTTTTTATGCAGATTAGAGCAGCATGAGATAATAGTGCATGTCAGTGAGGATGTTGCTGTAATATTGCCACCAACAGCTATTCATAACATAGACAAGGTAATTGTTTAGTATTAAGGTATAAATGTTAATTATCAAAGTATAAATGTTTCAGTCTGAAAGTTAAAAAAAAAGTTAATGAATAAAAGACCGGTGCTGTTTGCGGTATTATAGTTCGTTATAGAAACTACAGTGAAAGTAATGACTTTGGAAATTTCCTTTTTTTAAAAATATATGATAATATAATTAACAAGGTATTTATTTATAAATTTCAGAGCAAATGATGATATAGGCAACTTTGCATATGACTGTGTTAATGACAACATTTGTTGTTATCAAATTTGCTTGATTTTGTGCCATCATATAAAGTTTAACTTTTTAAGGATCGACATATTCATGCTGCCTGTACACACCAGAAACCAAAAGTGAAAAGATTCATCCAGAAAATCATCCCTGCAAAGGTAAGTAGAAAATACTATACAATTTTTTTTCTTCTTATTTTATCATTCTAAATACTGTTTTGTGGCTACTGTTTTCACATTTGACCATTAAAGAAGAAATCTGATCTTGAGATTTTTTATATATATTTTTGAATCACTGTTCTTTAATAATAATGAATACTAAGCTATTAAAAAGTGCAGCATTGTTAACATTTAAGTGCTTTTCTATTTTCCTAAAACACTAATACTGTTGAAATATTTTTATTTTTTTAGGTATTCTGCTGTCCTGAGTGCCGTGTGAAATGCACTAAGGAAGACTTTCTTTTGAACCATTACTTGAGCAGACATGTTCCTCATAGAAAGAAAATGGAGGAGATCATGTGTATGTTTCTTGAAGTAGTTATTGCCAAATTATTATTAAATTTTCAAAAAATTAACCCAGTTAATTTGCTTATTCTTGGTGAAATAGATGCATTACAATTATATTGTGTTATATATTTGGTGCTTTTGACCTGTAAATTCTGTGATATGAAGTTGATTGTTTTTCATTTTCCAGCATAGATACACAAATATTGTTTTATTCCTTAATTATTACTTAGCTTTTTGTTTCCTCTTTGTAAGCCTTTTCTTTAATCGAATCTAAAACATTTATTCCTTTCCAGATAAGGATGCTTCATTCAAACCAAACCATATGAAGGTATGATATATATTAGTTTCTGCTTAAATACAATTCAGAACTTAATAATTTTAATTATGTTTACCAAAATTATATTTTGGCTTCTTGTGTTAAGGCAGCCATCACTTGTTTTGAATGAGGACAACTTATACTACTTCGTTTGTTTAGTTTGTTCCAGAAATACTTACATAACTAATTCATGGTGTACATTTTTTAATTAATGCATATGATTCATAATTGGGTATTTGCGCACACACACACACACATAGTTACTTCAACATGACACATAAAGTTGACTTAAATAAAATTATTTCTAAAACCTTAATACAGTCCATGTTATATTTTAATGTTCCTATAATAATATCTTGAAAAGATATCAATTTTCTTTTTGATGATAATAATTCATGCATAAATTAAAATTTATCTTCCAACAGAATCAGGGTACAATTTTCATCTTTGTTGATATCTGTGTATGTATAGCTATTTAATACTTCTAGTGTCCTATTTATAAACTGCTCAACAACCCTCAATCATTGGCTTTATAATGAATTTACCCTTTTACAGGATGAGATATATACTTGTAAAGCATCCAGTCACATAAGTTCCATAACTGATAGTGATTTTATTGCATTGGATGTTCCTGAAATGCAGTTATTTGGTAAATATACATTTCAGTATTACAGTTATGTATCTGGTCTGTTTACTATTTTCATCTCTCTCACTTTCTGTGTGTGTCTATATATATATATATATATATATATATATATATATATATATATATATATATATATATATATATATATATATATATATATATATATAGCGCCATCCTAATGTGCCGTTTTATTAAGACTGAGGTATAGAATGTGTAAAGTGGAACTTTAATGTGACTTAATCGTTTTCCCTTTATTTAATTTGAACATTATTTTGTGTCTTTCACAATAAATGATTCAACATTTATTTGTCAATAAGGCATGAATAATTTCCTTTCAGACACGATACTCAGCTTTGTGGATTTAATGCCATATATCATCCGTGATAGTCATTTTTTATCAGAAAGAAAACCAGGATATTACGATATAATATTTACTCTGGCTCAAGACGCTGATGCCTTTAGTAATATCATTAAGCAAATTATCAGATCTTTCTTATGCTGTTTCTCGCCATTGTATAAGCACATACCTTGTATACTCATGCAAAATTCCTGTCAACAAAGTGATGCCATGCCACATTTAACATCACCTTGAATACAGTTGTTACATATTGTTGATGGATGTTTCGTTCATTTATTATTAAATTTATCATCTTTATCAACATATAGGCATGAAATGTGAACAAAGAGACAAAAGAGATCAAACAGTGCTGTCAAACTGTTTGTCATTTGTAAAGAAAATTGCTGCATTTTGTTGGAAGAACTTTGCAAAAATGAAACTGATCCTTTCTGGTGATGTTGAAGAAAATCCTGGACCTCCAGTGGTAATTATTTCTATATTGTCATCTATACCTTTGTGAGAAAGCTTGCCAGGAGCTTCTTATGGGTTGGTTGTTTTTCCTGGGGTTTTCCCTGGTTCTTCCTCAACCAATTAATACGGGCTGCCATGTATAGCCTATCGTGTGCTAAAAAATGGTGTTAAACCCCACAACAACAACAACAACATACCTTTTGGGTACACACATTTTATTTTTTTCTCCTTTCTGTTCACAATATATATATTAAAAATTATCATACGAGGAATTGATATGTATATCACTAAAACAGAATATGCATCAATGAGAAATAAGTTCTAGGAAATTCCTGATCAGCAAATATAACTAGCAGTAGTGTGTACAGTCAGAATTGTGAAAGTTTCTATGCAGTGTGAGTGATCATAATAAACCAAATTTAACTCATTCGGCCCCAGAGGTTTTTGTCTTTTTTGCCTGAAATGTGCGTAGGAAGGACATTTGGGGTACTATTTTTGAATACATCGTAATACAGCTGTTTTAAACAAATTATCCATGAGAATAATGACTAGTTGTATTAGAAACATCAATTTCTGTTTCAGGGCTTTGAAGTAGGGTACAGTCTCATCACGCCTACAGACAGGATCGGGGCTGAATTGGTTAACTGCCAGTGTTTCCTTAATATACAAGATTAGCATTTTAAACTTATTTGTTTTCTTGGTCATCTTTTTCTCTTTTTTTATACTTTTAAAAGGTAGGAAAATACTTTCAAACAGGTTCAGTTTTGTTTAACACGTGAATTAGTTCTCATAGTTACAGTATTTTAGTTCCCCATATCATGCCCTATTCTACTAATCTCTCTCTAGATCGAATGTTCCTGGGAATCTTGCACAGAAACATTCCAAACAGAGCAGCTTTTAGGACAGCATGTAATAGGTCATATTCATCCTGGCATGTTATGTCAATGGAAAGACTGTACTTTTACCAGTTACGATGGAAATGAGTTGGAAACACATGTATTAAAACACATTTATTTGGTATGTAATCTTACAGTTTTTTGCATTTTTTGTCTACATTGTAGAGTGTGACTCAGTTATTGTCATATATTTCTTTTTTCATTCATTCATGAATAATGTAGTCCTTAAAACATAATAACAGTGCACTGAAACTTTTGAAAATGTCAATCACATGCTACAGTCATCACAAATTGGTTACATCACAGACAAAATTAAATAAGTTGGGCTATGAAAATTATTTGGCCTAGAAAAATCTGCTGTGGCCAGTAACACTAGTTTGGTCCTTATGAAGACCTTAATCATAATTATAGTAACTTTGCAATGACAATATTAACTGCTTCATTATTACAATTGTACTTATTTGGTTTAAGTATTCCATATACTGTGTAACATATTAAAATAATCTTCTTCATAGTAACATTAATGAAGAAATGTATTTCAGCAGTGGCAGGTGAAACTGGAAGAGGAACTTTCTTTCAAAACCAACTACAGCATTAGTCATATATAAAAGACAATTATTTCTGATGACCTAACCATGTTTTTGGTTACTTGCTATGAATTTCTTCATCTTTAAGTTGTGAAAATCTGACTGTTGGTGAATGAAAGCCCAGTTCTTTATTCACTGTCATGTTTTTAAGGCCATCTTGATTATCATATGAGTTAATTCTTGGACAACATTTGAATGTTCAGAATATATTTTGTTTTCAGCTTCTTTATGTACTGTTCTCTGGAATATACAAGATATTTAAGGTTTTGTTGCAATGAAAAAAATTACTTATTTTAAACATTTAAAAAAAATATTTTATCACATTTGCAGGAACAGTTTTCTTTTCATTCCATTGAAGAATGGCAACAAGCTTTACCTCTTGGACAGTTATCAAAAATAACTAGTGATCTGCATTTATGTCCAGTGCCATTGGTGAGATATTACAATGATTGTCATTAGAAATGCGCCTTGAAATTAAAAAATGCATGTTTTTGGTTCACTGATAGTTCTATTTATCACATAGCTTTCATTATCATATCAGTTATCCATACTGTATGGTATAGTTAAACTTACGATTTCTTAATTTTCTGTGATCTAGTTTTACCTTTATTATTTTGTAACATGAAATTTTGTGACAGTTTCTTAATATTCCAACTTTAATTATTTTTCAGTGGATATTTCATGATAAGTTTTATTTCATTTGTTGATTTGAAAGGAATTATTTACCTAAACTAATTTGTTCAGTTCCTATATTTTTCTTTCCTCTTACATATATAAAATATTGCTATATGCAGAATGAGCAGTTATATTGGAACTGATTAAGACAATATTCCACTCGAGGAATAGTTTAATTATAATGTAATACATTACTACTAATGCGTACCTTGATTATTTTTTATTTTTTTAGGTAATCAGCTCACCCTCTTTTCTCATTTAACTTTCAGTCTGTGTGTAATGTCTCTCATACATAACAATCTGCATAGTTTCCTAATAATTAAGCTCATTTGATAACATTTTGATGATAACAAAGATCTTTATAAAATAGTATTTATAGTGATATTCAAGATGTTTTATTTACAGTTAACTTTATTTTTCTGTCAACAGCGAAGCAAACTGCATCTCCTTTTACTGGATGAAGATTTCAGAATGCCACCAAAATACCCATACACTATTGAAGATCACAGCCAGTACTTATCTATGCTAAACAGTTCCAATGCTCGTGAATTTGAAAAGCAAACTGCAGAATATATTTGCAAGAGGCAGCTTCTAGGAGAAAAGTGGACAACAGATGACAGTATAGAAGTTAAAACTCCTGTGTCAAATTCTTTACAGCAGGAAGCCGCATTACATCCTACAGATATTAACAATAAAACTTTATCCAGGAAAAGAAAGTCAGATTTATCAGAAGTTAGCATTGCTAAAAATGTGTTTACAACCAATTTGGAAAAGTGCCATAAAGCCATTTACATAGAGCATGACATCATCAGTCAGTTGATAGAGTGCCATTTCATGGATTCGAAGAATAAGCAGCTTCAACAATTTGAGGATGCTGCTATAAATATAGCCACTTTTCCTAATTGTACTGAGGGAGTATTCATATTTACTTTACTTAAAATTATAAATGACAGCAGTGAAGCACCATTTTATTATATGCGATATATTGAATCAGGATATTATCAAAATTTTATGGTGGAGAATTTTTCACATCTAATATGTGAGAAATTGACTATCTCAAAAGAATCACTTTTCTTGTGCAACATTGCCACTGATGAAGATAAAAAAAAGATAACACAGAGGAAAATGAAAGGTTCACATAAAAGTCATAGCAGACCAGATAAAGTATATAAATATAATTTAAGTAATTTGAAGGAAAGAAAACTACAACTTGCAGAGCATGCTGAAAATTTCACCAACTTGGAATTATGTGCCTGTTTTGTTCTTACCACTCACAAAGGATTCACTGTTAAAATCGGCAAAGATGTATCGGATGCCTATTACATGTCCTGTGACAATGAAATGCTGAAGACTCCTGCTATTCGTGATATCATATGTCATTATCCAGAGATCAGAATTTTGGATCGTTATGAGAAATCTTCAGTAGACTTTCTAAAAAGTTTTGCTTCTGTTGAGTCTCTATATGAACAAAGTATTATGCTAAATTTATTATCAAATGACCATGGAATTGACATAATAAAATTTCTGTATCGCTTTTCTATCTGTTATAGTGCTAAATCATTAAGGAACAAGGTGCTTTATCTTTACAAGAACAAACAATTTGGTGAATTATTCAAAGTCTACAGAGACCTTTGCCAGGAAAATGATCATAATACTGTAATAGTGCCAGTGAAAATATTGTGTATCATGCTGAACCTGCGCCAGTAAGTAGGAAAATGTCCACACCACGTGGAAAGATTGTGACAGCAGAAATGGTATTGAAAACTGTTGAATGAAAATGTAATGAAAGATATAAGTATCTATGATAATTTCAAGAAACAGCTACTTGAATATGGAGATTTAGTTATACAGGTTTTTGATGAGCACAAATTAATTGCTGTCATGAATGACTATGATGATGAAACGGGAGAATTCAAGAAGTCTGAGTATGTGGTGACGACAAGGGAACAGTTTGAAAATGGAATGTTCTACACTTGTACATGTAAAATTTATCGCACACTTTTAGAATGTTTCAGTGATATAGAAGAAGAACAGTATGATGCCTTGGATATAAATGGTATAAAGTACATGCATTGTCGAGTATTAAAAGAAGATATTTTTCCAAATATTGAAAGTGATGAAAATGCAGCAATTACAAACATACAAGCAGTGATACAGAGAAGTCTATCATTCAAAGATATGAAGGTAGTTGAGTTGTCATCTTGCCGACCAAATACAAAGAAATTTTCAGTCTTGCATGATGATGAAATTTCATTTGTACATTTAACGTTCAGTGACCGTGTTCAGCGTTTTATACTTTCATGTACAAATGGTTTCTGCAGAAGTAGAAAGGGATTCAAAAGAAATGTAGATTTGCTCACTAAAGGAGGAAACCTATGTTGCCATTTGCTGGAACTAAAAAATGCGCCTCATTACTGGATGGAGTTTTCCATTTGTTTATTTAATGATACTGCAGATGATTTGCAAACTGAAGCCTTTACTGAAAGTATGGATGTTGAAATGAATATTGAAGACCAGTTTTCAACAGGAAATGACTCAAACTTTAATGTCAATGATGGACTTTGGTCCTTTCCTTGTGTAAGTACACATTCAGCACGAAAACAGCAAGATTCAAAATTGGCCAAGAACATAAGGGAAAGATACATTTTGGTCACTTCAGACTTTAGCAATATCGAAAATGGTTGTGTAAAAGGACCTGACCTTGTGAATGAGATACCAGAGTTTCCATGTCAGTGCGGTGCTGGGTGGACTGATTTAGATCATTTAAATGGTAAACTGTTTTTGATCATACATTGACCATTTACACAAAAATTGCACCAGTGCATTGTAGAGTTTTAACACGAATATGTGTTAAAACGGAAGCACCATATAAAATAAAATGGGATGAACGGCAATCTCTGTGCATTCATGTTGCTACAAGGGACACTGCTGCAGGTGATGAGATTGGTTGGGCATTTGTAAACCAGGTTTTGTGTTCTAAATTGACGTTTTCATCATTTTGTGACCTTAGAACTAAAGATTACCGTGAATCAAATCCAGATTTCCGCACATTCATGGATCATGTAGTATTTAGGAAATGGTGGTTCAGCTGGGCTTCAAATATGAAGATAGATTTCAGAAAACCCTGTCAAGCATACGTACACGGGTTGGGGTGTGTGTAAAAAAGTATGCATGTGTACAGGGAGGGGTGTAGGGGTGAAGCTTTGCCAGACTTTTGCATACATACTAAATGGATGGCACCAAAGAAGCTGGTGCAAGCCTAAACTTAGTATGTTACCTGTGAAATCAAATAAACTGTTATTAAAAAAAAAATAACACATAGGAATTAAAAGATCAACTACCAAAAATTCAATAACCATTGTAATTCCAACTATTGTCAACTTATTAATGGTACTGAAACTAACATTAGTGAGCAAGACAAGAAATTATGTACCAGCTTTTTTCCCACTAGACACTGGCAAATTTAAAATTAAGAACTATCATGGGAACAAGTCCTATAATAAATAAAATTGAAGAATGATGCTTGATTGTGGCACCAATAGTAACATCAGTGCAGGTAATGAATGGCCATGACATCACTTTCATCATTTTTATCATCAAAGCGTGCTACTGAATAAATGCTCCCACCATAAATCTTTTAAAAAAAGGACAAATGTGAAGAAAGCAGTAAGCAGTTTAGATTCTGTTGATGTAAATTATTTAGTGTGTAACTATTCATCATTTAATATATCCATAGTTGTTTACAAGTCTTTGATTCAGATTTTTTTTGCATTACAGAAAGTGAAACAAATCTAACGAAGCGTTTTGATACTTTAAGAAATATTGTATAATAATTAATAGCAGCAAGATAACTCATTTGTGAAAAAACAATAATTAAAACGCACACTTAATAGTTTGCAATTTAAAATGTACCTGTTAAAATAAATTGATCTATCACCACTTGTCAATCATGCCTATCAAATTACCCAATCAGCGAGTGTAAGTTATACACACCTACAGGCATTGCTTTTGTCCACCATTTTCCTCTGACAAGCAGCATGTGGCAAAAATGAATAGATTATGATAAGTATTTACAAAGTTTGCAATGATTTGTTGATTTCTACATAGATAAGGGTGAAAATAAAGAATGTATACGGTATCCTAGTGGGACCCAAAGTGGATGCACATTATGACAATAGTAACTGCAACAACACAATGGGCTTAACAAAACCTAATGACACTAATTCACATAAAACTGGCCGATGTATGCAAAACAAAAGAACATTCTTCAGCAGATACACTGAAGAATTCAACATTAACAAAATATAAAAACACTTGCAAATAAGAAAACATGGTTTACCTTATCTCATGCAAAATGTACAGTAGCAAGTATAAGGAAACACAAAAACTTAACGTAAGAATGAACCTTCATCTTTCTGATTAACATACCCTAAAAAATAGACTTTAGTCTGGTAGATTTCTCTTTGCCTTTGATGATGCAGTCGTTCTGGATTTGCCCAATGCCATTACTGTTCAAATGAACAAATGAAAGAAAAAGAATATATTGCATTAGATGTCTATAAATCTTGCATACTATTCGTCAAAACAAAAAGGAATAACAACATACACATAATACATAAAATTGTTTATGAAACATATTAGATCATATTATTTACATCGGAGTCCACTTTAAGTCAGTACTCAGAAATAAGTCCCTACATTTCTTTAAAAAAATAACCCCTCATGCTGGCACAACAACATAATCATATTTTTTGGACTGGTGACTGAAGGATTTTCAGCTGGTCTTTGCAACAGTGTCACTTTGTTATAATTGAAAATGTAACTTTCAATATGAAAAATCGGTGGTCACATTAAGTTTTATCACAGTATTGTGTGCTCTGATTTTATCTTTGCCTTATTCCAATTTCAAATATGGTCTATGTGTTAAGTATTTTGATTTGAAATACATGTAACATGAAAAGGAAAAGAAAAAGGTCAGCTTTTATATACTGACTATAAACTTAAAAACTGATGCAGACAGCATTAAGTTTCATAATTTTCACCTGCTTGAACTCTTTAACTTTAAACGCAACTCTACATTTCACTGTTTTCATTGATTTTTGAATTAAGTTTGCTTATATTTTCACAGAGTGTTTATGTAAATATACCAAAATAACTGTGTCAATGACAGTGACACACACACATACACACAGTATATATCCAGTTCTGTATTGTCTTCACAAAATTGTGAGCTTCATGTTTTAAGCTCATTTGATGTATCAGTATTATGGATAATGGGTATGAATGTGAAACCTTATGCAGCCCTTAAAATAAAAATTTCTGTTCATTTCATGATGTTATCAATTACATACTGAACCATAAAATTTTAATAGAAGCAGAGATATCGAGTAAAAAAAACAAAATGGTAGAAAAGTTTATTTGAATTCTATATTGAAACACTTCTGGAAAACAAGCATAAAGAGAAATACTGCAAATTACGCTGGTCATTTTGTTCCTTCTTTCAGAATGATCTCTTGACAATGGATGAATTGTGGAATAAGAAATCAAAACAGGCATTGCCAACTTTTCAAAACAGTTTTTATTTTATCTTTCTTTTTTCATTTTTCCTATATTTTTTCGTCTGATATTTGAAAACCGGGCAAACAAAGCAATGTAGAGTTATAACCCTCTCAATAGTCTTTATCCTTACTAAAAAAAGCAAGTGCCTGTGACTGTAAATACTATTCAAGATGAATTATAATGTAAAGAATAACAAAGCAAACTAATAATAATTATTCATGACTAATGAGTTTGTGTGTGGTTTAGATTTTTTAATGAATTTTTTAAAAAATTTCCCTCATATTGCTATGATGTCTGCAGTATGATTGTTTATAGTGATGTCTAGCACTGGGGCATCATGCCACAGACATTTAGCATGATGTCCCACCCAGTCACATTAACCTGACACCAGGCCGACCAGTCCTAGCACTAACCTCTTAATGATGAGCGCCAAGCGAAGCAGCTGTTAGTACCATTTTTGTAAGTCTTTGGTATGACTTGGCCACAGGATTGAACCCATGACCTCCAGCATCTGAGGTGGACTCTCTAACCAATAGGCCACCAGAGTCGTTCATGACTGATGAAGTCTAAAATAACTTGCAAGATGTATCGTTTTGTATCGATTCCCCATCTGTTGTATCAATATGTGTACCATAGCAGCTAAAGTATGCTGCTAAATGAAAGAGCAGATCATGAACATTCAAATTCATTTGCATAACCAGCATGTAAATCTGAAAATTAAATGATATGAAATCATCAATGTGAACAAACAAACATTGAAAATTTGAATAATGCACTTAATAATAATAATGTGAAATAACTTACACATGATGAATTGAAAGTGAAATATATAAGACTTAATGGAACTATTGCTTTTAATACAGATACATAACACTTGTTGCCTTTAGTGCTTGTAGGAAAAATTAATAATTGTGGCTGATACAGGGTAAAATATTTACTTTATTGTAAAATGGAGCAATTGAACACTTGTGACAAAGATTTTAAGTTTATATTAATAAATAACAGACAATTAAAAAATGACCATACAAAGCTTAAGGTAAGGAAAACGTACCATTTTTTATGACAAATTGAAATGTTCTTGTTAGCTTGTCTTTAGCATAGGACTCATCTATAATATTTCAACACAGCGAAGATGTCATGTGAACATCTTTTTGACTATAAGGTGACAAAGCCCTTCTGTAAAGATCCATATAATTATCAGCTGAAATAAAGAAGGAAATAATCATAAATTACAATGATATTTTATGCGCAAAGGAACAGTAAAGATACTATGGTCTAAAGAAAAAACATGTTAAAAATAATGCTTAATTGATCAAATAATTTAACCTAAGAACAGTAAGTTTGGTGATTATAATATGGTGATAATGATGTTAAGGGTTCTCCATAAAGTATGTATGAAACAACTGTGATTTTTTACCACCTTTCCCCTTACAGACTGCACAGAATATATTTTTGTACACCCCACTGTGTAAAACATATTGGTGAGTCACCATCCCTTTTCCAAGAATAGCTGGGACAATTGAATTTTGAATGATGAAGTTATTAGGATATTCATTAAATATAAGCAGAGGTTTAAATTAATACTAAGTAATGAAACTTTACAAATGAAAATAAGAAAGTGTTAAACAGCAACTAATATTTAGTAGATTTTATCAGGTTAAAAAGTGTAATAGTCAAAAATCAGAAAGTGACTAAATTTATGATTTCAACCAATCGAACTGGATTACTGGAATATTTTCAGGCTTGTCATCACTTGGAATGACAAAATGACCGATTTCAATTTTTATCACCAGCTCTGACATCATCGAAATCATGAACATCAACAGTTCTTTTCGTGAGTGAGAACTATTGTACGCTGTGTATAATCATGTGACATTTCATGCTGAACTGTAAATGGTGATAAATTCCAAACACAACACATACATGCTTTTGAATCTCACTATTATAAAAGTAATTGGACAATATGTGTCAAACAGGTAATCAATGTGCCTCTTGGTTCATCCAAATGCAATATGTTGTCAAAAAATGGCAAGGTACCGCTTCACAAATTCTCATGAGACATCAGGGTTTGGATTGCATAATATGTCAGATCATGAGATATCCCAACCGGTCCTGTCAGAAAATGATGAATAAATATGTCTTCCACAATGTGCACCATGGGCAAGAACACTACAAGGTAATCACACTTCATAACTTTAAGTAGTAACTGGCTCTGCTTGACTTGGCATAGGAGCCACTTTGCATCTAACTCATCTGCTGGTTATGATTCTGACTTGACTGGCTCAACATCTCTAAATAAACATCAGTTATCAAGGGATTTTGACAACTGCAGCTGCAGAAAATGCTTATTAACAGTCACCCTGCTGTTAATGCTTTTTCAAAACACTTCACCCTCACTCCATGTATACATACTTTATGGATGACCAATTAGTTTAAGGGAAAAAACATATATGACAGAATGAATTAGACAGGTCAGTATCACAAGCTTTATATAAATCATTATATAATAATGGTAAATGTAAATTTATATGGACATGTTATTTCAGAGGTCTTGGAAATGCTTAATCACGTGTATTTGGACGCCAATGTTTTATCTTGGATGTAATAGTTGGGCGGCAACAATCAAAGACTTGCCTGTCATGCTTCAGCCACCTGCTTAGTGGGTAAATGTGTTGATTCATTAGCTGTGTTGATATTTACATTGACATAATTTAGTGGCTGAAAGACCCATTGATATACAGGTTGCCATTATAAGAGTACATTAAAAAAGAACACGATGCAATAGCTGGGTGGCAGGTTCAAAGACTCTAACTGGTGGCTGGGTGGGACAATGTATTGATATTTACTGTGAATGAATTCAGAGGCAGAAAGAACCGGAGATGTAAATGTGGTCATTTATAAGAGTACATCAAATAAATAAATTTATATTTTATTATTGTCTTAATTTCTGAGCAAAGCAGAATAAGCAGTGCATGTGACCTCGGAATCAATACATGCTGAGACTTAAACAAAATACCATTCGCAAATTTGGATAAGTATTTTTGGGTTAAACAGCAAACTGACAAAGACTGTAAAGAGATTCAGAAGAGTACTCAAGTTCCTAGTCTAGAACTGATAGTTCGGATGACACAGTATCTAAATGTATGAAAGTGCTTGGAATAAGACATTCTTTGGACTGATAAAATGTGCGTGTGTGTGTGTTTAACGTAGCTTTAATAATTGTTCAGTCCTATCACTATGATGTCTAAAGTGCGACAGTTTATAGTGATGTCTTGCACTGGCGCATCATGCCGCAGACATGTAACATGATGTCCCACGCAGTCACATTATCCTGACATGACACCAGGCTGACCATTCCTAACACTAACCTCTTAATGCTGACCGCCAAGCGAGGCAGCTGTTATTACCATTTTTGTAAGTCTTTGGTATGACTCGACCGGGGATCGAACCCACGACCTACCGCATCCGAGATGGACTCTCTAAACACTAGGCCACCGGAGCGGTGGGGGGAAGATGATGTTACATGTCTGCAGCATGATGCCCCAGTGCTAGACATCACTATAAACTGCCACACTGCAGACATCATAGTGATAGGACTGAACAATTATTACAGCTATGTTAAACACACACACACGCACATACTCGTTTTCCAGAAATCAACTGGCAAAGAAGAACTAGTATCTTACGGTCCTGTAGTGCATATAAAATATGTACATGATAGGTGGTGCTATGCAAAAAAAACTTAAATTTTCGAGATATTAAACCCGCGATATCGTAGGAAGAAATGTAACTGCAAGAACCAAACTAAAAGTAAATGAATTCTTACTAACAGTTTCATTATATATAATAGTACTAAATAGTAATAAAACAATGCGATCGTATTACCAATTCACGAAAACTGATAACGGTAACAGTCTGGCGTATATAATGTATGGTTTAAATTCCATTTTAATTTCAAAACTTATCTATTAAAATATAAACTTTTAACGTTTAATGAATTCAAAGTTACGTTTTAAACAATAATATAATAATAATAATAATATTTGAGAAATTGAGACAATCCACGAAAATTGATAACGCGAACAATGGTGTTGTCAATTGAATTAGTAGTTAAATACTGTAATAGTAAACAATATAAAATGTAATTATCAGCGCTTAAATAAAACGTGAAATGAATTATTAGTAATGGTTAAAGTATATATACCACCAGCCAGATAACACAATACTATATTTCGAGCAGAACAAGTCTCAATGGCGAAAGGAACTAGGTTGTTTTCTTTAAAACCACAATGTCGAATGAAAACCGTCGTTTGTACCAAATTCATTTGCATATTTGCATATATGAATATTTAATGACTGGCAGGATTTCTCCGTTATCCCAAGTGATATCATCAAAATCATGAACCATAACAGTTCTTTTCTCAGGTGACAATTTTTGTAAGGTGTGTGCGATCATGTGACATTTCAAGATGGCTTAGGATGAGTAATTAATTTAAGACACGCTTCTGAATCTCACGCTTATAAAAGTAAAGGACAATACGTGTCTAAAAGGCAATCCATGTGTCTATCCAAATACAATACTGTCCCAGTCTGGCAAGGTATGGCTTCACAAATTCGCATGAGGCACCATGGTCTGGAATGCATAATCTGTCGGAATCATGAGATAAAATAACTGGTCATGTCAGAAAATGAAGAGGAAAAAATGTCTTCTGCAAAGTGCACCATGTGCAATAAAACTACAACATATCACACTTCATAATTCTAAGCAGATATTGACTCTGCCTGACATGGCATACCAGCCACTTTGCATCTAACTCATCTGCTAGTTATGTTTCTGACTTGACTAGTCTTCATAAACATCACTGTTATCAAGGAATATTGACCCCTATCGCTGCAGAACATACTTAGCAGTTACCCTGCCACATATACATGCTACTGCTTTTTGAATTTTTTTCAACACATCCCACCTCCACTCAATGAATACATACTTTATGCTCGACCTATTAGTGTCACAGAAAAAATAAAGTGACAGAATTAACTAATCATATCATTATCACAAGATTTACCAGTACATGCATTATATAATATACAGGTGACCGCTCTGGTGGCCTAGTGGTTAGAGCATCCGCCTCGGATGTGGAAGGTCGTGGATTCAAACCACAACTGAGTCATATCAAAGACTTCAAAAAATGGTAATAACAGCTGCCTTGCTTGGTGCTCAGTATCAAGAGGTTAGTGTTAGGACTGGTCGGCCTGGTGTCAGGATAATGTGCCTGGGTGGAAGATGATGCTGCATGTCTGGGGAATGATAAACCAGTGCTAGACATCACTATAAGTTGCCACTGCAGACATTATAGTGATATGACTTAAATTGTTTTAAAGCTATGTTAAAAATCTAAAACACATACTGTAATATACAGGCAAATGTACGTTTATATGGACATGTTATTCGTAAAACTCGAACAGTACTGATTGTTATTGTCACCAGATATGGATATGCACTGACAAAGTTATCATTCAACTTAATGCATCCGCTGAACAGACTTCTGATGTTAATGATCAGCTGACTGTAAAATATCAATATGATTACCATAAAGGTTGTAAAATGTCTGTTTTAGGAGATTTTTGGATGGATTTTGGTACGTATAGGATATGGGAAGATATGGACCAATATATAGACCCAGCAAAGTCTTTACAACTACTACGGTAACATACATTTGAGTGATGAAGCTGTATAATGTATATTTATCATTTAAGTAGACCAAAAAGGGTCTTAAAACTTGTGTAGCTATGTCACAAAATTTATGAGACTCAGTCAATTCAGTTTTTGATTTAAAATGATTAAAATTCGAATTATTTGTTTCCTTTTGTTTTGATTTTCTGTTGTCTACTATACATGAGTGCTTTGATATTTCAGGTCATAAAGTCTGCAATCAGCAAGTAAGTTAATAAAAACAATGACCCTCAAGATATAATTTAAGTCTGTTGTTGTCATTTGTATTAAAATGAATTTATTTTCCACTATAAATCAGATGGCTGTGGGAAACAAACAATAAACAGACGTTATGTAAAGTCCTAGTTGTGAAAGGGGAGTTACTCTGATATTGCAGTAAGACCAGCAACAAAAAAAAATAATCTGATAATGGCATATACTTGTATTAATGTTGGAAATTTAATGTATCATTGTGTTGCACAAAGTGTAATCAACTTGAAAAATGGATGCTACTTCTATGGTACTCATTATGCCACCTGTGCCCTACAGCAAGAGAAACTTATAAGAAAGAATTAAAGAAATGCATTTGTAAATAACCACCCACAATGACTGGAGTTGCTCTGTGATTGTTGCTGAGAATGAACAATCAATATGAGGATGAAAGTACATATCAACCTAAGACTGTTTGAACAACAACCGGTGTTCCAATGAAAAGTAATAAATTGTGTATAATGCAGCTTTCAAGTCAACACCTGTTAAATGCAAAAGCCACCAAAAAAACGACATTAACATGCTTCACATTTTGATTCTTATTTGCTAACAAAGATTCGATTTCCTAGTCATTGACCATCACAGTAATCATATGATCTAACTCTTGTATAACATTATCAGACAACAAACTGGCTAAACATTTTGTTAAAGTGATAGAAATTTTAAGAAGATATTGATTCTATCTGAGAACATAGGTTAAGGATATTATTTTGAAACAGTAGTATTCATGGGTTTATTTATCAAATAGTGTACGCGTCAGCAATCCTGACATTTTCCCAAAATAAACTGGTGATTTAGAACTAGTAACCTATGGTCATGTGGTACATATAAGTACACAATATGTGGTGCAATAGATAAAATAAATACCGAAAAGGTAAAAAATATCTATTGGTCTCTGTTTGTCCGTATAAAACTCACTTTATCCCTATCAGATACACTCTACCTACCTATCTACCTACAGTAGCGCGTATTCAGGTCAGCCACTTGCAACACTGTTGATATTTTATCCCTAGTGTTCAGTACAGTGACGTCACTGACGCTGGAAATTTCGAGACTATAAATATCGACTTGGGGATTTCCACATTTTGTAGCTATACATATATACTAGAATTCATAAACAGGAACGTCACTCAAGCTGAGGCTATAAAAAGATAGTGGGATTTTCCAAAGGAAAAACCCACAAGTTGGAGCTATAGATTTCATAGGAATTTCAGCTGATTATAGATACATAGGTATTTATCGACGATCGTCACAAAATGGAACGAAAAAATTGAAAAAGAAGAAAATGAGAAGAGGAAGAAAGAAGAGGAGGAAGAAGAGAAGAAAGAAGAGGAAGAGAAGAAAGAAGAGGAGGAGAAAAAAAAAGAAGAAAAAGAGTGTAGGAGATAAAATAAGAACTTGGTGGAGAAAAAGAAGAAATTAGAAGAAGAAGAAGAAAACCCAAAGGCCCTTTTCAGGGCCCCCATATTTCTCGAAAAGAGATAGCCTTTCCATTGCCTACACCTTTTTTATTTTGTTTTTTATTTTTTTTAAAAAATAGAGACCCTCCCTGTTTCAATTTTACATAGACCCTATACAGTCCCATGGGTTTTTGTCCATGTTAATTCCCATAGACCCTATATTGTCCCACGATTTTTCTCCATGTTAAATTTACATAGACCCTATATTGTCCCAGGGGTGTTTTTAATGATAAGTCCCATAGACCCTATACTATCCCTATTCACTACTATCGTTACTTACAACTGACCTGTCATACATGTACTATTATACGATATTTATGTTGTCGAAATATCTAAAATGGGGAGGCAAGGGTCAGAGGAAACTCGGACTAATGTACTATATAATAACTACAATATAGCACATGCATGACAGGTCCATTGTAAACAACGATACGAGCCCCTGTGGGTTTTTCAAAGATATTTTTTTTACCAGTCCTCGAAAATTAATAAGGGTAATAAACTTAGAAGTGTTTTAATCGGAAAGAAATGTAATTGCCAGTACCCAAATAAAATGTAATTATTTCTTGGTAACGCTGTCAGTATACATACTAATACGAGTACTGCCGTGTAGACAAAATGATGCGATCTTATTACTAAAACACAAAAACTGATAACGGTCATAAATGGGTATGAGGCGTACTGTTTCGTTTAATTTCAGTTCTAATTTAAAAACGTGTCTATTAAAAAATATAAACGTACAAAGAATTCATAGATACGGTTATAATAACAATAATAATAATAATAATACAAATAAATAATAATAATAATAAAACTAAAACTACTAGCGAAATAACCTTGCAATTCAACCAATCCACGAAAATTGATAACGCCACCAATGGCGGTGTAATTTCAAATAGAACTTAAAAAATTGTAATAATAAACAAAATAAAATGTAATTACCAGCGCTGAAATGAAACGTACAATGCATTATTAGTAACGGTTCAAGTATATACACAACCGGTCTGATAACATAATACTAAATTTCCAGCAGCACAAGTCTCAACGTCAATGTTATTTTCTATAAACCACAATGTCCAATGAAAACCATCGTTTCAACAAAGTCATTTGCATATTTGCATAAATGAATATTTAATGACTGGTAGGATTTCTCCATTATCCCAAGTGATAAGTCGGTTTTTTTAAATGTCTATATTTAGATTACCACTGAAAATCCCCGTAGTTATTTTAAGACTTTTTGTAATCTTATTACTCATTCTAGTGCGAGCATGGATAAGAAATTATAATACATAACGTTTTTAATCAACCCATATTCCTAACAATTTATTCTTGAAATAATTCTAGGAATAAAATCTTAAACCTGCTTGATAATCTTTATACGTAACATTCAGACCTTAATTATATTATTCACAGAATTCCCCCCCCCCCCAGCACGCCTCTTTAGGTCTCATGTGACTAGTTCTTTCATTTTAATACAAATGGGATTCCAGACTAGCCCAATATTATATATGTATCTTCGATTTCCTCAATTTCAATTTTAGGCTGTCTATCAGCTCCAGCTTGGTATATTCCGGGTAAGTAAAATGCGTTTTTCTCAACATTACTACATATAGAACAGAACAGGCTATTACATCACCAGATAAGGGACCTCTTAGGGGGTATAATCACAAAAGAAGGTTGAAATTTTACAAACTTCAGTCATTTAGTTATACACATATATTCACTTAGAAATGAAGAAGATAAACTTTCCATAAATTAAGTTTAATGATTACAGCATTCATCGAGCTAACAAAATATGACTAGACCAAGTGTAAGTGTGTGTTACTATTTTGCTCTGGCTTTTTCATATATTTATTTTTTCCAATTAACATTGAGAAATTCAGCAGAATATATGTATAGTTTCATTTCTGAATGCCATTATTAGAAATTATATTATGTTGCGCGTCATGAACTTTAGTCATTTCGTTTCTTATTATGTTAAGATCCGTGTCTCGTACCAACCGTTTTCTAATTCTGTTATCTACGCGCTTCAATTATTATGTATTTCCCCTATCAACATAATGACCGCCATGATGCGTTTATTTTGATTACATGACCTACAATTGTACTTGTAGCTTCATAAGTCTTATTATAGATGCTTAACTCAAACGGTGCATTAATAGTGTAATGTCACAAATGGCTACCTTGTATCTAAATATAGAATTGGACTTCCCTTATAGTGTTTCTAATTTTAAAACATTATCAATTTAATGATTGAGGGTAGTGAAGGAAATGACTATACAGAGTTTCTTAACCTACCACACGATGTCCCATAATCATGACCATTTATTCTTGCAATATTTATATAAATAATATTTTTAATTTCATGATAATCTATGTCCAGACAATCAGACATTCTATGAATTCCCCCAAGCAGGCATCTTTTTTGATATCACATCTGTTATTAACATTTTATTAGTTTGGACTTGCCTAAGAACTTATAGATCTATCCTAAAGTTTCTACAAATTCCCAAGTCAGAGTTTGCTTTTCTTCTAATTCCAACCTGGTTTCCTAACACACATTTTACACAGCAGAGCATAACACGGTTTTATTTCACCGTATAACGGCTTTTTCGGGCGATATAAACACAAGGAAGTAACAAAGTTTCAACTCTCAAACCACTCAGTCATACATACACATCTACTTATTAAAACAAATAACAGTAGAGAGAAACCAAAACTCCACGTACTATATTAATTTTGACTGGTGACGAGTACAGTATTCAACAGACCATGTGTGTGTGTGTGGGGGGGGGGGTAGTATCATTCAGTTTGCTAACTTTTTTATACGTTTGTTTTTTAAATATAAATCAGCAGGAATGTATGTATGGTCTCATTTGTAATTTCCCGGTAAATTTGGAAAATTCATCAATATCAGTACGAGTCCATACAAATGCTCCATTTAGCGATACTATTCTAATATGTTATTGGAGTATTGATAAATACGTTTTACTTTAAGAAAAGTACTAAATTGACCTGAATTGCAATATGTTTTAATCTATTTGCTCCAAAAATGTATGGACAATTGTTGAAGGGTCTTTACAATTGCTGAATGGCATTTGCTGACCCTGACATGCTTCATTTTCTCCAGGTTTTTCTTGCAATGAAATTTCACACTCACAAACAATTAGAGTTTTGAGTTGTGTCTAGCGAGTTTTGTGTGTGTTTTTCAGAGCGGATAATTGTACCCAACGCGCTGCTGAAATTAACAAAACAATGACCTAATTGTCGTTAATAAGTTCTAAGATATGTATCGAGTATTCATTTGAAGACAGACACGGATTCTGAAATACGAGATTTTGTACAGCTTCCAATTGTAAGGGGGTGAAAAACTATCTTTATCATATAAACAAATATTATGTCGTAGTAGTGTTGGATATATAATTTACCTATGCACGAGTTTATTGATATGAGCGTGTATTTATGGATAACTCCGAATGCCTTATTTATTCATTCTTGTAATGTAACCTCCAAGCCAGATACTGCATTGAAGAATTTAATAATACTGATCATATAAAAATGGTACGTAATCAATATATATATATATATATATATATATATATATATATATATATATATATATATATATATATATATATATATATAAACCTTGTTAAGAGTCTAGAGTCTTAAAATAAGTGACAGAAAAGAGTGAAAAGCAATAAACAAAAAAATGTATTTACCTAGAATACATGGTAAAAATGAGAACAAAGAACTTAAGGTGTTGCGAATTAAATCCCAAAATAAAGAATGACAGACGTAAGTCCTAATAAATTAAAGTCCTGAATACAATTTAGTAGAAGTCCAGAATAAATCCAAAAATTGAAGGAGATGATATGTCTGTGGTAGCTTGTAGAGTGTTGATGTGTCTGTGTTAGCTTGTAGGGCGTTGATGTGTCAACAATATTTTGTTGGATAACAGTAATATATTTCCAGGTTTGAAATAACTATAAATCCCAGTGAATGTCTCTCTTACTGCATTTTATCAAAGCACATTTTTATTAACAGAAAAAAAATAATCACTTGAATTCAATAATTTCAAGAAAATAAATCTCCAGCCGAGTGGTCTAAAGCTCTCTCCGTTACGGATCACTGCCATCTCACCTCTGTCTGCGTGGGTTCGAGTCTCGGATTCGGCCAATGTGGGTATGTGAGAAAGCTTGCCAGTAGCTTCTCGTTGGCCGGTGGTTCTTTCCGTGGTTTTCCCGAATTCTTCCTCCACCATTAATACTGGCCACCATGTATAGTCTAAAAATGGCGTTAAACCCCACAACAACAACAACAACAACAACAAATCCTCTCGTGTGCTGAAAAATGTCGTTAAACCCTACAACAACTACAACTCAGTTACAAGATTATTTAGTTTTCTATTTGAACTCGGGTCACAATTAGCATATCTTAAAAAGAACTATCAACTAATGGAAAATAACCTTCTAGAATGATCCTGATGTTTACAAAATAAAAAAATGTTGGTTATTATTATATTGGACTTTTACTCCAATAAGGAGATTTCAGAACCAAGACCCAGGCCTAAATAAATATATTTATTTCTTCTATTAATAATGATCCTGATATTAAGCCCATACATATAAAGAATATTTTAGCTATGTATTAGCTGTTTACAAAAGAAAAAGTCAAATCAGGCCAAGCAGAAATTTAATTTAATTTTGGACAATGTATATATACCACTATATCGGCCAATTCTGCGCACCTGGTAATTCTACGCAATGATTCGACATTCCTGTAAACATTGGATCACGTGTTGTTTGTTTTGGTCGAATATCTAACTCGTATCAAGAAAGAACTATCATCCTTTAATTAAGGAAGTGATATCCATGAAGTCTACAAAAATAATCCACATTTCTACCCTAAATGCATATGAAAATGTGATTTATAAATATGAACATGATCTTCGTGAACTTGTAACCCAGAAAACCCTATTTACTATGTGTATCTTTTAGAATTATACAAAAATATACATTATATTAAAGATTGAGATATATACCTTGAAATAATACTGCATTTTAATCCAAGTTTCTAATTTTGCAAGTTATCCCACACGTACAAACCGTCTGCTATCCAAAACGTCAACTTGCTGCTAGAACGGGATTCTCAAGAAATTCCCTGGAGTATAGACTGTTTCTAAATTAGTAACTTTTTCCCCATAAACGAGGCGTTGTAAACACAGCACTTCCTATTCATTGTTGTTTCGCTTAATCATAATAGCTTTTTTTTTTAAAAATAAGGGGTGGTATCCCGTGTGTCCAAAATCAATATTATTTTGAACAGAATATTCTGGTGACAGTTGCCTCCTTTCAAATAGTAATCATTGCAGTATTTTATTTTCGTCAGTCGGTCGAATTCGGTATACACGCTTTGCTTCAATACTGGTGACGGAAGTAAAAGAGGTGGGGGCATAACCAATGCTGGTTTTTAGAATATGAGGCAAAACAAAATGCTATTTTAGCCAAGCAATGTTGATTCATTAACTATCAAAGGGTCAATCCGAGGCTTGTATGTAAACCGGGTTATTGTCTATGAAGGCCACTCCCCAAATATGGCACCCCACCCCTATTCAAGGCCCCATTGTGGTAATGTTGTTTTCTGTTTTTGTTTTTCTGTATCGCAGGCACCCCCACCCTTTAATATTTTTTAAACGCTGACAATATGTCAGTCGCGCTCGGGGATCGAACACGTGAGATAACTTTACACAGGTCGATTGAAAAATTGTCCGTACAGCAGGCCACTGGCTCCATTAAGAACATACGGCTAAAATAATGTACATGAACTGTACCAACGATGATGTTATATCAGTATATTCTCATTGATGAACAGACAAATATTTTTAAAAAATAGTGTACACGCATTTAACAGAGTAGGTATTAAGTATATGAACGTTTAATTCTATTATCGCACCAGGCATTAATTTTTGCCTGAGGCTGGGAAACTCTAGGTTCTATTATTAGCAATTTATCACATGTATTATTAGCCGTCTTGTCATGTCGGCTGGGGCAATGTATAAATGTGTGTCGAATTGGAATTACGACAATTTGCTGCGGCTGAAAAATACGTTACGTTAATGGATATACTGAAATTTTATTTTTTCATTAAACAGCTTTGACAAAGCTGATTTATAAGTGCCATTTGCGACAAACTGCACTGAATCTGGATCAGGGTGACTGCGATATTTTTGAGGAGATTTATAATATTAGCACAAGTAACCCTGCATCTGTGCTACCATCTGGTATACTTTATCTAAGGAATCTCTGCAACGTGTGATCATAGAAATTGCGGTAAAATATGACGGCGACAGTGATTAATTACTCAATAACCGTTTCACAACCTCGTCTTTTTTTACTCATATAGTTCACCAAAAACAAAAATCATGGCGCTCAACTCCAAAAGAATTTCTCAGCAATATATTACGATCTTGTGTCTAGTTTGGACATATTGGTCACTAACACCCAAAATATCATTCCGCCAATATATCAGTTGACAGCGTGGCTTTTTACCGGCTAGTTTTCTTGTATATGGCGAATGTCAACCGTATTTCGAAACATTCGGTCATCCAACACACGAAATGACCGAGTAGTGATAAACGGTAATCTTCCCAAGGACGACGATCTTTACTGGATTTGCCGAGATCGAATCATTCGAGTTCTCAGCGAGTAGTCCTCCGGTTTTGCCAGTCTGGTTTAGTCCTTATTTTAATAAACCAGACAGAAAAATTAATCTCAACGACTGTTGCGCAAAACATCAACATGTCTGGGCCTCCAAAACTGCTATTACGATATATGTTGGTCCCCATGATCCTTACAACGCTGACTATAATATCTGCAATAATTTCGTAGAGGCTGGCGAGGACAGTTTGGTTACCGCACGATGATGGATACGGCAGAACTAGATTTTGTGATCGCAGATATGGTGTCGCGATGTGTATGAGTATCACGTTAGCGTGTGTGTATACGCGACGGTACAAATATTGGCACGATTGTTGGCTACTACGATGGAGATTCACAGCAGTTCACCCATTTGTGATTTTGGATGTTCTCATATTCGCGAATAAGCCTATATTCGATGATCAACTGGTTTATAGCAGAGTCTGTTAGAGTCGCCACATACTCATTTTATATAAGTCGGTTGAAAATGGATCTTGTGTAAACCATTTATCGACGCAACCCCGCGGTGTTAAGACGCTACGCGTCATGACAACGACGCTGGTCTCGGAGAGACCCGCTGTGGCCATTTGACGTAATTATTTATGATCGGTCGATGTTAAATTAATCAGCGCTTATTATCAAAACGATAAATTATCAGAACCGTCAGTGAATGATCCAATCACGAGATATAGCACAGTCTATCTTAATGGTCCTAGTGGATTTGGTAAAAGAACACGTGCAATAAATTTGTTTAGCTGCTCTGACATGATTGTGTTAATTCCAGCTCACCGTCTTTCCAAACAGATGAAACAGCGGGAAATATAGTCATGCACGTATCGGTTTCTTTTCGATGGTGTGGTGATGCGTGGACGCCCGAGCGTATGGGAGAAAATATATACCGACGTTTCTTGATTACCTAACGACGAAAAACATTGCGATTATGATGTGCGGCGTTCAAGGAAAGACACCGTCGTTTCTAGGAGAATCACCGCATGACTTGCTGCGCAATTATGGTAGCCACAACGAACAAATATTGTATGACCATTTATCGCGCGATGAAACATTACGGCAGTTTATATAGCTAATCAGATTATAGCCGAACAAGATTCAATGTAAAATAATGCGTACCCTAATTCCAGAGACACTAATGTCTCATTTTTGGAACTCTTGGTGACCTAATGATCTGATACTTGTATCCATGAAAATCGTACTTGAATCACTTCAGCGTAGGTTATTTGAGCTTCATCGAGGAGCGATTTCACGCTGCCAGTTCGATTGTGTTATCGTGCAGTGGGGACACATACAAAATATTCACGTTAACATTCCAGGAACGGTTACATACCATATACTGGTACTTAATGATATACTCGAGGTTCCAGTAGATGCTGTACACTTGACTCTGTTAGCGAAGGAGATAGAGATATCGAGAGATTTCAGCGGCGTCAGGGATGTTTACCACATACGTGGCCCGCAATGGACTCTAGGAGCTGCGATAACAGTTCATTCGTCGCAATGGCTACCAGTCTCAGATACCAATGTCTGGATTGTTGGCGATGGCATAGAATGGTCAAATCTAGTATATTTGGCAGTGTCGAGAGTTACAAATATGTCTCAACTACGCAGAATTATCTATGATAAACCAGAAACGTCGTCGGAGAGGTTGGTCAGGGAAACGATAGTCCCTTGCACTCTAAAGAAACAATCAGATTGTTATGCGCGAGAAAACAACAAAAAAAAATATAAAAAAAATTTAAAAAAAATAAATAAAAAAAACAAGCGTCAGTTTGATCTTGATATTTAATTTATCATGACACTGAAACAACGACAAAATAATCACTACACCTGCTGTAACAAAGTAATGCTGTGACAATATTTTCCCAACGCCGTACGACAATTTACTATGGACAGAATCGAGAGTTGTCTGGGCTACACGCGAAAATGTCGCTCTGACATATCTTGAATGTAACAGATGTAAGTGAGCGAGCTCCTCTAGCCCCTTCGCGCTTGAGTCCCTTGTTACTGGCTGAGGCTGAGGCTGCGTCTCTGCGACACCGGATACAAACAGGTGATAACTGGGTGTTTTCAGGAACTACCTGTAATTGTTCATGGACTTATCCACGTTGAGGAGCTGTTGAATCTAGTCTGTAGATTGGTGACTGCACAGTAGATCTAACCACGCTGAAAATTTGTATGTGAGATTACACTCCAAATGGAATCAGTTACTCTTGCTGAACTACCTTCTTTTTCACCGGATTCGTATAAATACCTAAAAGTTACTTTAATGCCCGCCACTGGCTGTTGTAGCTGACTTTCTGGTGATTTTTGTTGTGGTATTTATTTTGTCGCGATTGCCTCGATGAATTTCATGTTAATTTTACAAGTGATATTCTTGTTTAACGCGGCCACCACGTGAGGCAGTCTCGCAACCCTTTCATGAGATCTGTCCTAACTCAGTAATTACTGCGTGTATTGGTGTCCAGATAGTCGCTGTGCAAGTGTTTGATTACTTCGTTCAACGATGACCTGATCACGATGTAACAAGGTGTGTCCACGTCTGATTTTAACGTTATGTTGTGTCATCAGCGTCGTTACTGCACAGAGAAATCCTTTGTGAGGATCAACCTGTAGCAACTGTGGCCAGCGCAGGCCGCCACGTTGATAAATTCGTTCAAACTCGGCTGCGACTGTTGCTGTTTTAGTCGACAACGGCTCCTCTTGATTGTATCTCCTTTCAACGTCTGTGCCAGTCAACGCGTATTTGTATGTGTGCTGTTTGCATTTTATGTAAATGAAGTCATGTGTTAAAAACAAGATATCTGCGTTGAGTGTTCCGACATCAAATCGGGTATGCTGAATCGTTTTGGGACGTGCTAGATAAATTTGACATAATGCCTGTCGTGACAACCGATCTGTGGCACTTGTGACACCAGCTTCATCAGCGAGTTTGCTAATCGCTGCTGTGCCTCTCTAGTATCCGGCTGGACTATAATAAATCGACTCCAGCATGTAATTATCGGAAAATTAATTGCTGCCACGGGGTGTCTATGCCCCTACGGTTATTTTACCAGTCATCGCCGATCTTATCAACCAGTTGATGAGTGATTCTCTGCTGTTTTAAATCTTTATCGAGTTCAGCGTGTGAATCAACTTGACGTGTGCGATATGTCGTTGTTGCAAATCTTTGTTTTTGTAGCCGACATCATCAGTATGGCACAATTGATCAATCACATTTATGGGAACTCGCCTGGTTTTGGCAGATTCTTTTTCGTCAAGTCTAATATCATGTCGGGTTCCAGGACTGAAATAAATATATCCCGGAAGATGTTTTTCTCCTTGGTACTTTACCAATGGACTTCCTGTTAAGTTCCTGAGTGTCGCAACAATGTCACCACCAGTGACTGTATAGGCTTTCACAAACTTATATTGTTTGTGCCACATTTCACACACGTACATGTGAGCGCTCGCCTGTTATTTTTCGTCGTTGTTGCACATAAGCCAGTTGTATCCGTGACCGTCTTGCATTGAACACAATATAAACTCATGATTATACAATACTATATTACTGTATTATATTTATCCAATATGAACGTAGTTGACGTTACAGCGACACGCGAGCAAGCATCGTTTAAGCATCATCCAGTGTTACCAAATTCCATTTGAGCTACTATAATTGGTCCGTCTGGGTCTAATAAAACTCAGGTGTTGTTCAAGCTGATAATGAGGTGGCTCAAATGGGACACACTTTTTATTTAGTAGAGCCATCCACAGATGACCAACGAAGCTATGATGTTCTTAATGAATTCATTGAATCGACAGCGGGTTTGGAAAACAACGATGTTACTGAGTTTATCGTTGACATCGATGAAATGCCGTCCATCGAGGATCTGTCTAGTGGTTTACGATGATGCCATGCCTGACAAACAAACAAATCCAGCCAGAATATTTTGAGTGGGGCAGATAATAACACAGATGTAATTTACCTTACACAGAAGTACACTCAAATCTCCACAGTGCTCAGAGATAACTGTAGTTTTTGGTTTAATTTTAACCGTGTTGACACACATACGCTGGGAAATGTTCATAACTAAGTTCAAAAACTTCTTTGCAAATGCTCAGAAAACCTCATAATAAGTTTATACGAACCAGCAACACGCTATCGAATTGGTTTTTATAAAATATTTTATTAAAGAAATGCGTTTGTTGTATAATGAACCAGGAAAATATTAACGAGATGATACAGGAGCGACGGGAAGAGGGAAGATATACACTAGCGGTAGAATATAGATATATAGATTTTTCAAATTACTCCCACGAGAAATTGTGGTTGACATTTATTGATTTACACGAACAACATAAGATAGCTCAGTTTGTTCCGCCGGCAAGCGTCATTGAAAAGTACTATTACAGGTGTCTCGACAATATGAAACTCGAGCGGCTGTAAGTACGCGTGCAAGCTATGATTCGCGAATCCACCAAGGAATCCGAGGAATTGCAACGTCACCAGTACCCAGAACAATCAATGACAAATAATATATGTTATATTTTGTCATTATTTTCTTTGTTTTGGTGGGCCGTCACAATCTGTCACGCACATACAAAATAATGGTTAATTCTTCAGCACGCGTGTCAAATAAATTACTGGGTATGCGGTTAGACGAAAACGTATTCGTGACAGCGACGGATTACGACATCGTAAATGAACAGGATTAACGGGCACTGACACAATCAAAGGACCCGGCTGGATATCCGGATAAAAGCTGTAAAGGACATAACCCTGCTGGGCCTACCCATGGGATGCTTGCCCAGGCCTTGTATCAGTACCGTCGACTCCATCACATACTATATTTACAGCAATCGTCCACGTGATATTGACAATGCCAGGCGATACATGACGACAACCACCTATTGGATCGTTGTTATCTTAGAGTGGCCTACCATCGGCCATCCCAGCAAATTTCTGACTGAAGACCCATAAATGTCAACGGGGTAATCCACTGTCGATATTTCAATGCCGGCACTCAACGTTGGCTCGTGTTCTTTGAAAAAAGAACGACTTCCCAGACGGGGTCGTTCCATCGCTGGGTTTATATGAAAATACTAGTGAATTAATAGCGTCTAATCCACCAAATAATTTTTTTCTGATATTTGGCCAAATATAAGAAACTCTAAGTTGTGCCATTGCATTTCAAGTGACCGACCATTTGGATTTTTTTTATATTGGAGTTGGAAAACCAATATCAAAGTCTGGTTGCGTTAATGTCGCTGATGTCATTGTGGTAGTCAGCGGTGTTGTGTTAGCGACCATCTGTTCCAATAGTGTGGTTATTTCTGGGGTCATTATTGTCTATACGGTGGATTCAGAATGTGGTGCTAGCAACGGTGACGAAGATATGTTTGTGTTCTTGTGAAACAGATAATAAATATCTCTGATCTCAGCGAATTCATTGTCTGATATAGCACAGTCGTTTAACCCCTTGACAATATCGAAGATATATTTGTACTCATACATCGCCACGTACGTTATTTATGTGTGTTCCTGTAATCTTTTGCTAGCACATGAGGATATTTTTTCACGATTATATTGAGGATAACAGCAACGTTTACAACAACAGCGACACCAATTCCAACCACGGGCAATATCACACGCGTCGCTGATAGCGTGCCGATTGACGTCGTTGTTTCAGCAACCAGCGAGGACACCGCTTAAACAACATTATCAAATGACGATAACTTGTCTGCGATATTTTCTTTTGCTTTGTCATGTGCTAGTGGATGATTTCTTTTAGCGATGCCTTCCACGCAAAGGCTTGGCTGTACCGAAATGACTGCGCGATTCATTATCTGTATACTCAGTTACCAATTCATGTGCTTTCGCGACGAATTCCAGACATAACCAATACGTTGTTGATATTAAGTCTTTATCTGCTGGTTCCAGTATGAATATTTCCTCGGTATTTTGATTTGACACGACCAACACTGTTCAAAAAAAATCTATTGGTGGAATAACGCTGTGGCAATGTGGTTGATATATTAAATATGGCAGTTCTAAACACGGAGAGCCTGTACACCCATGTCATATCAGCGGTATGATCGAGTGCGTTGTTTTGTTGTGACCATGCTGCTGATCCAGACGCAGATGTGTATACCGCGTCGATGAGAGGACGTATGAACTACATGATCTTGAAGCGCTTTAATTTTGTCTTCGATTTATGTGGGCTTAACGACGCCGGCGACCATTGGATTTCCCAACAAATCAGCAGCGACTCGGCTTATGTTTCTGTGAAAAACAATTTAAACGCGGTTTTGTGATTGTTATATTCAGTTCTGAATATGGCCAATCCATCATTATTCGTTGTTAACGAGGTCCTTATCGCGATGACGTTATTGTCCACGTATTTCATCGTTGCAGCGTTTTCGTCTGATTCTGGTTCTCTCAAGTTAGCGATTATTTGTATCGCCGGTTTTAGCAACACGTTTAAAGATCTCTCCTATGGTTTGTCCGATTGATAGGCTCGAGCTTTTGGCGTCTTCCACCATCAGCAAATACGACGATGTCATCGTTGGTTGTACCTGAGACTCGCGTAATAATATGGATCTATTTGTTAATCCTCGTCTTTAGCCCCCCCCCCCCCCCCGTTGATCCTGGAAAACAACCTCATCCTTATCATTCCCAGGGAGGGTCATACGATCAGCAAAATCATCTCGTGTTGCATTTGCTGATAATTCAATGTCGCAGAGACCCCTGTGCGTAACAGATCTACTGCAAATATCTACCATTATAAACCATTAACCTGTTTAAAACGACTGGTGTGTGTGTGACCTAGTGTGGCTCGAACATCTGTTTATTAGAAAATTGTCTCGGCAAAAACAGTAATATTAATTTTCTCAAAATCGTTCACAAATTGTTTTGATAGCAAACATGTTATTTCAATTATTCCTTGCCCAACCAATCCTAAAACTCGCAGAATAATATCGTCCCATTTAATATTACTTGGCTTTAAAGGTCCTTGCTGATCCTGAAGAAGAAAACAACAACTTCATCGTGGTTAGCTTGAGCCCATTCAGCATATCCATACCTCAATTTGCGTAATTGTGGGGATGGTCATTACCTGACTGGCTTGTATTAATGAAAGGTAATACAGCGCTCTAAACATCGATCGATCGATCGATCGAGAGAGAGAGAGACTGATTGATTGGTATTCCTTTATTCCTCAATTTTCTGAAGATTTTAAGAAAAATTTTAAAAATGCAATGGAATATATAGAATCACAAAAATAGTGGATTCGTTACTTATGAAGTCCTCTGAATTACTTATAATATCTAACTAATAAATAAATGCATGTACTAAACTAGACACAATATACAATGCTTTTGAAAATATAACCACAGAAAAAAAAACAATGTTTTAACATTTGAAAATAGAACTACACAACAAAAATAGTGCCCTAATAGCTTTGCAGTTAAGTACACGTATTTCTTTCCTTATATTCTTTGTAAGTTCTCTATTGAATCAAATACAAAATATCCATTATCTTAATGAAATACATGGTAGATAGTCTGATCACATTCATCCATGCCTCAAAATCAAACCGTTATGCGACGTTATTTAAACCACCAAGTAAATCAATCAGCATAACATCATCTAGCTGATCACAGAAATCACGGTAAATCACTGGAGGCATATACGTAAACAGACTTTCCATCAAGTGGTTTCTGTCGTCTAAGGTTAAGGGACAATTCATGGAACTTTGCGAAATACTGTCATCGCTCATTTTGCCACATAAGGGAACAGTCCAGGTCTTGCTTGCATTCCTCTAATACGAATTAATGTCTTATATTCCATTTTTCTGCTCGAGTCAGTGTAAGCAAATTTCCATATGTAATAGGTAGGTGGTCCGATATTCAGAAAGCAATTTTATCGTTTATTATATGTCTCCTTACACCACCTCTGATTATTTCAGGTATTAGTATATAATCAAGTGTGGACTTTCGTGACATGTCTTTTGATCTATACGTGATGTATAAATGTTCATGAGGTTTTATCACCGACGTAGCAACTATGTTTCTCTGTTCTATTCTTTTCCTGAGAGCAATGTCTCTTCTGGATGGGTTTTTACACACAATATCTGCATTCATGTCTAATTAATTATGCATATATTTTCAAAAGCAATACTATCATTCACATCAAAAACAATTTCACACAATATGTCATCTGCATCATCAGTTCTAGTTGTGGAGGGAAAGTAAGTTGCAATCAAAAGTATAGGTTCCAACTCTCTCACTAAGACTTTCACCGCCATACTATTTGGCAAATCAGTTTTTTTAAGGTGCTTAATGTGCATGGTGATCTATAAAATACAGCAACCCCGCCACTACCTCTTTAGCATTGTTGTAACTCTTCAGTCAGAAGCGCTACTACTTTGAAATGATCATGTAATTTATCTAAATACTTTAGATTCTTTGTAGAAAGCCAATGTTCAGTGATAAAACATATCTGTACCTGGTAACAGTTCAGTTAGTTTCTGCGTGCTAGACGTTATATCACGTACATTCCACGTTGAAATAATGAGCATAATTACAATTAGGAAGCGATTATCAGTCGTATGACTATCTTCGTTAGGAATACATGTTATATTTCTAATGCATTTCATCAGGTGGATAGTCTTCTCTCCATTTTCTGTTTGATGTCGATTCCCTACATTTCATTCCAGAATTCCAAAGTGATTCATTGTTCATCATCAATTGAAAGATGCATTTAGTCGAAATGTGTGTGTGTGTGTGTGTATATATATATATATATATATATATATATATATATATATATATATATATATATATATATATATATATATATAAAATAAACAACACCTACACGTAGAATGTAGAATGTGTGTTATCCTAAACGTATGAACCAACATAGTTCAGATATAAAAAAATTATATCGATCAATCATTTTCATCTCATGTTGCCGCACATTTTAACAAAATTTCCCATACATTGCAAGATTGATTTCTCCTTCCAACCTATTGTTAAAGCTGATTCTGAAATGGAACGTCTGCTAAACGAAACCTATTGGATTCACCGTCTTAATACGCTATATCCAAAAGGTCTAAATTTAAAAACACTATATGACATTCATTAATTCTGTTTATTTTTCGGTTTTTTTCTGAATTTTGTCCCCTGTTTACAATTAGATAAAAATATTTTCATATCATTTTACTTTGCAGAAAAACTTAATTGGTAAAAGTTTATAATCTAATATTATGAAAATAAGTTTATAATATGATTAATTATTTATAAAATACTTGATAGTAAGCGTTATGCACACCATATTTTTTATTATATAAATTGAGTTCCGATAACCCATTTAATATTTGTCAAGATTATATCAAGATATAATTATATATATATATATATATATTAATTATAATTTTTAAAAAATTATTTATTTTCTATATCTCTAATAAGTGTGCATTATTCATAATAAAAATATTGATAAAACTTTATCTCTATTTAGTAATACATGTTATATATATATATATATATATATATATATATATATATATATATATATATATATATATATTTTTTTTTTTTCATCCATCCACTTGGTGTTGTTCCTTTATGAGGCGGACGAATGTTACCGTCACTCATTGCAATGGGTTGCAATAGCTGTCCTTATTTTATCTTTATTCTTTCTTATTTTGACATTGGACTGCAGAATGCATCTTATTTTCTTAGGACTTGTTCAAACACATCTGATTCTATATCCCTTTGATTGGGTCTGGTAATTATAGTCTCAATACTTCCATATGATGTATCACTTTTTCTCCCCTCGTCATTCGGAAGCATTGTATGATCTTCTGGTGATTTGTTATGCCTTTTTTGTGTTTTATTTATGTTGTTTTCATTTAATTTTATGCTTATTCTTTCTTAATAGTTTAACCTCTTTTTCTGATTTTCAGTTGATTTACTACCTTTTTCGTTTTTAAATGTTACTTCTCTTTGCTGATTATGACTCACATTTTATTTTATATTAATCTGATTATTTCGTGAAAGTGGCGTGAAAGCCTTCAATGTAAACATAGCGAGACCATTTTGTGTATCTCTTTCTGTCCATATAGTACATTTTCTTGATCAATAGATGGAGTGCTACCATATCTACTCTCCTTGCATGCTGACAGTTCATGATTTTCATGATTTGCTTTCACTTGCAAGTCTACGTTTATTCCACTTGCTTTGTTAGACTGACTGTATAATTTATGTCTTGTACAAATTGTGTCTAACTTTCCATCAGTACAGTTTATCCTTTACATGGTCACATCTAGATGTGAAGCAATTCATTTTATCTTGTTTAACCGGGTTGCCATTGCTTGCATCTGGATATACATTCCTCTGTTATCATTCATTAGTTTTTGCTCTTTTAATTTTAGTTGTTCTATCTAAGCATTAGCTTCTTCAACTTGTCTTGAATTTTTTAATCTCATTTTCTCTCTGTGTGGCAATATCACCTATCTGGTTTTCCAATCTGGACAGTTTTTCTTTAGACTTATCATTCTTTGTCTTTGCTGGGCAGATATTGTACTCTTTCTATCAGCATCTTCATCTGTGCTTCGTGAAGCGTAATCAGATACTGCAGCTTTCGGACTTAGAGATATAAATATAATGGAACCTTAGGCGAAAACTTAGAAGAAACAAAGTAAACATACCCAGAAAGGATATAACGTGCAACAACAACGAAAAAGTTCAATAAGCAAGCTTGCGGCTTACAAGCTGGCGTCACACGTCAAATGAACTCTGAAACAAAACTGTTGATAGCATGCTTGTATCATCATAAGTGGTGATATCTTCAAAAGAATAGCTCGTAGACGAAAACACAAGTCACGTGTTTAATCAACACACACGAAGGTAACTCCTTCAAGACCACTACAGAATAGAGAGTAACAGTTGTCTTTCTTAGATCATATCAACATCCCTTTTTCTCTAACGAAACTAATTGAGATCTAAACAAAACATCAATTTATGAACAAGTTAACAGGTTATAAAATTTACAGTTACAAAAAATACTGGCTTTGGATTTTTTGACTTAGATAAAAATTATTGACTAGACTTTAACTGAAAATGATTTAAAGAAGACAGGATTTTATACTATGCAGTCATCAAAATGCAATGCAAATAAATTCAACTAATTTAGCTAACAATAACTGTAACACTTGAAAACATTTCTAGATCACTACAGGGGATTATCATGTCCCTCACAACTGCATAAAACTGACTCAAAACCTCACATAGTCTTTGAGATAGGTTGGCGTCTTCACTTCGCGCCTGGGTCTTATAACTGGTGTAGTCGCTGATTCCAGGCATGTCGACTCTGGTACGGGACGCCTCTGATCAGGTTCCTTTACATGCGTGTCAGCCGTTTGCTCCTGTACAGTTGTTCTTTCCGGTGATTTATCGCGGATTTGTACTGGGATTGATGTCGGTCTGTGTCGATGTGTTCACTATTTCTCTTGTAGTGAACACCATCCGTTGAAGTTACAATACAGTTTCGGTCGTTTGATTCTGTAATAACACCTTTTCTCCAGGGTTTATCTGGTTTGTGTCGGAAATATACAGGCTGACTGTTTTCAAGTTTTAGTTTAATTCTAGCACTGCGGTCATAACTTTTCTTGATGCAGTCCTTCCTAGCATCTCGCTTCTTGTTTCTGGGCGACTTCTTTTGAACCAAAGGTAGCATTGATCTTGTTTCTCTCCCAAACATCATTTGGGCCGGACTTAGACCAGTGTCCTGTCTTGGAGTATTCCTTAGTTCTAGCAGTGCTTCGTACTGATCAGTCCTAGAGTTCAGGCATTTAACCATCATGCCTTTTATAATCTTCACACCGGCTTCGGCTTTGCCATTTGACTTTGGGTGATGAGAAGTCACGTGATGTTGAATGCCCCACTGTTTCGTGAACTGACTGAATTCGTCAGACGTAAATTGTGGTCCACCATCGCTGATGATTATTCTAGGTATTCCAAATTGCGCAAACTGCTTCTTGAGTTTGATAATGACTTGACTTGATGATGTTGTGGTGAGTAAATCAACGTCTATAAAATTTGAGTAATAATCAATCGCCAGCAAATAGTTTCTACCCTGTATTTCAAACAAGTCTAACCCAATTTTCTCCCATGGGTAGTTGCCGTCATCATGTTGCCGCAGGGGCTCTTTCTGGAGTTTTGGCTTTCTCTCCATGCAGTGTTCACAATTGTCTGCTAATTGTCTTATTTCTTGATTCATTCCCAGCCAGAAAACGGTTCCTCGTGCTCTCCTAACCATACTGTCAAAGCCAAGGTGGGCACTATGTAAACGTTCTTTAATTTGTCCTCTCCAAGCTTTTGGAATTAAAACAGCTTCCCCTTTCCGTATTATACCGTCATAAAAGCTCAGTGTGTCTCTGATAGAGAAATAAGGTCTCACTTCAGGCTTTAGGTCATTTTTGTTTTTGGGCCATCCTTCTATAATACGGTCAATCAACAACTGACAAGTTGTGTCTTTGGCAGTTTCTCTCCTGATTTCTGTAATTCGCGCATCCGGAATTTTATCAAACATTTCGACCTCACATACTTTCAGCCTAGTCAGTTCAGTGTCATCTGACAAACTATAAGCACGACTTAGTGTGTCCGCAATGATTAATTCAGATCCTTTGACGTACCGAAACGTAACATTGTATCTAAACATCTTCATTAGAATGTCTTGTAGCCGCTTTGGTGCTTGACTGAGTGGTTTCTTCAGGATGGTTTCCAGAGGTTTATGGTCGTTTTCAACAATCACTGGGCGACCATATGTGTACTGATCGAACCTCTCTAGCCCATACAATACTGCAAGCGCTTCTTTTTCTATTTGTGCCCAGTTCCTTTCAGCTGGTTTCAAAGATCTTGATGCAAACTCAAGTGGGTGTCCATCTTGCAGCAGAGCAGCTCCTAGGCCATCTTTACTACTATCAACTTGTAGTACCAAGTCCTTATTTGGATCGTAGATTGCTAACACATCTGTTTGCTTTAACAGTTGTTTCACTCTTTCAAAAGCTTCCGTGCATTGTTTTGTCCATTTCCACGGTGTGTTCTTTCTAGTCAGGTTTCTCAATGGTTCAAGAGTCTCAGACATATTTGGCACAAATTTAGCCATATACTGTACCAATCCACAAAATCGTTTGATTTCAGTAACGTCCGTCGGAGCATTCATTTCAAGAACAGCTTTGATTTTATCGTTATCTGGCTTGATACCTTGTGGCGTGATTCTGTGTCCATGGAAAGTGATTTCAGGGCCCATATCCTTCTTTCCTTCATTCAAAACAATGTGCCTCTCTTCACAGCGTTTGTAAAGCTTTGCCAGCTTTTCATCATTGTCTTTCTGAGCTGCTATTTCATTATCACCACAACCAACGATGATAATATCATCCGCAATTGTAAATATGCCTTCAAGGTCGCTAAGAGCTTCATTCAGTTTCCGCTGAAATATTTCACTGGATACATTCAGTCCGAACGGTAGTCGAGCCCATCTGTATCTTCCAAACGGTGTTATCATAGTAGTAAGTAGACTGGATTTTTCATCAAGTCTAATATGCCAATATGCTTCTTGCACATCGAGTTTCGTGAATACTTTGGCATTATGTAATCCTGGAACTACGTCATCAAAAGTTGGAAGTCTATATCGTTCTCTCACTAACACTTTGTTCAGCGGTTGAGGATCTAAACATATCCTCCACGATCCATTGCTCTTCTTTGTAATTGCCATCTGGCTAACCCATTCAGTTGGTTCTGTAACTGGTATTAAAATGCCGCGTTCTGTCAGTAGGTCAATTTGTTCTTTCACCTCAGTTCTCACTGCCAGCGGTATGTTGCGAGCTGGCAATGCCCTGGGTTTTGCATCATCTGTGAGTCTGAGGTTCACTTCACCAAGATCTCCGAGGTGGCGTTTGACGCTTCCGATAAAATTATCGGTGTTAATTGTGACCAGTTTCAGTTCTTGAACCGCTTTCAAACCTAGCAAGCAATCTAGCTCATTTGGCACAATTACAAAAGTTACGTTATAAGTTTCATTGTTCACTGGGTTTGTCACTGTCAGAGTTGCCTCCCCTAAGGATTTCGCTGTTGACTTGTTCCACATTCTGAGATGTGACACTTTCTGTATTCTCCGAGATTTTCGGACAAATCTCTGTTGGATTGTATTTACCTGGGCCCCAGTGTCAATGTGAAATGTTACATCACAGTCATTTACAATCATTTTGGCTTTTGCCTTTGAATTGATCGAACTGTCAATGTAGTTAAGCCAGAATTCTTCTTCTGTAGCTTCTTCGGGCTTGTCATTTTGGTCAACTGTTTGCACTTTCTTGCAGCATGATTTGAAATGGTTCTTTACACCACAGTTGTTACATCTCTTTCCCCAGGCTGGACATTTTTCTTTGCTTCGTTCATGAAACAGTCCACAGAAACCGCACTTAAGTTTCGGTCTTACCAATCCAGTACCAGATACACCTGCTTGTGATCGTGGTTTCGCGTTATCAACTTTGTTCACCGAATCATGTACTTTGTCTTGTCTGATTTCTTGCACATGTCTATTTGACTGTTCAAATGCTCGGCAAGTTTGAAGACACTTGTCAAGTTCAAGTTTTTCTTCTCTCAACAACAATTCTTGGAGCTTACCACTTGTGCTGAGTACAATTTTATCTCTTATCATTCTGTCTTTTTCTTTGAAATTGCACGACTCTGCTCTTCTCCTAACTTCGGTAAGGAAATGTTCGAACGATGTAAAGTCATCATATTTCACACACCAGAACCTGTGGGTTTCAAGAACTTCATTCCTCCGTGGATTACAGTAGGCTTCAATCTGTTGCAGAACTTTGTCTGGATCGTTTTTGTCATCTTGATTTGCCCATACAAACTGGTCATAAATGTCAATAATTACCTTCGGTCCTGCACAGTGTAAAATGATGCTGGTTCGAACTGTCTTGTCTTTGTTTTGGGAACCACTAGCGGTCAAATATATTTCTATCTGTCGCTTCCATCTCTTGAAGTTTTCACTTATGTTTCCTTCAGTAATATCTAAAGTCCCAGGTGGCTTTAACGAGTCCGCCATGTCGAACGAATCAAATCGGGACGAATGTTCAATTAAATGTGATCTATTTTCGCGACCTGGCTTGGTCAAATTTTCGGAGTTTCTTCAACTCTGTGCGTTTATCCAGCGAAAATCAACGTTGCAGACGTTATCAGGATATGCGTTCACCGCTGCCACCATGTTGATAGCATGCTTGTATCATCATAAGTGGTGATATCTTCAAAAGAATAGCTCGTAGACGAAAACACAAGTCACGTGTTTAATCAACACACACGAAGGTAACTCCTTCAAGACCACTACAGAATAGAGAGTAACAGTTGTCTTTCTTAGATCATATCAACAAAAACCAACACAAAGTACCCCAAGATTGGCTATTATGATATTATTGGAAAAGTTAGGCATAAATGATCTTGATAAGAAACATGCATTAGTTCACAAGCGTCTGCTGTTTGCGAAACTGAGGAAATACAATACAAAAAATGTATTACCTATCGGAAAAGGAACAAACTTGTATCTAAATGCTTGCTTTCAGGGAAGAAAAAAAGTACAAATCTGCACGTGAGTTTGAAAGACAAGTGGTAATCACTAGGAAGACCATTCGAAAATGTAGCAAGAAATGAGTATTAAGAAAAGAGAGATTATCAAAACTAAGTACTCGAATATTGTGATCGATTTCTAGAGAGAATGTAATGTCAAATAAACTCAAAAGAAAGTGGTGTAAACTGACTCTTACACAATCTGTTGGAAGTATTTCGTATACAGCACCATGAAAGCAAGATAGGTAGAGCCGTTTTCCGTTGTTTTAGGCCAATACATGTGATATTAGTGAGTTTCTGCAACAGGCCAAAGTTTTATGTAATCGGCATAAAAAATATGGCCTTACTATTACGTGCCCTACATAATGAAGGTGTCACTGTCAACAAAAAAACTGACCGTTTTATCGCTCTTTATAACGTTGACGCTGAAAATTGAAAAAATCTTAATGAAAATGTTCCAAAAGAAGATATTATCTTTATAGAATGGAATCAAGTACAGGAGAAAGGAAAAGGTAGATGAAAGTAGGTGCAAACAGTCATGCCAAATTGACAGTTTACATACCTTTTCTTTAAGAATTCGAAGGCCATATGCAAACAGTTAAGAACCAATACGAGAAAGTCTGATGGAGGGAGAATTAATAATCTGTATGGGCTCTGCAGAAGATTTCACATACTCTGCTGTGGAGGAAGCGCAGTCAGCTTAGTGGAATACCGCCATGGTTACACTATATATTCGGGTTGTGAATTTTCCAAATAACTATGACAATTGACCTATTGCCACTTGTCAATCATGCTGATCAAGTAACCCATCAACCAGTGTAAATTAGACACACCTGCAGGTATTGCTTACGTCCGCAATTTTCTTCCGACAAGCTGCTTGTTGCCACAAGCAGGCAATAAAGAATGGGTTATGATAAGTAAGTACCATTTTTGCAATGATTTGTTGATTTCTCGATAGATAAGGGTGAAAAGAAGGCATTGGGAGCCTTGTAATTCTCGCTGTCGATATCCAGATTTTCTAAATGGAGGAATTAGATTTATTCCTTTTCCGAAACATAGACAAAGCTTCAATGGATAAAGACTTTTTTTGTGGTCGTGTGTACGATCAGTTTGCATAAGAGTTTGTAGAAAAGCATATCCCATCGATGGTTTGAAGGTGGGGGGGGGGGAGTGAAACTGAAAATGTGCGTAAAAAACAATCGTTTCTAGAATATGTGTGGAGAACCTTTCAACGTTCGCTTTGATGTATATATTTTCTCTTGTATAGAAAGCACTGAATCCCAGACAGCATTATTTTAAAGTTTGAAAATTTACACTTTAATGTTGGCTTGTCCCAAAAACAATGATTTATCGTACTGATCTTTCAGACACGAGAGTGACTACTTTTTCATTGGGCTAAACGTGGGTGGGGGATACACAAATGCAATAATAAACAAATACAAAAACAATGGTTTCATAGAATTATTGTTTGACATATTAAACATGCATTTACATGTTTACCATAACAGACGTCATTGATCAAAATTCCATCTGAAGAACATAGTAGAACTTTAAATTATTATGTACAATGTATACTTCTGAACAGTAATTATTTACGATTTTGACACTAATTTTTAAGTTATTTATTTCCAAGGCAGCGTGAACATAAGCCAGATAAAATTAATAAGGATAAGTTTATATACTAAATACATTAACATCTTTTGCAGCGAATTTCCATGTACACGAATAAGTTATCGAGCAGCTTTAAAAAAAATTTTTTTTATATTATTTATGGAAATAAAAGACTTAGGTTATTACTATACGAACTTGAACTACGAATATAAATATTGTCAACTGCAGTATAATTTATGCGACTTTGAAATTTTACATTTTTTTTAAAGAATATTACAAATCATTTTCAATTAACGTATTACTTAAGCTCAAATATATTTATTTGCCAAATACTGCATGTTTGTCTGAGGTTAGCAGGGCGTCATGTCACGCGAATTGGTAGGCTGAAGGTTAATTCTTACCTCAGTCTAGCAGGCGTCTGTTATGTATGATCTCACATTGCAACATAAGTTCTTGCAATGCCTCGGAAACTGTTACCTAACGTGAAAGAAGGATATTTTAATTCGAGGCGATCCACTATTTAACGGAATCAGCGACATCCCAGCACGGGGACCCCGAGTGACCGAGTAGTCTAAAGTGCTCGCCGTTAAGGATCAATGCCATCTCACCTCTGTCCGCGTGGGTTCGAGTCTCGGGTTCGCTCAATGTGGGTATGTGAGAAAGCTTGCCATTAGCTTCTCGTGGGTCTGTGGTTCTTTCCTGGGTTTTCCCGGGATATGATCAAAGTCTCATCTGGGGATTTTGTAGCGGATGTATACGAACATGAGTGGTTTATTGCCAAAGAAATTGAAACATGAGCTGAAGATTATGAATAATAAATAAGGTTGATAACAAAGGCAGTGAAATTAGATGGAATAAACGGCCACAAGAGAAAAATGAAATCTGGATCCTCCTTTCTCCTGTTTTGTTACTACTAGATGAGCCAGCACCATGCAGAAAAAAAACCCCATAAAAGAACATACAAAATTAACTCAACTCATCAAATAGATGAATAAGTTCAAGAAGTGGCAAATGTGATTTATCAGTGTTTAACAATAACTAAATGAAATCAATCAGATGGCTCAGTGCCTTTCGTTTAGAGATAAAACTGTTATTTGTTGTAGATTTGTAGTTAACATTCGCTACCAGGTTTAGGGCTTTACGTTTATCATTATATATATTTGTGCATTAGAAATAAATTATTTAAAGTTTTGTTTTCAATTATTATATGATCGTTCATACATGTCAATAATGTGTCAGAGTACCTGTTTAATTTTCGTGATAATCTTATAGATGCCTGAATGTATATTATCAGAAGTGAAACTTGAAATATCATGTCTTTGAAACAAACATGGCCCATAGTTATGATGAGTTTCCACTCTTTGTTCGGCTTCAGATGAGAATGACTGTTGTATTTGCCTATCGTGACTTGTTTCATAAATAGATAATAAAAATATACATTTTATTATTGCAGATATAAGAAAATACTTTACTTAAAAAGCCGAAACCCGAGCACCGACATAATATTACGCAGGACTTTTGTTTTTTTTCCTGATTAAGGTAAGCTTTAAAATTCTAAATGGATAGGTTGCTAATTATTTTTATCGGTAACCTGTTACTTTGTTGAATTGCGGAAGGCAGAATGAATTTTGATACAGTGTCTTACTGCACAAAGGAGATCTATAATATTCAATGACTGATTAGTGTAGGTCTCATTGTTAACAGAAAGAGGTTGAATTGCATCTTGTAAAATACTTTTCACCAACATCATGGTACATTTTAAAGACTGAATTAATGTATGCTTGTTATGTCGAAAATTCAGGTCATCCCATCAGGTTTCCTCATATAATAATGACCGAGTCGCGCTCTTGGCAGCACCCGTTACTATTTTTATAGCCTCCGTCAACGATTCATTTTCTTGCATAGTACAATTATCCCAGATACAATCAGCATAGTCAAACAAGAGAAGTACATACGATTTGTACCTTTTTGTTTTTAAGCACAACCAATCCAACATATTCAAACGACATCGTTAACCAGTATAACATTTCAACGCCTACGGTGAGATACTTCTTGCATATCTTTGCTGCACTGCACGATCAAATGCTTTACTTACATCGAAGAAAACAGTTCCAACTTCCTTCTATTGTCTTGAACTAAGCAAAATCGTATTACAAATGTCTAGTAACTTATTGTAGAGTCGCTGGGCGTAAAGCCTGTGTGGTTTGGTGAAATTAAGTTATGTTAAATATATATATATATATATATATATATATATATATATATATATATATATATATATATATATATATATATATATATAGAACCATTTTCATACACCTTGGACAAAATACAAAGGCGTTATATAAGACGATATTTTGGGACATTTGTTCAACCTCCTTTTTGATATACTTGGTCCATATTTGTTAATTTCTAAGAATATGGAAATCTTGAGATATTAAGATAAATGTTAAAAATGCGATACAGCAGATACTTAAGTGAGCTTCTAAGTAGTTCTGGGTAAAATAAATCTGGACCACGTGCCTGTGATTGATTTAAACCAATAATAACGTAGAAATCTGGACCAGTGCCTGTGATTGATTTAAATCAATAATAACGTCGAAATCTGGACCACGTACCTGTGATTGATTTAAACCAATAATAACGCCGAAATCTGGACCATGTGCCTCTGATTGATTTAAGCCAATAATAACACCGAAATCTGGACCATGTGCCTGTGATTGATTTAAGCCAATAATAACGCCGAAATCTGGACCACATGCATGTGATTGATTTAAACCAATAATAACGTCGAAATCTTGACCACGTGCCTGTGATTGCTTTAAACCAATAATAACGTCGAAATCTGGACCATGTGCCTGTGATTGATTTAAAACAATAATAACGTCGAAATCTGGACTACGTGCCTGTGATTGATTTAAACCAATAATAACGTCGAAATCTGGACCACGTGCCTGTGATTGATTTAAACCAATAATAACGTCGAAATCTGGACCACGTGCCTGTGATTGATTTAAACCAATAATAACGCCGAAATCTGGACCACGTGCCTGTGATTGATTTAAACCAATAATAACGCCGAAATCTGGACCACGTGCCTGTGATTGATTTAAACCAATAATAACGCTGTAACATACGTCGTCTTCACTAACGTTTGTGCAAGAGAGAATGAGTTACGGCAATTGATGTACGTACAGTTCAGCAAGTTGACATTATGTCATATTTAATTTATCAGTCTGTATTTGTAGACTGTTCACAGAAGAAAACGTTAAATATTTTAGCTTTCGCTCCATCATGTGCAACCGTGGCCCCGTTTTTAATCAATGAATCGCAAGATTGCTTCTAAGACTTTCCATGGTGGTCTTAAACAAGTTTCCACCAGTCCTTAAAATTATGTGTAGAAATTAATTATATCTGCCAATTACCGATTGTGGAAATATTTTAATTCATGTATGAGTGCGTTTTGCTCGATCGTAATGCCGCTTTCTTTGTCTAACGCGTTTTCTAATTTTATTGTGCATCCAAGGTGGGTCTTTTGCGCGAATAATAACCGTTTTTGTGGCACAGTTTTACATATATTCCAAATTAGATTGGTGAATGTAGCAAGGCAATCATTCGTATCATTTTTGTCAACGTACTGATCCCATAAAACATTGAGCAGACGTAACAATCACATTTTTGGTTTGTAAATATTAAGGTAGCATATACTGGGCAATCGTAACTGACTCCGCTAGAGTGCGATGGATCAAGAACACCGACACTAGTCACAAATTCGGGATTTGACACCATAATTACATCAAAATATCAGAATACTCCTGTAACATTTGTTGTTTCTTGTATAATTTGCTGTATGTTACAATAATAGCATATTTGAAGCACTTTATTATAATTTTAAAAAAACATTATATTAAAAACTCCCATAAAAACTAAGTAAGCTCACTTGATGTTCTGGGGTATCTGTGCTTAATCCATCTACATTCCAAGCAAACGATTCTCTCATTTGTGGTCTATATAGTCCTTCAATCAGTATTTGATTTCCATTTAAATTTATTTCCACATAAATAGTTTTTCATGTTGTAAATCAAGATCAGATCGTATAATTTTACATGATTTTATTTTTTACTTATATAGTTACCTCACCCACAGTGGTTTACTACTGATCTGAATAATTTCATATAGTGATTTCACTGTTCGACCGCTCCGGTGGCCTAGTGGTTAGAACGTCCGCCTCGGATGCGGGAGGTCGTGGGTTCGATCCCCGGCCGAGTCATACCAGAGACTTAAAAAATGGTACTAACAGCTGCCTCGCTTGGCGTTCAGCATTAAGAGGTTAGTGTTAGGACTGGTCGGCCTGGTATCAGGATAATGTGACTGGGTGGGACATCATGCTACATGTCTGCGGCATGATGCCCCAGTGCTAGACATCACTATAAACTGCCACATTGCAGACATCGTAGCGATATGACTGAAAAATTGTTAAAGCTACGTTAAAAATCAAAATCACATCACACATCACTTCACTGTTCGAAGTGTATTCGTTAGCCACGTTTCAGTAAAACATGGTATTTCAAACTGCTAACTATTTGAATACATCAAGTCGAGTGTCGATCTAAGTATAACATATTATATCAAACTGAGAACTATATACAAGAATCAAGTGAATTTTAGGTTTTAGTATAACACATTGTGTCAGACTAATAAGTATTTACACGAATCAAGTCAATTTTACATTTCAGATTCTGAATATTAGGAACTATTGGTAAAGCATAATTAGGTAAAAGTGGGTGGGGATGGTCCTCTGATAGTAAAGAAATAGTTACAAATTATGGTAACAGTGATGTCCCATTTATTTTAGTTCAGTATCCTGTAGCATGTAGCGTTTGTGAAAGAATAACTTATGATTAAAATAGTCCATACCTTTTTATGATGCATTGCACGGCAAAATGGAGTCTGTTTGTAGTGAAACTGATATGTCACTGACACTTATGAATACTCTGTTTAGTGGCAAGGAGATGTAGATTTTTTTATTTAAACTTGGAGGTAATGAACAAAGAATGTTTTTCTTCACATAGTTGTAAAAAATGAATTCTAGTCAGTCCTGAATAATCTTGACCTAAAAATGGTAGGAAGGTCTGTATTGGCCATAAACAACATTTTATGATGAAGACAATAACACAAGTCTCCATGTATTTTTATTCCCAAACAGTATGATGATCCCCAAAATAAACAGTCTGGAATCTTTTAATATTCTCTGCTCACATGCATTTCTGTACATACTGTACATTCATCTATCTACTGTACCACAATTTTGGTAATTCAGTTCTCCATTATTTTTATAATTAATGAATCTAGAGTTCAAATCTCAAACCACTTTCCTGGTATGATTGAAATAGCTTCAAAGCAAAATGTACGAAATGTAAGACTTTGAACTAGTATTTCCCCTTTACAGTAGTGTACTTAACGAGGGTGTGTGTGTGTGTGTGTGTGCCAAAACTCCTTTCGGCCATCATAGTTGCCCCGGGCGCCATTTTCATAAAGTACGCTCTTGAGCCTTTATGTAGACCACGAGCAACATTAAGCTGCATCCTTGCATCTTGGTTTCTAAAGCACCCTACGTTTTTGTAAATGACTACACTATACAACGTTAAAGAATAATTTATTCAGTGTTTAAATGTCATGCACAAAACAACATAAATACCTTGTTACGATAAATTCTTAAAAAAATGTCCCTAATTAACCACTAGTTTCTATGTAACTAACTGTGTAAATGTGTCAACTCTTTTCCTAGGCGTGTCCTATACAACACACCGTAGAATTCACTGTAGAATGTCACATTCACCTTCATTAAGTCTTATGTTACGTATTTAGGTTCAAATAAGCAGTAACAAAAGAAAGAGTGAAAACAACAAACTTTGAAAAAATTTAACAAACAATTTATTTCACTGGAAAAATACTGTAAAAAAACCCCAAAGAAATAAGAACTTACAGTATTAAGAATCAAATCCTAAATCAATTCAAGAATAATCCATTAATTAAATTTTAGAAGTCCTAATGATGAATTCAAGTTCGAGACCCGACGAAGAAGCCAAGATGGAAGGCGATGCCCTATACTGTATCCTTTGTGACGTTGGAAGGTTTACAGTTCTGTGTCATTCACAAACAATAAATCCGGTGTTTGAATTAATGAAATGTCTTTGTCCAAGAATCCTGTTTGAGCACTCGTGTATTTCCAGGAAAAAGAAATGATCTTTTAGAATCCAAGCAATTTGAATGAACATTAAAATAACTCCAAATTCACGCACCAAAAGAACACCTTTACGTCTTAGTGTTATTTAGCCCGACGAGAAAAACTTCTATAAACAATGATTACACATTAACTCGAAACGGAAAACAAATTCCCGGATGAGAGTCAACTTTCCAGAACTTTCGAGAAGTATTTACATATAAAAGCACGTAGTCCCAGTATGACCTTGGCAAAAATACCCAATCATTTTACTATAAGAATAGGATAAAAATAGAAAGTTGTTTACTTCTCTTACTGATTTCTAAATAAAGATCGGGAACTATGTGTTTACAACTAAAGAGTCATGGTAAAACTATTTTCTGAAAAATGTATAGTTCATAGTAAATAAAACTACATTATTTTAACATGAAATGAAATTAAACATAAAAAGATTCTAAAACTTACAGACAATTAAATTAAATCAAATATAAGTTAAATAAAATATACATAACATAAGCTTCTAAAACTATACTTAGTTTAACATTCACGATTAGTGACAACTGTGACATCCACCAGAACTGAATTGAGTACGATCTAGTCAAGTATGCATATGCTCATATATCTCATCTAATCAGATTGTAGTGCCTTCTCACACACTAGCGAAAACGCATACCATACCATAACTACAATAGTTCTCGTACTTACAAGAAAAGATATATATATATATATATATATATATATATATATATATATATATATATATATATATATATATATATATATATATGGCCGAGTGGTCTAAAGCACTCTCCGTTACGGATCACTGCCATTTCACCACTGTCTGCGTGGGTTCGAGTCCAGGATTCGGCCAATGTGGGTATGTGAGAAAGCTTGCCAGTAGCTTCCCGTGGGTCGGTGGTTCTTCTCGGGGGTTTTCCCGAGTTCTTCCTCCACCATTAATACTGTCCGCCATGCATAGCCAATCGTGTGCTGAAAAATGGCGTTAAACCCCACAACAACAACATATATATATATATATATATATATATATATATATATATATATATATATATATATATATATATATATATGTTACCGAACTTGAAGGGATTGCATATCCGTCTATTCTTGTTTCATTCACTTGGTCCTGCCCTCCTTCCATCGTACACATGTACACAACCTCGACTTCAGCACAATGAGTCCCACGACCCTCAGCACAATAAGTCCCACGGTGGCGCCAAATGTTACCGCACTTGCCTTCTACTACTACTCATTATTGCATTATTGGGTTGATAGGGGTGGAGACTGAGACATTTCTCATTGCTTTGTACATACACCCTACAAATACAATTAAAAAATACATTTATTACAATAATAAATAATATCATATCAGTGCATTATTGTTCTGCATGTTTACATTGATTCTCTTTACAGTAAATTCAATACGAATAACTTACAACTCCATATATTTATTAATTATCCGTCTAGAGAGATAGTGAATCAACTAAACCTAAACAACAGTGTTTAGAGCAAAAGTAGGAAACAGACAGACAGACAGACAGACAAAGGTATGGACAGAACGATATGCTAATAATAAAATGCAGATTGATAACCTATTAAAATGTACTAAAATACATCAACATGCATTCCCGAGAAATATGCAGAGTACATATGAAATAAACTATTACATTAATCATATTATAAATCTATTTACTTTATCATATGGGACAAAGGCCAATTTACATCTTGCAAGCACAAGACACTATAATGCAATGCCATGACCAGCACCCTTCAAAAACTCTAATGGGCTGACCATTAATTAGCTGTTCATACTATGTTGTTTATACAGACAAGTAGCAAACCAACCAGTCAGAAAGTTGTTTACCACTTGTCATACAATAGAACAACCCATCATGACCAGCAATCAGGGTAGTTGCATTGCTCAGTGAACAAAACTCTTAACAGGTAATCCTGGTTCAAGGTTACCTAAATGGCTAAATATGTGTAAAATGAGAATAACACAATAATTGCAACTGATGACTGTATTTCACTCAATAATAAACATTATCTACATAAAATAATAAAATACCTACTTCTGCCTAATTAAAACATGAATATAAAATTATAAAACATATGATCCTTCTGCATATATATATATATATATATATATATATATATATATATATATATATATATATATATATATATATATATATATAATCTTTACCTTTCTGTGTGCGACTAACCACAAGTTCCTAAATGGTATAGAGACACTGTCATCTTGGGGTGATTATATTTTAAAACAAGGATGTTCTTGTCTGGTTCTTGTAGTACAACGCGATGTGGCTTTCCGCTTATACCGCAGAAGTTTTTACTGCGGGATTCATTTATGTCGACCCTGGTGAACGAGTGAAGATAGTGGAAACATATGTCCTTTTGGCCATTATCTATGTTTTGGCCAGCAACCAGCCTACTGAAGTTCCTCGTCCACCAGTAATGTGTCTTGATCTTCTCCAAGTCGATCAGTATCATCAAACAGAACTGGTACGGGTGCCTCTTTTCACTAAAGCGGGTTAGTATGTTAGAATGTTTGCTGTCACGCGAAGACCCTCACCCACATCGGGAAGATAATGTCTTCAAAGTACAGCTCACCTATGCGCCATTAAGAATTGTTGGCGGCGTGGTACGAAACGGATGAGACCGCTGACTCAAGGCAGCGGTTTTCCGCGTTCTGTACGTTGACTTTCACCTTTTTCTCCACCAGGCTCTTTGGCGTCAACATTTAGCTGCTGTCGTTGATGGGGCGGTATTGAGACACACCAAAATCAAGTGTTACGCACCGCACGAAGTACCACAGCGACCCATCTTATACTTATAATTACCCGTGTAACTAATTATAATTTACTGAGCACAAAACAAAAAATTAACCGAGCAATCGTCGCTGCTCCGCTAACATGCACACCGACCTCCTGAAGAATATCAGTAACCTTGGGGTACAACGGACATATTTTATATACAAATTTGATTTTGCATACACCTGCCTAAGACAAAAAATCATAACAAAATATAATAAATGAGTGATGTCAAAAAAGGTCCATATTTTTGGAGAGGTATAATAAAGCAAAACATGCACTTAACCTGACAAGTCAGTGGAAAGTCAATGAATAAAAAATTGATGCACCCTACCCCAAATTTATACATGCATTTGTTATGTCCGAAGACTATTTTTTTTTTAGAACACTTGATGCTCATTCCATTTCACTGCGTGATACTTTGGGAAAAACAGTGTGTACTTAGCTTCGTGCAAATTAAAATAGTTGTCATCTAGGCAGTTTTGGAAATAATCTACATGCCTTGAGCCAGCGTGTCTACTGCTATAAGTGGTTAACTTCTTCCTAACTGGCTACTGGTATTTCACTGGACTGTCAGCGGCTATGGTACAAGTATTCAACACCGACTATTTCCGTAATGGGTGTCATTTTTTAGAATTTGATTCTGCGTACCTTTAAGTGGCAAGTATTCACTTCATTTGGATTCGTATGCGTCCATTTTCCTTTGGAAGGTCATTATTTAGACGCGCCAAAAGGTGTATACGGCAAAATCAATGTTAAAGTAAGTAGACAATTTGGACGAAATGAACCTAACAGTGTTATCCAGTACAATCCTGATTGAATGTCGAACGCTGTGATGTCACGATGAAAGCTACGCATGTTGGTAAACAAATTCGTACTACCCTTAACTGTGGCGATTCCATTCGACGCGCTGTTATTTTGACCCAACTTCAGTATATGTCCAGCACTTTAAAAGTCCATAGAGAGAGATAATTTTCGTCTGGAATTTTATTGATGACAGTTAGGGTGCAGAACATTCAATAATCAGGAATGAATAGACTTTAATTAAAGGTCACTGGCCACATATATTGTACAAACGTGTGATATTAGTATAGTCATTAAAAAGCGCATTTGTTATGTATATAAACACACCATGAAAATGTTTAATTAGACTTAAAAATCAGCTTTCTTAAATGAAAATATTATTTGTTAAGCTCTGTAAACAATGGGTAGTTTCCGTGTGACAAAAACCGATATGATGTACATTTATCCCTTCTATTCAACCTAGCCATTCAAGTGCTTAATTTCCCCACATAAATGTCTATATGATATATCTTACCATCGTGCTTTTGTACAGCAAATTCGTTGCAATGTGTTGCATCTGTATGTAACCCAAAGAGTGATGATGGGACAAAAGGATTCATTCTTTTTCCGATAGACCCTGTTTACCAGAAAAAGAACGTGGATTGAATCCGTGGGATCAAATACGGTGAGGGATGGGAAAGTTTTACTAGTTATGCTGCATTATCGTCGATTCGGCCCAAGAGATTAAGACAATTCGTCCCAACTTGAAAGACAATTCGGTCCAACTCAGCAATAGTTTTAACAAGTTCTTTTTCAAGTAGGACAAATGGCTTTTGACAATTTTTATTGGCTGTAAAATAAAATAGGTTTCAGAAGAAGAAAAAAATTGAACAAATTTAAACAAACTAAATTATCTTGATATTCTTTAAAAGAAAATAACCATACTTCGCAACGTATATATATACATATATATGAGAGAAAGCACAAACTGACAGGTCTTGCTCATTTTGACAGTGAAACGTAGCACAGAGAAAAAATTTGTGTTTGATTCTGGATCGAATGGATAGCCAATGTAGGGTACAGAGCAGCGGGGAGGTGTGCTCTGATTGTGGTACTCTAGGTAGGATCCGAGCAGCTGTCTTTGGAACTTTTTGAAGTTTCTGGAGCAGATATTGAGATGAACCAGACATAACTGAGTTACAATAGTCCAGTCTTGAAAGTACTAATGAACACACAAGTGAACACACAAGTGTTTTAGTGGCATTAACTGAAAGATATTTGCGAATTGAGCTGATGCGTCTCAGCTAAAGATATGCAGCCTTGCATATGTTCATGACATGTTGGCGCAATGTGAGAGTACTGCCCAGAGTAACACCTAGGTTTCGTACTGATTGTGTGAATTTAATGTTGGTGTTGCTGATATTTATTGTTTGAGGTAAAGGATGTGAATGAGAAAGTCTTTGTGTTGTGATCAGAATGGCCTCAGTTTTATCATCATTCATCTGCAGCTTGTTACATGTCATCCATGATTTCACATCAGAAATGCACCTCTCTACACCTTGGATGGTAGTATCAACTTCAGTTGGGTGGCTAGATTTGTATATTTGGGTGTCATCAGCGTACAATTGGTGAGATACTGGATGATGATCTATGACACTTGAGAGCGACTAAGTGTACAGAATGAAGAGAACAGGTCCAAGAACAGATCCCTGTGGAACATCAACTGGGCTGGAGTGTATTCCATTTGCAGATACAGTTTGTGTCCTATTGACCCAGTAGGACTTGAACCACAGTAAGACTGTATCATGAATGCCAAATACATGCTGGAGACGGTGAAGTAATATATCATGGTCTGTTGTGTCAAATGCTGCAGACAAATCAAGGAGGGTGAGGACTGTAATCTTTCCGCTATCCAACGCAGAGAGAATGTCATTAACTACTTTTAGAAGAGTATTTTCAGTACTGTGGCAAGGGCGATATGCAGACTGTACATTGCTAAAATAACTGTTTGAATTCAGATGAGATAAAAGCTGGGATAGAACAACCTTTTCCAAGATTTTTGATATGAATGGGAGATTAGAAACTGGGCGGTAGTTCTATAAATCGTTATGGTCTAGTGTTGGTTTCTTCAGCAGAGGCTTTACTATGGCAGTTTTGAAAAATGATGGGAATTCCACGGATGAGAGAGAGAGGTATTAATAACATCAGTTAGTGAAGGCAATACTGGATCTAAGCACTCAAGCAGCAGTGATGTTGGAATCGGATCAAGTTCACGTGACTTTGGTGCACTCTTCATCACGATTGTACGTACGAAATCCATACAGACAGGTTCAAATGCTGCTAATGGTTGCCGCTCAAATTCTGTATCCCAACTGTATGGTGACGACGAGTACATTGAAATTGTGGTGTCAAGCTTATCAATAATGGTTTGTAGGGCCTACTTTGACACGGAAGAAATTTGCAAACATGTCCGGAAGGTCGACTGGAGAGAAGGTAGTTGGAAGTGGTATAGATTTGTTCCTTGACATTAGCTTGTTAGTAATCTCGAACAGCGCTTGGCAGCTTAAACTTTCCATGATCTTAGTAGTGTAGTGGGATGATTTCGCTACATGGACTATATTTGTGACATTCTTCTTAGCGGCTTCATAGATTTGCTTATGAATAGTGAGTGTGGTGGAAAGCCAAAGCCAATCAGCTTTACGGCGGTCTCTTTTAGCAGTGCGAAGCTGATCCCTAACATTGCTATACCATGGAGAACACTTTTTAATTGATACTCTTCACTTGGTAGCTGGTGCATGTTTGTCAAGCAATGAACGCAGGCAGTTAGTCTGTTTCTAAATTCTATAGTATTTTTTCCTCATCAACAAGACGTTGTAAACACATTACATCCTATTAATTGTTATTTCTCTTCCATGTAATAGATTATTTTTCATAAAATGTTGAACTTTACTTTTTTACAAGATCAGTTTAGTTTGCTTAATATCTCTTGCCATTTATTGGCATTTTTACGTTGAGTTTTGTAAAATTAGCTATAAACCTGACCTAATTACTCGAATGAACTGCTGACAGAAATAGCCCAAAGTATTATATTTCATTTCTATAGCAAGATGGATAAATATTACATCTTTTCAAAGCTACGTGCAGAATAGGCCGACATGTCGCGAGTCAGGAAAACAGGGGCGTGGTATCCCCTGTGTCCAAAATTAATATTATTTTGAACAGAATATTCTGGTGACAATTGCATCTTTTCAAATGGTAAGCATTGTTGTATTTTATTTTTGTCAATCGCTCGAATTCGGTATGCGTTTTGCTTCAATGTTGGAAACGAAAATCTTAGGTGCGCAGAAATGCCCGACAGCAGTGTATGGAATCGGTTCACAATTAATACTTCCAGTTCAGTACCCGAATGTAGTTCTAGTGTATTTTTAGAACATTTTTTCCTCTCTCATTTTGGTGGTGATAGAAGAGTTTTATTTATGCATTTTTGGTAGGGATTTAAAGGTAACTGTTTATTCTTGATAATATGAGCTCAGGGTGTTGTTGTATGTGTGTATTTCGGCGGCAGTGCACAGTGAGTAATAAGGCCTTGGTGATGCTCCGGAAGTGAAATCTGTGTTCTGTTTACATGGTGATGTGTTGACAGTTCAGCATCTAATAAAAGAGAAGGTCAACCTTTGACGAGAACTTCACCGTGAAGTCATCTTTGAAGGTATTTTAGATTAGCATATGATTTGTATTGATTGTCACACAGTGGAAAGGTCAGTACTGAGAAACCAATGTAGATAACATATAGTAAAATTAATTGTGTCCTATGTCCGTATGTACTACGTCTCGTGGGATGTATGTACGTCATTTCCGTTTGCGTCCTCTATTGTTGGGAAATCGTACCTAAGGGGAAGTAACAGCGTTGTATAGATCTATTTCGAGTAATTAAATTAAGATAATTTTTATTATACTTTGTGTGCGAGTACAACTACTTTAATAATGTATTGCAAATCTGATGTAAAGAGAAAAATATTGAAGTATGGCCAGTGACCTTTAAAGAAAATTAGTACTGTACAGTACAGTAATCATTTTTAAAAGAACAATTTAATTTACAATGAGCAAATGCGCACACGTGATACATCATTTTCAAGAACACCACAATTCAGAAAGACGAAATTCACAATTATATCCATATATTTATTTATTACACAATAATAGCTCAAAACGTCACACCATAGAAATTTGCCAGGGGGTATATTTACGAAACTTTCGCTTACGACCATGAAGCGCCGTTTTTTTTTCCTGACGCCATTCAAGGGATGTAACTGGTATGTTTCCTCATTCATGGCTCTTACATTTGCACATTATACAGTTTTCAGGTTGTTTCTGTTCACGGGCTTGGCTGTAAAGAAAGGTCTACTTGAACTGATATTCAAACAATACTTTTCACGAGTTTCTTATAATTCACGAATTATACGGTTATACTATCGTTAATGCTAGGCCTATATAAAAAAGGACAATTGCCAACGCCATGCATCACTGGCACTAGTTCTGCATGTAAGACATAGCACATTTTGATTTTGTTGACGCCAACAACATAAATATCAGCGTCGGGTCTTACAGGTAGGAATACACTGGCAGTTGATTCTGTGGACACTCACCATATAACATATTATGAGTGTACATATTAGTTTCCACAGAATCAAGTGCATGTGCCATGCATGATGGGTGGCGACATAGCCATTAATATAATTAAGAGGTGTGCTGTCCATTCCTTTGTGATAAAAAGAATATGGTAAGAATAATTCGCCCGTCAGATGTTAAGTTTCCGTTTCAACTCAATTTTAAATATTAATCGGTTTAATTTTATCTTAGTTCACAAATTCCAAAGCACTCGGTCGGCAACAATAAAGACCTTTTTTTTTAAATTTTATATCGACCCATCTACCGACATTAAATTACATTTTTGATATCACTGACATCCTAAACGCACGCAAGGTAACAGAATGGTTACACAAATATGTATCATGTTGATATTAAACCAACTCCTTCAGGTGGACTTCAGTTTTATTTTAAATTCCTCAGTATCATTTGAATCAACAGTGTCAGTGAATGATTAATTTCATGTAATTGTAAATGTAATTCATTATGTTACTTAGGATAGTTTGTGTTTCAAACTTGCGGTAGCTATGTGTCTGCATTAGGCAAGTTTAGTATTCAGTTTCTTGATGTCACCAATTGTGTGAGGCTTGCATGTTTTCTTTTCTTACGTTTTAGTAATACACCAGTGACTTAGTCATAAGTATATGCGAGTCAGGTGGGACTACATTTGCTTCTAATTGGTTTAAATTTCTTACTATACTAGATAATAACTGACTCTTTCAGGTCTGCTTTCATTTTAATTTTTAATTGCACTGTATCTTGCCTGAATAGTATCACTGAACAAAAGTTATTATGTTGATGTGTTTTAATTTTCGTCATTGAGCTATGTGCATCAGGTAATTTTAATATCCAGTTTCTTAAATATCAGCAGTAGAATTATGCTGGCATGTGTTCTTTTGTCATTGTTATTTGGTTGTACATAGAGGACTTGAGTCATAAACTGTATTTGTTAGGTAGGACTCCATTTACTGCTGAATGGTTTATTACTTGGTATACGTTCAGATGTGCTTTCAGTTTCATTTTAAATGCCACAGTATCTTTTACCAGAAAATTTCTATGTCTTCATAACTCATTCACTAGGAAAAGTTTGTGTTTCTAACATTCAGTGTTTGTACTGTATGACCTGGATAGCTGTCTTTTCCATTTTCTTTATGTCACCTTGTGTTCTTTTGTCATGTTTATTTAGTCATGCATAGATGAATCATTGTCAGGTGATTTGCTACTGAATATCTTATTTCTTGGTATACATGTTAGTCTTTCAGGTCTGCTTTGAGTTTCATTTTGAATTTCTAGATTATATTTTATCAGAATAGCATAACTGGACAGCAAATTCCATGCATTTGTAACACAATCTGTTACTAATAATATTGTTTTTCAGCCCTTTTTTTAATTGTAAGTTGCAATATGTGCATTGGGGAAGTGAAGTATCCAGTTTTATATGCCAGCATGTGTTTATTGTCATTTTTATTTTGTTAATGCATATATAACCACCAGATAAATTGAAATATTACCAGGTGGGACTGCATTTCTCTCCCAAATGGTTTATTACTTTACACATTTTGTTTTGTATGACGTATCATTTATAAGTCCTTCTGTCATGGGTTTAAGGAAATTATCAAAGATGTATAAATTATGCATTTGCAAATGATGTATAATACAAAAACATCACTATGCAGCAGGATCATTTCAAGTGGATATTTTTTAAAAGACTATCAGCTTCGATTATTAATGTTCTTTTTCTTATACATCGCAATACTTATACTTATTTGGGTCATATTTTGAAATTTAATCCATCAGATCAGGAACATGTGGATTAACTCAAACATATCAAAATAAATTTGTTATTTGATATAACAGTAGTCTTCATTCATTTTTGTGACTTCAGAGATGGAACAGTGGTTCTGCCTTGTTTTCAGATTATAATGTATTTAGTTGGTAGTTTAAAAGAAATAATTAGAAAGTATGTGTTTTTAATGATAAGAATATCCTCTATTAAGAATCATATCTTGGTATCTATAGAAAAATAATATTTAAGATGATATTTCATTTCATGAATTATTCATAGATAGGACAAATTAGTTTTACTGTCTTATATTGTTTTCTTCTTAACAAGAGTAAACAGTTGAGCAGTTGTATATGTGTGTTTTTAAACAAGACATTCTTTTTTTTGTTTTAAATACTTTGTATTTGAATCTAGATGTATGTCATGGTATGAAAATAAAGAATTATTCCGTTCTCTTATCTTACCTAACCGTATCTTATCTAATTTCATCTATATTTAGATCTGTTGGCCATGAAGTCAAACTTAGGTAACCTCAGAATTCTAATCTCAAAACTAAAGCATTAGAAAATCATTAGAGTACTTACCTCCCTTGATATATTGTGACTTTTGTGTATTAATTGATACAGAATTATTTCATTAGAAAGTGATCACCAAAGGTAATTGCTTACATATTTTTTCATAAAATATTGGAAATTTGTTTGAATCAGTTCTCATTTTAGAAATAAAGAGAAGAAATAAGATAAAACGTTGCTGATCAGATTACATGTATTTAGAGGTATTGTGATCTTAAAAAAGGGAACATGACAATTAGTATCTTGTAATTTATGTAACTTTGGTCCTGTTTAAAGTGAACATAGTGTCCAAAACCCTCTGTACCATCAGTGTTCTTGTAAGTAATAAATAATGGAAGGTTTCTGCTGAATCCCCAATACATAATTTTTGTATTTTTGTAAGAATATTTAGAATCAATATGGTTTGAATAAAATTAGGAGCTTCACATTTTTGACTTGTCAATAGATGACCTTAGACCATCAACGATGTCATGTTTATTTATTTGTCTTTCAACAGTGTATGTGCTGCATACATAAATCTCAACATTGCACAATGCACTCATATGGAATACTTCAGGATGTTTTTTTATTATATAGTAGCTTAATGTATTTGCCATTTATTGATTAGGTAAGGGATTGTCAACACTTTTGGAAAAGTTCATAGCTAGAGAAATTGTGTACATTAAACAGACTTTTAGTAAATGGGTAGGAATTTTATATCATGAACAAAAATATTAAATTTGGCTTGTTCATGAATTTGAAATTTTGAAAAAGATATTGATTTTTAAGTTTAGATATTTTAGTGAAAGGCAGTTGTTTCATCTTTACAGGTGTTGGGTATTTGTGTTAAATTTTATCAAATTTGCCATTGAAAATAAACAATCAGGTGAATTTTTCAGGGCCTATTTCTCATTATAGTGATGCAAAATTAATTAAACCCCAAATTAGAACATTTCTTTTTTTTTAAGAATGGACAGTTTGTGGAATTACAAAAGTTATCTGCAAAAATCCTATGGATCTTAAGTAAATATTTTTGCATCATTCTATGCTTCACTCTTAATTTTTTAAAAAATTAATAAATGTAATAAGATCATGTATTTAAGTATGAAAATGGATACATTTTTGTAATGTTTACCTAGTATTAATAATTTTCCATTGTTAGTCTGAAAGCTTTAACTGTCTTTGGTGCAGTACAAAAGATGTATGTAATCTTTAAATAATGTTGATTGGAATATTTATGTGATACACTTAAATGTTATGGTTTAGAAATTTAATGAGTTGGACTCATATTAAAAGAAAAATGCTGATATCAACTGACAAAATGATTGTTGGAAGACTCTAAGAGGGTTTTATTGTTTAGAGCAGGGAGTGTTTTGTTGTTTCATAGAACACAAATTTTATTGAAAGTTGCTGGGTTTTATTTCTGGCATTTCTCTTCTGAAAAATGATAGAGAAAAACAGGTAAATTGTGTTAGTGTTAGTTCCTACTAAACTCTTTGTATATTAGCTCTACTGGTTATAGACCTTATTGATGTCCATTACTACTCCTCCTAAACTACTTTGAGGATTGCCATGAATCTTTTTGTACACATTTATCCCATGTTCTAGTTGGTCCCAAATGAAAATGGTATGTTTATAGTATCACTTAAAGGCATTGCAGTATAGTAGTGGCTATATGGTGCCGCCTAATGTTAGATATTCTAAAAAAGTAAAACTGAGTTGCACAACAACCCAGGAAGACAAACTCCTCAATAAAAATGCAAATATGAAGTACAGGATGATACATTTTAAAATATAAAAATCAGTCAAACATTAATCAAATTTGTTGTTTAAAGAACATTTCTCTAAAAAGTCCAAGATTGTCTCTGGTAGTTACATGTTCAAACAGTTAGCATCTAGATACTTTTACCTCACAGACTGGAAATTGACACACTCAACAAGAACGTGCTGCACTGTCAGTGGAGGACGAAAATGATGACACTTGGGCATACAATATAGCCACACAAAACTTTTTATCATGTCTAGTTGATCCTTAAAGAAAATTATAATATAACCATCACAACAGCCATCTTAAACTCTTGTTATTGCTATTTCGTATGAACGGAAAGTCATATTACTTGGTTGGTTCTAATTGAAAATAGTGCCATATGGACGTCCAATATCGCCTATCATGACTATCTTGAAAATCTCATTGCTACTTCTGATGAAGAGCTGGTTATATCAACATACTGTTTTCACTTAAAGAAATCTTATGATATATTGTTGGTTCTAAATGAAAATGGTACTGACATCACATCCAGTATGTAGCGGTCATCTTGAACGTCTTGTCACTACTTCCCCAGAATTTATGGTCACCAAAAAGCTGTTTTTATCCTATCTAGTAGATCAGGGGTCTCAGACTCAAATCACCATGAGGGCAAAATGGGGAATGGGGACTAGTTCACTGGCCCAAGGGCCTTATCACTTTAACCTTTTCATTCAGTGAAAGTGGCTTATATAAAAGTTATCCAGTTGAAATGTTGAAAAGAAGAAGTAAACAATATAGCAATCAAATTTTTATAAAAATGGCTGGATGTGAAGAAGAAATTTGCACTACTAATTATTTTACAACTTCTGGGTGTTGTCATAGGCCACAGCAAATAACTCCATGGGCTGCATATTTGAGACCCCTGTAGTAGATCTTTAATGCAAATGATGCCAATCTCACAGTGATGATCCCATACGTGCCAACCATTATGCTTTTGATGTTATCTTTAGGCCTTTTTCACTTAAATATTCATTATGCTAAACTGTAAATGGATTATTCCTTTTTCATACATTAAAAAATCAATTAAACAAAGCTATAAAAAAGTTGTTTTTGTTATTTTTATTATTCATCTCGTTAATTCCACTCATATATTTGAGAACATTATTAAAACTGTAACTTGTGTAAGAATAGAAAAAAGTACTTTCCATATTTGCTATTTATAGCAACTGTATATGACATGTGCCAAAGAAACAGACTTTGACTCACAACAGATCTATTTTATTGATTAAGTTGAATCCGGTCTGTACTTTTATTGAAAATGGCACCAGATGTTAATTGAAACATAAACTTTACGGTGTGAGTTGTGGATGTCATATGACTGAAAATATTAGAGCAGATGGATCTTGTCAAACTTCAAAAAATGTCAGATCAGAAAATAGGACAAATCAACACTGCTTTATGAACTTTAAAAGATGTATATGAGAGTACCGGGTGATGTAAAACAGCAGTCTGAGCACCTGATCTTATTGCATATTTCCCATTTGCGATCATGTAGGAAAAGTTACACATGTAGACTAGTTAATAAGTACTGTATATAAATTGTCAGTATATTTTTGCTTATATTCTGGTTCTGATACATCTGGATTTTTCTATTAATGGCAAGAATTTTGAACAGTTGCAGAACCAGGTTAGTACAGTAGTAAGAATATATCTTATTCATATGTGCTGTAATTCAGGCATTTAATAAATAGGTTACATTTTTTATGCCCATATTATGCTTTTTTGCCACTTCTAATAGCAATAATTATGCTTATACCTCATGGGGAGGGTGAGGGGGTTGGCATGTATTTGATCTTGAAAATCATGTTAAAAATTGGCTGGGAATATACATTGTGTTGGATGTTATTGTTTGCAACTTTTGTACCCCATAACAGTTACCAAATGCAAGGCTACATATTTGTGATCAAATTTTGGATCAGAATTGCAATAAGGGCATACAGTTGTATAGATCTCAAGACAGATTTGACAATAAGCTAGTTCCACACGTATTATTGAAATGATCTTGCATCTGCTTGGAGAACGTTTTACCAAATCATGCTCTGTATTCAGATTCTTTACCAAGTGTGACTGGACCATGTAATGAGGTACCATAATCATGCTGCATCTTGTCTCCTGAGACCATGTTTCCCATCTGATTTGACTAAAACTTTGTAAATATGTTTATGTCATGGGTTTGATTGTGAGCAAGAACTTATTATTAATTATGTCTCTGTTTTTGGAAAGATCTTTTCAGGAAAGACCTAATGTAGAAGCTTGGAAATAGTTTATATGTAGTTACATTTTTCTGTAGGCCTGCTTGGTGAAATGCAAGTCAGGTCAAAGATGTAAGATCCACATTAGTCTCTTGTTTATTACTATGGTAAAAACAATTTGAGTAGAAAAATATTAAATAATAAATACATGCCTCATGCTGTTAATGATTATACTATCCACATGCTGTTAGTTTTTACTTAAAGATTCCATAAATTGACCTCAGTGATTTTAAATTTCAGAGTGATATCCAGTTTTCCAACTGACATTCAGTGAACTGTTGAACTGAATATCAAATTGAAGTGACAAACTGCTGGTTCTGAACAATATGGCTGTACCAGCGGAGTTTTATGGAGGTTACCCGGTCATCATTTTTGTGCAGGCTGATTTTGATAAGAAGTTCCTCTGTAGCCTCTGTCATTTAATTTTGCGAGAGCCAATACAGAGTTTCTGCGGACATAGATTCTGTAAAGGATGCATTGATAAAGCTCTCAAGTAAGTTTCACCTATATGCTTGTAGTTTGCTTTCTTGAATAATGATCATGGGGACAATAACTATTATGATGTTGATGATGACAATGAAGTTTCTGTGTTCTGCAGTGTTATTCACAAGTTCAGTAATATGCAGAACTTATTCATTTAATTTTCAGCTTTGCCCCCCCCCAACATATTACACATCTGAATGATAATAAATGTTCTGTTATTGTTTAACTTTAAAGCTTTTAGTACATTAAGATTTTATTAATCATCAAGTTTTATCCATTTTTGTTGTTGTCAGTTCAATGTCATTTTTCAGCATATAATAGACTGTACAATGTGGCCAGTGATAATGGATGAGGAAGAACCTGGGAAAATCCCAGTAAGAACCACCAACCCTCTGGAAGCTACTGGCAAGCTTTCTCACATACCCACATTTGTCGAGCTTGAAACTAGAACCCATGCAGACAGAGGTGAGATAGCAGTAATAGGTAAAGTCCACCACTTTGAAGCACTTGGCCACTTGGGGCCCCTTCTTGTTCTTGTTATCAGTGCCTGTATTTTGGAAGAGTTTTTTTTATTTTATGACCCAATCTTTCTTACAGTTTGTGTATTAACCTTTCCTTTTATGCATGATAACATTATTTCTGGAAAAAATACCTTTGCCAAACTTCACAGCTGAGCTCTAATTGACAAAAGAAACTTATTTGCTGTTGTTGGTTTTATTGGCACTTTCACCACAATTTGGTTACATCATGCTGTGGAAGTGAGAGATAAGTGTCTTCCCCAAGGACACATACTCTAGGCAGGAATGGAACCTGTGAATATTGGATTATCAGGCAGACACTCTACTAAGCTGATATGGCTACCTAACAATAAAAGAAAGAATCCAATTGATTTGGGGGTCAGAGTTCAAGGCCAGTGACTCAAAGAAGAGATATAGTCTCTGCACAATAACATATAGATCAATATTACAAATGTGGACTAACATTTGTACTTGTCATATTGATTTAGGGGTCACACAGTCAAAGATCATGGTCACTGATTAAATGAAGAAAGATTTTTGCATAATAACATTAGTTCTATATCACAGACACTGACCAAACTATGAAAATGGTTTTCACCAGGAATAAGGAAGTAGCATATTGACTATGGTGTCACAGGTCAAAGGTTAATATAGCAGTTAAAAAAAGAAAACTGTTAATTTTTAATTCTTGACTCTTTACCTTCAGCAGAGTTTGTGGATGAATTCTGGGGTCATTGATCAAGGTCACTGCTACTGAATGAGTAAAACTGGTTTTTGCATAATAACTTGTGTTCTAGATCCAGTTACCTTGACCAGTTTGTGGAAGGGTTCCATTGAAAATATGGAAGAGGTATATTGATATTATGGTAAAAGGTCAAGATCATTTTGCAGAATCAATTATATTCTAGACCTAGTTCCTTGATCAGACTTTGTGGTTGCCTTGTGCTTATGACAATAAAGAAACCTAGTTATTCTGATGTCACAGGATCATGCAGTTATGGTCATGGCTGAGATTAATAAGAGAATAATCATTTTTGCAAAGTAAGTTTTGTTTTGAGACTGCACACCTTGGCCAAAGATAAAGGTCAATGAGATTTGTTGGTCAGTAGTCTCTGTCGTCAGTCATTTCCAACTAGTATAGGACTTTTAAACTCATAAAGTACTTTAAATGTTTTAGTCATGGTACTCAAGTTTACTGGCTTATAGCTACATGGCCAATAGTTTACTCTTACCAACCTTTTTTTGAAAAAGGTTATATATTAGGGATTAGCAACAGATTTGAAATAATGCACATCGAGTAAAACTTATGTAGATTTGAACAGATAGGTTCCAGGGCTTATGCTGGGTCAGAAATTTAAGGAAGTCACTTCTTCCTCCAAGGGGGACCAATCCAGTGTCCTAATGGTTAGAGTGTCTGCCTCAGATGCAGGAGGTCGTGGATTCGATCCCTGGCCATGTCATACCAAAGACTTATAAAAATGGTATTTAACAGCTGCCACACTTGGCGCTCAGCATTAAGAGGTTAGTGTTAGGACTGGTCAGCCTGGTTTAAGGATAATGTGACTGGGTGGGACATCATACTACATGTCTGCGGCATGATGCCCCAGTGCTAGACATCACTATAAACTGCAGACTCTGTAGCGATATGACTGGGAAAATTGTTAAAGCTGTGTTAAAAATCCAAATCACACACACACACACACTCTCTTTCACCAAGGGATAATACAAAACTTTTTAAGGTAGAAGTTTAAATTTACAGGAAGACTTGCATCCAGTTTGAATTTAAATTATGACTATTTATATGTAAATGTATGTGTGTGTGTGTGTGCATGTGTACAAATTTGTTGCTATTATTGGCTGGATAAATTTTAAAAAAAATATTTGTGCAATGTGTCAGGTTGATTATTTCATTGTTTATTATTTTATTTTATTTTGTTTATCCAGTGTGATTGCATATGAATATTACAAGATGATCTTCGCGTGGCTCCTGAAATTTTATAGGTATTTTTCTCGTACACAAAAATGTATTATTTTCTTCTTAAAAGTACGAAAAATATGTATAAAAAGTTTATTCTGGGATCGTGTAGGGCTTTGCCAATGTTGGCAATTTTTTTATTGGCGACGTTATTGCCTGTTTAAATTTGCATATGCAGCCATTGGTTTGGAGTGGAGAAATTCAGAGGCCCCATGAAAAAAAGCCGCAAACTGGATCTAAAATGTGCTGAAATGTATCTTTTGTTACATATAAAAAAAAATTTGACCATATTGACAAACCATCTAAACAGTACATTATTTTTAAATCATAATCCACTTATCTTGACATCTAGCATGAGTACTGTATGTTGTGTGGTATCTACTTTTATGTTGTTGACATTTCTGATAATGGAGATCAATTGGCTGAGGCATTATCTCATAATCTATCTTTCTTTGTATTTTTTGCCGCTCGCTAGTAATTAATATATTTACATAGACTGACATTTGTATGTTGAAGGTAAGTAAAATTTATCTTCTTTTCACTCAGAATTAATTCCTTCAGAACACTCACATTTTCTGTAATGATCTCTGTCATCAGACCAGAACACCTGTGTCTCTATCGTTCGTTGACCCTTTATTAAATTTCTGACATATGCATGGAAGGCAGCATCATGCTGGTACCACAAATGTAAAATACACACCAAAAAACCCACATTTTACTTATTGGTTTATTCATTAGGCAGGGAGGAACAGTAACTAGACTAGTCCGAATGACAGCTAATTCCTTTTTTAAAAATGTAGCAAGATAAAATAGTTTGCAGAAATTTCAAAGGAAACATATTACCTTTGAAGCATCAATTGTTATGAAAACATGCTCAGCGAATGGAGAAGAAAAAAAATGAGTCTCAGTCATGCAAAACAGTTATTTGATGTTGCCACCACAATAAGAAATGGGCATTTGTTTGGTTCTCCAAAGCTGACCTTTAGCGGTGACTCTTATAATGCATGCACCCTTCATCAAAGAATTCCGACTACAGTTTTCAATAAAAACAAAGAACATTCCTTCAGAGGAAGTCAGTACCAAACTTAAATAAAAGCAATGGAATCTGATGGATTTTTGCATTTTCCAACATGACTTGAATACGTTAACTGTGCCGTGAAAGTTTCCTTTTTGCAGGGAAAAAAGTTTATGCTTATGAATGTTTCCAATCGTGGCTTAAAATGCAAACTAACTTTTAATGACTTGGGACTTGCTGAAAGTAAATTCTTTGTCATTCGTTTCATGATTGTGTTGTTTTCCACTGAATTCAGACCAATATGACCTGTGACAAAATTATTGAATATTTTAAGTCTGTGTGTGTGCATATTTTTTCATTGGTATTGCTTGTATTGTGGGTTCATTTTGTATATGATGAGATTTGTGGGTGAGTACATGGTGTTGATGCTCTATTCATGCTTTAAATTAGACATGTATATGTAAACTGCATTCATGTATATATATCAATTCGTGGTCCTCTAAGTAAAGTAAACTATTATGCCTTCTCTGTTTTCATTACAGGTGTATTTCTCATTTAATATGCATAGATTTAAGATGGTAACTGTGCCGATGAAACACGTGTTTTACCACCCTTATTTATTACCTACCCCTGCTGAAAAAAATTGGGGTACATACATCATTGTCTTCAGCTAACTGATCTGGTTGCTTATAACTTTTTTCGTTGGTCGGGTTCTATGGCTCCCAACTACCGTGTTATAGCAGGGTCACAATCTATTCATTATAATATTTTGCAAATTGAAAAGAAAACTATTAAAATAACAAAGATTCAGAGAAAAGTTGATATGTATAGTGCACTTGTACATAATGAGACAACCCAAGTAGTATTTCTCTTGAGATTTATTATATATTTCTTAGTTTTTCTTTACTTTTATATAATAAAACATGGGTACTGTAATACAACTTTGGGTTTGTAAATGAGTGGTTCTCTTTGTGAAATATTTGTTAGTGTATGTGTCTGGGTGTGCATGTGTGTGTGTGTTGTGTCTAAGTAAGAAAGTAAGGGAACATATAAAGTGTAAAATAATTTTAAGGTAATGCCCCTAAACTTGGTCAGGTGGTGACCATGTGAAATCCTGACAATTTATGCAAAGTTTAAAAAAAAAATAGGATTTATTTTATATGTTCTAAAGTTGTAAACATGTTCAGAATAAATATAAATTAAAGAAATAATAAAATTATGAATAGTGATAAAATCTTTATTTAAAAAAGCAATCAAGGATGATAACCATAATTAGTAATCTTAGCATTCTGCTCGTGTCCTTGTGCTCATGTATGTTTTTTTACCAGATCTTGTACATAAATCCCAATGCCAAAATCCCACATCGTTCTGAATACACTAATTAAAGTAGTTTTATTTCATCACTTTGTTGAATTTCTTTGGTCTTATACTTTACAAATTTTCAGGTGCTTTTCATATTTTAGCACGATTCTGACAAGCCTAATATAAATACCTAACAAACTTATTAGCAACAACTTGAAAGTTCAGAATTAAATGTTATTACTTAATTTTCAGGTTTCTCATGAACCTGAGCTTCTTTGTTAACCATGCATGAAATTCTCAAAGCAAAACAAAAAATAAAATTCCAGAAATTGATTTATGCATCTAATTGGGCTGGTTTAGCTGTGTACTTGAAGTGCTTAGTACCTTATATATAATAATCAGTATGTATGGATGGATGGGCAGACAGACAGATTAGTGCAATATGAAAGACATTTTTGGGCCTAAGCATGGCAAGATCAATATAACACAACTGTAATCATGAATTAGAGATGAAACATGGCTCTATTTTCACACAAAAATATGAAAGACATTAGAGGATTTTTAGGACTGCTAATTAATCATCATCAACTTAAAGATTTAAGTTTACGTAATGTTTCTTTATCATTCTTGTACAGACCTGCCAACCTGAACAAGACCTCATTAAGGCAGTCCATATTTTTTCATAAGTTAGATCAGTTCTCATTAAGGTTTAACAAAGTATCTTGTACTACTGTTGTCAAGTTGGAAAACATGCATTTAGAAAGTCCAGAAGTTTGATTGGGGACTGATGCATTGACCCTAACCATTAAACTCAACACAAATGTTTCTTTAGTTCACTTATACTTTAAAAGGTGTCACACAACTTACGACTGGAAAAAAGATGCCACAGAACAAACAGTGCACTGGACTTTGAATGCTCAGATACTGTAGTTAGAGCTATTAAATTGTGACAATGGAAGTAGAAATCTCCCTCAGCATCAGATGCCACTACTGAGAATTTTATTTTGGGCAGGAAAACAAATGCAGAAGAAAGTAGAATAATCACACTGTATATTTCCCAGAGAAAGTATGGGATTCATAATGACCAAAACGAAAAATAAGACATCTGTTTACCTTTCTATACCACCCACTTTAGTGGCATCATACTATTTCAATCCTAATTTGTCCGTATTGTCAAAGTTCTCATACTGATGAATTCAGCTGTAAAGTTACATGTGTGCCAGGTAGAAATATAAGTCCCTTATGGGCCTCTTTTCCTGCATATATTTTTACTTATAGTTGTAATGTACACAGAGTTTATCAATCAATGTAATAACTATATTTATCTTTCAAAAAGGGTTTGGATTTAATTTTCAGATCATTCAACCAGTATTCTGTTGTCAACAAAAATCTGTTCAGATGATCCTACCTTATTCTGTGCAGACTTTATGGTCTCTTTCAGCCGTTATCCATGTACAGTTTGGATTATAAGATGTTTTGCCTTACAGCATGGCTTATGGTAAACAGATGATTTTTGTGAAATGCTGATTCAGGAGGAAGTCTCGATAACAATGAAAACTTATGCTAATTTTAAAGATGTTTTATGGAAAACCAGAACATTTTATTCTTGTAAGAAAATAATACAACATTGAAGGACACTGATAAATGTATCCAAAGTGTGATGTTGCATCTGAAGCATTAAGCATCTTGGGTCCAGTGTATAATGCTTTTGTTCTGCTGATTCAGGAGGGAGGCTCACTAACAATGATATATTTTCCTGATGTTATAAGAACAATTAAAACAGTGGAATAGGTTAAGAAAATAATACAGCATTTGATAGACACTGATAATTGGAATCCAATGTGTGACAATGCATCTAAAGCATTTCAATGTGCAAATGATGGACCGAGGTATTATGTGTGTGATCTACTGATTCAGGAGGGAGTCTCAGTAACATTGAAACATCTTCCAGGCCCATGTAGATTTCCAGTATTGTTTCATTTTGCCCTGAAAGCAATACAGCTTTTGCAAGACAATGAGAAATGGAATCCCACTCGTTATCTGCATCAAAAGCATTTGAAAATGCTTGTAATGTATAAGCATATGATGTGTGTGACAGGCTTCGTGAATTAAAAGTCTCACTAAAAGTGAAAACTCATTCTGATTTATGTCAGTCTCAGGCTTCATTTCAGTTTGTTAGGAAAGCAATACAGTATTTGAGGTCTCTGACAATTGGGATGCAGAGTGTGCTGATGCACATAAAGCATTAGAAAATGCTTTTGCTACACAGACATATGATGTGTGTGATTTGCTTCTTGAACTGGGAGTCTCACTAACAAAGAAGAATCTTCATTTATGTCAAATTTCAGCATCGTTTGAGTTTGTTAGGAAAGCAATACATTTGAAAGATACTGATAATTGGGATCAAAAGTGTTATGCATTTAAAGCATTAGAAAAGCGTATAATGCACAGGCACATGTGTATGATCTGCTTCTTGAACAAGAAATTTCACAAACTATGAAGAATTTTTCTCATTTATATGGATTACAGGCATCACTTGAATTTGTTGGGCAAGCAATACAACATTTGAAAGACACCAACAATTGGGATCCAAAGTATGATAATGCATTTAAAGCATTAGAAAGTGCTTATTGTGATGACAGGCATGATGACTGCACTGCTGTGTCTGGAGGGAGTCTTACTAACAGTGTAAAATCTGTGGACCATCATTTGTGCCTGCTGAAAAAGAAGACAAATTTCAGCAGAATAAGTGGTATTCATTTCATTGTGCTCAAGCAAAATGTTTTGGTTAGAATATTTATTTTAAACTATGGGATTAGATATTGCATAGATTTTAGGAATTGAACTGGTAATGAATAATGGTAGTTGGAATGTTTACTATCAACCCAGCTCATAATGAGGAGGTAACAGATCTACAAATGGTTCATGTATTTTATACATGAACCAAACTTTTGCCATTTATTGAATGAAGACATTAAAAGTGCAAATAATATATATATACTGTATATATGTGTGTGTTTGTGTGTATATATATACCTGTATGAATGACAACTTTTTAAATTTTATAATAAAATTTATACACAACAACAACCAGTGCATAACACCACTGTCTGTTAATCTGCAGCGTGGGTTGAGTTAGTTGATTTGTTGTTTGTTAAGGGACATTTTGGCACATGATTGGCTACATGACAAAGAAAGAATGGGAGCAAATTACCTTTACCATGAGCATGCACTGAGGCTGGCCTGGGTGGGTATCAGAACTGAGGCTCATGGATTTTGAGCTACCCCAGAGGGTGGGCACGCGTTTCATCTTTTGTTCATTTTAGCATTTGGCTGTTGTGATAACCTTTATCTGTTCATTAGACTTTCTTTCGATCCATGATCTGTTTGTTCATAATCACGTCTCATCAGAAATTGCTGGATGGAAATTCACTAAACTTGGCCATCTGATGACTACTCTCTGTTCAAGTGGTGTGATGTTTTGGTCCCTGACCAGGTTTCCCTGGGAAGAGGTCCAGTGTCCAGTTCACAGAAATTGCATTTATAGTGATATTTGGAATATTTGTTGACCAAGCTTTGTACATGCATGTGTAACAGGAGGAGATAATATTTACAATGAATTTAGGGTTACCAGCCCTAGATCAGTTTGGGTTTTAGGTGGTATTTATTTATTTTTTCTTGCAGCAGTGGACAGCAGATAAGGTGTCCCCAGTGTGAGCAGGAGGGGATAGGGGAAGAGGAATACAGTATTCTGAAAGCAGATCAGGTATGCACAGATACATGTAACGGCTTGATGTACTTTCCAGGGAACTTTAGACTTTATTTACTTTTTGAGTAATTAGGTAAAATTTATAGTTCCATTAACACATTAACCCCTGGAGCCTTTTTGTCATTTTTGCCTGAAAATCTAGTAGGAGACACATTTTGAAAGCTATTTATGAATAGACTCGAAAACACAAAATCCCCGGTCATCTTTCAATAACATACTGCCTAGTTGTGTTAGAAACATCGTTTTTCGTTGGCTATTTGACTCGTGCATGAGCAGAAGGGTAAAAGTTAGACTTCTTTTTATTTTTAATTTTTTTTTTTAATTTGCTAACTGGAACCATTATTGTTTTATGGGGACCACTCTTTATTCCAAATGCCCATCTTATCTTACTTTTTGCAAAGGCTCATCCATCTGTTTGCAGTTCATACTGGTTTGCCTTAGATCTGAGACCAAAAAGTCTAAAAATCCAAACACAAAATCGGATTCCGACCACGGGCGAATTTTGGGTTAAAAAATGGTCTGGTCCAAACAATGAGGTTTTTCTATCTGTATTTTGTAGTGCAACTAGATATTCCAGATTATTTGGTTTCATTGTAGAGCTACATCTGTCTACCTTTTTATTATACTACCCACTTTAGTGTATCATGCATGACCATGATGCTACAGAGCTCAGCAGTAGGCTACTACCTCTTGCCCCGTAAAGTCATCGCTAGTGTTAATACTGAGCCATGAATATTTAATCCTATAATATCTGTTATGCCTGGTCACAGGATGTAGGTAGGAAGAGCTAAGTAGGTGGTTTCATGCTCTGCCAGCACAATAATGTCTATATAGTGCTAATTAAAAAGAGAAATTAAAAATGCAAATAATTACCAAATATTTTTAACATTTTAATAGGCACTGATAGTTTGTTGTCAGAATTACTGTAGTCTGAACTTGTTCTCAGTATAAAAATTAATTTTTATAACAGCTGTTGGAGACTGCTAAAAGCTTCAAATTTATTACACTTGGGTTAATTTGATAACTATCAACAATGAGTGACTTATTTAGGATCATTAATAAGTGAAGTTTTGGTGGTAGATTCACAATGCACCACTCCCTCGATAACTCCCGCCCAGATAATTTGTGATCCAGTTTATAACGTGGTGTCTGGTGTGGCTTCCAATTTTTTTCGTAAGAAAATATATTTTAAATATCTTTAAAATATGCTGAATGTGAAAAAATTATGATAAGAATTGGTAGATTTCATGATACAGCCTTACTGTGGTTCAAGTCCTACTTGGTCAACAGGACACAAATTGTGTCTGCAAATGGAACACACTCCAGCCCAGTTGATCTATGTTGTGGTGTTCCACAGGGGTCTGTTCTTGCATCTGTTCTCTTCATTCTGTACACTCTGTCATAGATCATCATCCAGTGTCTCACCAATTGTATGCTGATGACACCCAATTATACAAATCTAGCCACCCAGCTGAAGTTTGTGCTACCATCCAAGGTGTAGAGAGGTGCATTTCTGATGTAAAATCATGGATGACATGTAACAAGCTGCAGATGAATGATGATAAAACTGAGGCCATTCTGATCACAACACAAAGACGTTCTCATTCACATCCTTTACCTCAAACACTAAATGTCAGCAGCACCAACATTAAATTCACACAATCTGTAAGAAACCTAGGTGTTACCCTGGACAGTACTCTCACATTGCACCAACATGTCATGAACATATGCAAGGCTGCATATCTTGAGCTGAGATGCATCAGCTCAATTCACAAATATCTTTCAGTTGATGCCACTAAAACACTTGTGTGTTCATTAGTACTTTCAAGACTGGACTATTGTAACTCAATTCTGTCTGGTTCATCTCAGTATCTGCTCCAGAAAGTTCAAAAAGTTCAAAACACAGTAGCTCGGATCATACTTAGAGTACCACGATCAGAGCACACCTTTCCGCTGCTTTGTACCCTACACTGGCTATCCATTTGATCCAGAATCAAACACAAAATTTGTTCTCTGTGCTACGTTTCACTGTCTGACTCTAGTCCAACATACCTATCCGACCTCACCCATGTGTACACACCAGTAGGATACTTAAGCTCCTCTTCTGACAGTCGTATACTCATTTTTACCACTATGAAAACAAAGTCGTATGGACAGCGTTGTTCTGCATACCAGGGTCCAGCAACATGGAATGAATTGCCCACTGAACTTAGATATAAAGACACAGTGATCACATTCAAGAGGGCTCTCAAAACTCACTTATTTCGACAGCAAGAACAAACTTAAAGACCTAATAATGTTTCCTACCTTAAATATTTTCAGCATGTTTTTTAATGTTTTCTAATTTCATGGTGTTTGTTTTTGTAATCATATCATTATATGTTTTTTATCTTATAGGTGTTGTCTAATGTTGTAAAGCGCTTAGAGCTTCTAAAGATTAGGCGCTATACAAAGTCCTCATTATTGTTATTATTATTATTATTATTATTATTATTATTTAACCTTGATACATCACTCGTTTTATCATCGAAAATGGTGATTAATGCCCATAAAGATAGAATCCATATTGTGAAATTTGCAAGTTCTAAGATATATATTATGTAAGTTTTTTTATGATAAATAGTTGTCAATACACTGTATAAAAACAGTCTGGTGAAATATCGATCAATGAAAACTTTTGGTGAATGCTAACAAGTGCCAACAGAGAATGAAATAAACGCCAATTAAATGTCCTTTAATTCCATTTCACTGTAAACATTATAATCGCAGCATATGTGTATTCAAAAAACATAAAAAGAGTCAATTGACCATCACATAGAAACCCATGAGTTCTTATGTGAGAACCTAATTACATGCTGGCTTTGTTTTGATCAACAACTTGGGGAAGTGTTTGTTGCATTAAAAACTCAATTAAAAGAAACCTTTGTTGTTTTATCACTTTGAATGTGGTTTTTTTTATCAACTCAAGCAAGGGAGGTACAAAGAAAAAATTGGGGCCCCAAGTGGCCGAGTGGTCTAAAGTGCTCACCGTTCCAAATCACTGCCATCTCACTTCTGTCTGCGTCCGAAGCTCGGCTAGTGTGGGTATGTGGGAAAACCTGCCAGTAGCTTCTTGTGGGTCGGTGGTTCTTCCTTCGGTTTTCCAGTGTTCTTCCTCCACCAGTTATACTGGCGGCCATATATAGCCTATCTTGTGCTGAAAAATGGCGCTAAACCCTAAAACAACAACAAAGAAATGATTAAAAGGCATGCAAATCTGAGCCTAAGTTTTTGTGGTCACTAACAGTAACAAAATTCATTTTATTTGACCAATCGAAAATGGTTTCACATTTTTATGTACTTAGCATCATTAAAGTATATATTACCAACAGTAATGTGTCGTATTCATTTGTAAATGTGACCAAGGAATCAAGCAAAATGCGTACTCAGTGACTGAAAAGCTGTTCATAATGGTGAAGCGAGAATCAAAGTTTACAATGAACAAAAAATTGCTTAGTTGACACTTCGAGGTTGGCTTAATGATGAGCAGAAACTTTGGGATTACTTATATGATGTTGATTCAGATGATGGGATCAAACGAAAATGAGCACAGACTGCACAAGATACCAAATTAGATGATCCTGTGTACACTTGGTTCACACAGCAACGCGAACAAGGTGTTCCCATCTCTGGAACAATTCTCAAGGCCCAAGCAGAGAAAATGGCAAAAATTATGGACAATGAATCTTAATTTAGGGCAAGCCAAGGATGGCTTTGGAGATTCCAACGCCAACATGGAATTAAACAAAATCATTGTCAGGAGAGATATACTCACTGAATCAGCAGGCTGGAGAGATATACTCACTGAATCAGCAGGCTGCATATAATTATCCAAGCCAGCTCAGAGAGATAATCAAATGTGAACAATACACAGAGGACCAGTTCTGTTAATATTGCCATACGTGGCTGGAGACTCAAACTGTTGACTATTTAAACATCATATTGTTGAGAAATCTGTGGAGTTTTGCTCGGCAGCAGAGAAATCAAGGAATAACAAAAAAATCAGTGATTTTTTTTCAAATGTAAAGTTATATTTGTCAGGTGTGTCACAAACGGCAGGTATTATCGTTTTCAAATTTATGTCATTTTAAATTTGTAAACCCATTAAACTCATATTGGTTATGATTAACCCTTGTGATTTGTTTTTCATTTTCTATCACAACCAAATCTATCTGTTGATAGTTTGTTCGATCGACAATGTTTCTCAGAAAGAATGTCGATCTTTTGTATTTAAAAAAAACGTCTAAGTTGGATCAAACAATAAAACTAGAATGTATCCAATTCAGCACACAAATTAGTGACATAGTACACAATGTGTGAAGTAGTACACATGTTAAACGAATGATAACCATGTGGAATAATGTTTTTGATGATCTCAGTATACTGTAATTTATCCTGGAATTGATGTTTCTCTACGAGGAAAAAATAAAGTACACTGTTAATCTCAGCTTGATTATAAACTGAGTATTTAACACTATAACCTGCCAGCCCCCCCCCCCCCCCCCGCCATTACGTTGATCCCTTTATTGGTTTTGGTTTTTTTTTTATAGGTCCCTCGATAACTTGTGCTGCACTTAGTGTGGTTGATGTTTTTGAACCCTGATGTGCGCAAGTTTTTGAGGGAGAGATGTACATTGGTATGTTTACATTACAGTCAACATGGGTTTAAAGGTCACCTTGCTTATAATTGTTGTAGGAGTAAACATTTTCAGCTTCTACCTGCCTTTGAGGGGCCCCGAGTGGCCGAGTGGTCTAAAGCGCTCTCCGTCACAGATCACTGCCATCTCACCTCTGTCTACATGGGTTCGAGTCTCGGGCTCGGTCAATGTGGATATGTGAGAAAGCTTGCCGGTAGCTTCTCGTGGGTCGGTGGTTCTTTCCGGGGTTTTCCCGGGTTCTTCCTCCATCATTAATACTGGCCGCCATGTATAGCCTATCTTGTGCTGAAAAATGGCGTTAAACCCCATAACAACAACAACAACCTGCCTTTGATGACTGATGAAGATTTTAGACTCTTTTGTATAAGAAGTATGTGACAGAATATAAATGAGTTCTAATTTTGGAAAAGGAAAGTGAAACTTAACCATTATCATCTGAACTTAAAACATTTTTTTTTAAATTAAAAAAAAAAACAATTTTGAACAAAAAAAAATTTGAATCAAATACCTGGGTTGACATTCAAAGGTACCATGTCAGGGAATTTTGATGGAACATTTTGTTTTCAAAATCCCAGTAATTTTAAATCTTAGCAAAATTTTGTGTTGATTTATTTTTCTGATTCCTGTTTAGGTCAGTAATATCACACATTTTGAAAAAGATATAGCAAGTGCTATTTGAGATATGGATGTTTAATTTTTAAAAATAATTATTGTCAGTAAATGCAAATTTTTATTTATTTTTAATTATTGTCAAGAAATTTAAATTTTAAAAAGAATCAAGTTTGCATTAGGAACTTACTATTCAGTTTCTTGTTTGAAATGCATTCTTCTTGTCAAGACGTACATAGATATATCTATTTGTGTATGTTATAGGTAAAATTAGTTTTAAAATAAAGATATATGTTACAGTTAGTAAGCATTCTTTCTTAGGACAGGGCTTGAATGTAAAGACAAACAGTATTGATAAAATTTAACATTACCCGTCATGGATGGACAAATATTCACATTGCTATACATCAAAAGGATATTGGTTGTATATACAATATTATGCTGATTATATCACGAACAAGTAACATGTATTGAAAAAGAAGAATTTTAATGAGCAGAAAATTTAGTGATTAGGCAAGGAAAATGAATTTGCAGAAAAGTTTGTCATAGTAAAGACTTTGATGGAAGATAGTAAATGCACATTTGATACATTACTGATTTGCCTAATGCAAATATTATACACGTAAAAACCAGATCCAGTTAGCTTTTTATTTACACTAATATATGTTTTGCCTAGAGGGACTGTCTGTTGCCGCTGATGGATTTTGGTTAATTCTTTCAGTGATTGATACAGTGGTTACTGAATAGGCACAACAGTGTTGTACAAAGGTCACAGCTGGGCTGTGAACTTCCTGATAGAATCTTATGGATTACCCTAGAGTAATGTTTCTTAAGTGGCAACAGAAGGAGCCAAGAGAAGACTCTGCTATCCAAGTTGGAGATGCCAGCGGCACCTGTGCAGCTTCACTTAGTGGAATGCACACAAAATGAAATGAAGTGACTGCTCAAAGACAGAATATGCACAGCAGCTGTTGTGTCCCAAAATTTGAATAAAGTGGGGAAACCCATAGTTTTCATTGATATACTAAACAACAGTGATGTTAACAGTACTCATTTTTATGAAAGATACAATTATGAGGATGTTGACAATGCCAGGAAACAGCATCCTGATATTTGAAGATGAATTCTAGGCACTTGTTAAAGCCATAGCGATTACTGTCTTTGTGAAGATGAAACATTATTACTCATGCATTTAAATGTGCATTACACACCATGTGTTTCGATTATTTGTTGAAATCTCTATTTTTGATGTAGTATGGATCCAGAAGTGTTTGTATGACATGGAAAGTTAGTCAAGTCTGTGAAATATGCTTGTGACATAAATAAATAGTGAACATGCACCTGTACGTACAGCTGCATTTTGATAAGGTGGTCCTTGGTCCCTTCAGTAGCTGCCAGAGTGGCAGCTCCTATCTGGAATGATTGGCCTTTGAATTTGTGACCTGGATAGGGTGACACAGGTAGGAGTAGATATAACCTCTAAAAATGCTTATCTCAAAAATAGTTTAATACTGTGTAATGTAAATCAAGGATCTATATGCTGAAAACAGAACACCAGCTGCACTTTCCAAGATAATTGTTTATAGGTATGCAGGGGCAAGTACAGTAATCCACTGGAAAGAGTTTAATCTGTGTGGATTAGACTTTAATGATCTTGGAAGTAAGGTCCCACTAAAATAATCTCCTTTCACTTTAGTTTGATTTTCACCCTGGTCAACAATATTTGTTGCTGAGCAAGAATCTGTTCCCAAGATCAGCAGAAGTGTGTCACCTTCTGCAAAGTATAAACTATGCTTAAGTAATCACATAACAACTGCAACAGGGACGAAATTTGTGACAGTTTTATTGGCACTTGTTTTTTATGATTTACAGTAAACAGTTGGTATATTTTTTTAAAAAAATTCGGAATTAGTTTCATTAAAATTATTAGGGGCTAGTGTGTTGTATGAAGACATTGGTTAGAAAAATGAAAGTTAATTTGTGAAATCAGACTGTAATGACAGAAAATGAATACTCTCTATCCTGTTTGCAGATGTACCCAGATAATGCAGTGAAGCGTGAAATGAGCCGTATCAAAGTACGATGTGTGAATGCTGGATGTTCCTGGCAGGGATACTTCAAGGATTACGAGGTAAAAAATTGTACAGAAGTATGACTTAATCTTGATACAGTCCTACCCATTTTATCTTGACATCCTCGGTCTTGAGGTAATATTGTTAACATTAGCAAATATTGAGAGAGATGGTGGAAAAAGCGGCCTTCTTTGACCTACATTCAAGTAAAATTGGTCTGAAAAGGGTGGCCTATTTTGAATGATTAGGATTTACACTTTAAGAAAATAAACAATGGAAATTTGGATTAAATGAAGATAAAATCAGTATGAAATAAACTTGTAGATTACCAACTTTTTATTTTTTTTACCTTTGTATAACAAAATCCTCATGTTAAAAATTGCTGTCCTTGTTTTATCCATATCCCATAGTCAAGCAGCATCTGTTACCAAATAGTTAACTCCTGTATTCATTGTTACTGGTAGTTCCTGTTTGTATAGTTATTTATGTGCTAATTAAATTGACCTAGATTTTAGTCTGACTTGAGCAACAAATTATCTTATTGAGTCTAACAAGGGGGTGAGGTTATTTATTTAAATGAAATGAAAACCTGTCAACATATTATGAATTCTCTCTAAATAGCAGTAAAATGTTTAGGAGAAATGATCGCACAGCATTTAATGACATCTGTTAACAAATTTTAATTAAGCAGAAGTACAACTCGTAAATCAGTTGCAAATTCCATTATACAAAGAATTAAGTATAGCTTAATAAATAATAAAATTAAACTCAAATTTATTGCTTTAGCAGAATGGGTCGGGATGATGGATAATGACAGTAGTCTATGAATTTTATATAAGCTGCTTCTGCTTTAGCATTGTCATTTGTTTTCTCTCGATAGCATGTTTAAACTTTTCAAGGTGACTATTAGCTTCTTCTGATGACGTCCAGGAGCATTCTTCTAGAAAAATATCTGGTTGAACCGTCACACATAGAAAAGATCTCTCTGTATGAAACACATGGCAAAGGTGGTGTTTCAGATTCATCAGCAGTATCATAATCAGATGTCTTAAATGCATTCTGAAATGAAGTCAGTTTGGACAGAAGCGATAATCAGTCATCAGTTAGAGCTGCTCAGTACTGTTCTGTGGCATCTCTTTCAAATACCATTTGAATGAACTCATCCTTCTGAATTCCAAGGGGTTCAAATAAGTCTTTTTCATCAAGACTACATGTGGTATGTGATGGGCAGGATCCATGAAATTCCTTGTTTTCAGGAGAGAGGGCATACTGTGGTCTCTTGTTTTGCTAACCCCCAAGCTTTCCTCAGGTTGTACCGAGCCCCTAGCAGATCTTCCTTAAATTCTACTTTCTGTGGGTAATAAGTTTTCAAGAGTGCATTTTGGGGTTCTGGATGATTCCTTGATACGTTGGTTATATGATTTAAATGAATTGGGCAAGACATATTTATCCAGACATGTTGGAGATACTCACTAAACAATTGCCCACAATCAATGCGGTTTTTTTCTTCTTTGTACCTTCATCATTCTGTCGAATTTCATATTTTACTACATAAATATATGAAACATCATACATGCTTTCGGGTTCATGTAGTATTTCCCCTGTTAGAGGGTCTACATTCTTAAAACAGCGAGGCCACTTAGAATTAGGAATAAGAAGAAGCACCATTTTGTCATTGCCAGTTATGTTTGATGTGACAAGAATATAGGTGTGGTCTTTAGGCTTTGACCAGCCAGTACGTGGTTGGCCTTTTTGATGTAGAGTGTCTTTTCTGGAGTGCGCTTAAAGAACAAAGTCCACAATGTATATATCCTCAGACTTATAATTCTTACACAGTATCTTTAAATTAGGACTTCAGCCATCAATTTATGGACTTGGCGGCTTCACAATTTCTTTTGTAGCTGATATTATGACAAACTTTAAAGCCACTCAACCAACCACTTGTGGCAGTGAAGTTCTCTACATCATGTTTTTTAACAAATTCCTTTGCTTTTTCGATAATCATATTGTGAGATATGGATAAGGTGACTTCATTGAACCATTTTGCTGTGGCTTCTTCCATTTCTTCAAATTTACAAGTTTTTTGCTTCTTACGTTGGAAACTACAGTTACAGTCTGTCTACTCTTTCTGTTTAGACTCAGCAGCTTTTATGCAACCTGATAGTGTTAAGTTTTTAACTGAAAATGTTTCACAAACGTCCTTGTGTGATGCCCCTACTTTCAACTTCCCAGATTGTCAGAGATTTAGTTTCAGGAAACTAAATTGAATTTGGGTTTTACGCTGCCATTGGTAGCCATCATAAGCATTACTTTTCTTACTGCCTACAGAAAAGGATACTTTCACAGCAAAATAAACATGCTCCAATCACTGATCATTTTTGGAAATGCAACAGTTGATCAGATTCCATTGCTTTTATTGATTTGGTGAATGGTGTCTTCATTATTGAAGTCATTTTGGATGATCAGACACATTGTTATATGCAATGGCAACATTAAGGACTGGTGGAAAATCAAATAATTGTAGAAGAATGTATAGGTTTTAACTTGCAGCCTGTTGACATAAATGATTAGAAAACAAAATATTTGTCCAAGTTGGGTCTTGGGGCTTCTGTCAGCATATACATTAATTTTTTTTATCTCAACATTTGTCACAGGATGAAGCCGGGTTGGGACTGGATTAGGGAAGACACCAAAAGCAACTGCGTTTACAAGATGTTTATTTATAAATGCAGTTTAAATATAAACAAATCTGACACCATTATAAACAAAACGATAAGGAAAATTATAAAGTTCCTAACATGGAACTATCATCAACAAATAACTCAATGAGAGAAAAACTAAACATTAATTTAACGAGTGTAATTTCAAAACAAACGTGAAATCCTATCACTGACCAACAAAATAAAAGTGACCTACGCCCCAATATAAAGAGTCTTGAATGTATCGTTCAAATAACGATTTAGAAAAAAATGTAATTATGTATCTTTCAAATAACGATTTAGAAAAAAATGTAATTATGTTTCGTTCAAATAACGATATTGAAAAGCAGTGCAAATTACGAACCTATCAATCGTAACCATATATTGAAATAGGAATGAATGAAATGATGAACCTATCAATCATTCACACAACGGCATTGCAGTAGGAATGAATAACATTATAAACCTTTCGATCGTTCACACAACGGCATTGCAATAGGAATGAACAACATTATAAACCTATCGATCATTCACACAATGCCATGCAATAGGAATTAATAACATTATAAACCTATCGATCGTTCACACAATGGCATTGCAATAGGAATTAATAACATTATAAACCTATCGATCGTTCACACAACGGTATTGCAGTAGGAATTAATAACATTATAAACCTATTGATCATTCACACAATGGCATTGCAATAGGAATGAACAGCATCAACCTATCGATTGTTCATATAACGATATTAATGAATGAAATTATTAGCCTATCGATCGTTCACATAACGATATAGCAGTACGTGTAATTATGAAACTATCGATCGTAAACCGATATTGAAATAGGAATATGAATGAATGAAATGATGAAACTATCGATCGTTCATATAACAGCATAATAGGAATGAATGACATTATGAACCTATCAATCGATCATGTAACGACATAACAGTAGGAATGAATGACATGAACCTATCGATTGTTCACATAATGATATAGCGATAGGAATGAATGACATAAATGTAATTGTGGAAATAACATGGAACACTACAACTGTCGTGGCGCCCATTTGACGACCAAGATGTCAACTCCGGTTCTACATGCTCTAGTAAATGGCCAGAGAAGCACCCACGCATGGTCCACTCCTCTCAGTCTGCTGAAGGATCCCTCACATTGCAGACCTGTTGGTCGCAAAACCCTGGTCCCTCGCACCGAGAAAACTAGTCCACTATTCCGACCCAATGTCACCAAAACACAGTGTATACATCACAGGAAACCCCACAGAGTTCTGCGACTCCACATCAAACGATGTACAAGGCATGGCAGGCATGTATAAAGCAGCTCTACAGCTGGTGACTCCACATCAAACCATATACAAGGCATGGCATTTAGGCAGCTCTACAGCTGGAGATTTGCTTCTGTAAAGGGGTAAGCATCCTGACAAGACTTGGCGTAATGTGATTTGTTTATAGAGAATTTGCTCTATAAGTACACTAGCTGTGACAGATATGATATATTACTTCCCCATCTCCAGCATTTATTTGGTATTCATAATACAGCCTTAGTATGACTCAAGCATACTTAGTTAAGTGTTCACAAATGGCAAACATTCCATCGCACCTGATCTGTGTTTTGGAGTTCCACAGGGTTCTGTTCTTGGATCCATTCTCTTCATTTTAACACTCAATCCCTCTCAATTGTCATAAATCATCATCTCCAGTCTCACCAACTGCACATTGATGACACTCAGATATACAAAGCTTGTCACTCAACTGAGGTTCATGCACCCATCCAAGGTGTAGAAAGTGTAATTCTGATGCAACAAGTTTCAGGAACACCAACATTAAATTCATGAAATCAGTATGAAAGTTAGATGTCACTCTCGACAATACTCTTTCACTGCAGTAAAATGTCATGAAGATATGCATGGCTGCATATCAGGAGCTGAGATGCATCATCTCCATTTGCAGTTTCCTTTCTGCTGATGCCACTAAACACTTGTGTATTCATTAGTATAGTAAAGCATGTAGTGAGAGACCACTGCAATAAAACACCGCCAGTCTAGAGAGACCACATTCTTCATACACAAATTTATTAATTATATAGTGTTATGACCTGTCATAAGAGATCACCTATTTTGAGACACCATTAAGTTTTGGCGGAAAGAGCAGTCTTTTAAGAGAGGGTCTACTGTACTTTCTAGACTTGACTACAGTAGTCCCCCTCTTGAACGGCCCCCCTGACCAGCGGCCACCCGCTCCTTACGGCCAGAATCCGTTGGCACCGACTAGTTTGTGTTCAAAAGTACCCCTCGCGAAAGGCCACCCGGCTAACGCGACCAGCGGCCAGCATATTAGTGCAACATCGTAAAATTTACCCCTCACAAGCGGCCGCATTTTATTTGAATACATATCCAGAACCAGTATTGTATTCATAACGTGTGTTAAGTAATCCGATTTCTGTTTCCCAATGTCAGGTTTTCGTTACTGAAAGAAGTGTTGAGTAAAGTACATTTACCACTAAGGTTAATATTATATCATTTGCGCCTCACGAGAAGCCAAATTTATTCCATAAAAACCGAGAAAGACTCAAATTTTAATCCATACAAAAGGGTACGTACATGTAATCCAATTAGCCTGACTGCTGTGTTATAAGATGTCCAGTTTAGTCACTCTGATAATTGTTAAGAATACAATAATTATCGAACAGTAGTAACAGCTGAGAAGTGGCAGTATCGATGTACAATACCCAAGTCAGCAGGAAAATGGTTTAATAACCTTTATGGCTTCCCTTAGTAAGATGTTGAGCTTGTTCACTTTGGAAATCAGTGGCTATTACTACTGACAATAATTGTCAAAATTACGAATCCTAGCGGCCGCGAGGTCAAATCTGCGTAATGTTATTGGTACATATCGAAGCCGTTTTGGCTTCTCTCACCTAGTTTCAAGAAATGTATAAAAACAATAGGGTACCAGACTGCGACTAACAAATCACGTGACAAGATCACTTCCTTTAAAAACACATGGCAATTTGTTTACATGAATACAAAATTGTTTTATCAGTATTATAGTTGGCAACATGAATAACATAATGCAAAAAGATCAACATGTCATCGAGGAAAATAAAGAACTCTCAGTTTAGAGGAGAACGTGAAAGTATTTCAACTGACGGGAGTGGGGGGGGTCGTCGAGGATCCTTGCAGAAAACTAACGTCGGGAAGACTCAGATAAACAATATCGTGAAAGATAATGAAACAATTCTGCAGAAGTGGAAAGGTGAAAGGGACGGAGAAAGGAAGATTGTTTGAGCCAGGAGACGTTTGTATCCTGATTTGAAAGACAAGAAAAAGCAAAAAATTTGTCAGTTGAACTGGGATATGACGACTTTACCGCAAGTAACGGATGGTTGCACAGATTTCAAGTGCGACACAATATGAAGTGTTCTGTCATTAGCGGCGAATCGGCTGATGTTAATAATGAAGTTGTCGAAGATTGGAACAATAGACTAAACTATATATGCAGGGGATATGACAGCAAGGATATTTTTAATGTGATGAGACTGGTTTGTTTTTTAGACTGTTTCCAACAAAGTGACGTGATGTGAACTGTAACATAATTAAAAAGACAGTTTTAAAACTCTATCAATGGTTATTCATAGCATTCTTTTGCAAATGATGACAAAGTTTGTTTTACATTTATTTCACATCATGCATGTGATTTTTTAATTAAAATATTAAATATTTAAAATTAATTGTACTTGTGACTTTTTTCATATGTATTTACTATTCGCATTTGTCATCCCCCTCTAGAAAGGCCACCCGCATTATAAGGCCACTTCCCTGCTGCATTAGGGGTAGCCTTATAAGAGGGGGACTACTGTACTATAATTTGGGGCCCAGAGCAGCTGAGCATTCTAAATGATCACCTTTACCGATCACTATAATCTGACCTATCTGTGGGTTGAGTCTCGGGCTTGGTCAGTGTGGGTATGTGAGAATGATTGCAAATAGCTTCCCATGGTTCTTAGTTCACTAGTTATATTGATCACCATAAGCTGAAAAATGGTGTTAAACCCAAAAAACTATCATCATTTGCTTCTATATGGTTCATCTCACCTCTACTATAGGAACTTCAAAAAGTTTAAAACACAGCTGTCTGGATTATCTTTAGAATACAATAACTGAAAATTCCCTTCACTCCCACCCCTTTTATATCATCCATAAGCTAGCTGTTGGCTTCATAATCAAACACAAAATCCGCTCTCTCCATTACATTTCGTTCACTGCCTTCACTCCAAAATACCTATATGACTTCTTCCATGTGTACATCTCTTTTACAAACTCATGCACCTCTTCTGTCACTCATATTTTCAACATTCCAACTATTCAAACCAAGTCCTAAGAACGATGTTCCCTTGCATACCAGCTACCTGGAATGAATTGCCCACTGAACTTAGATACAATGACATCATGCTCTCATTCAAGAGTACTCTAAAAATTCACGTATTTAGACTGCAAGAACAGACTTCAGATGAAATAATGTTTCCTTATCTTTAACTATCTTCAGCATGCTTTTGTTTGTAATTTCACAGTTTGTTTTTGTCAATATATATACATACATCATTATGTGGCAATTAATACTGTAAAGTACTTCCATTTTTTTAAAGATTAAGTGCTGTAATCAAAGTTCTCATTATTATTATTATTATTATTATTAAGTCTGGTTGAGTTTAGGGTGTGTCAGTGTCTCACATCTGCCTGCTCAGTTTGCTGGCTCCTATTATATGTACAATTAAATCCATCATCTGTATATACACAATATAGAGTGAGTGCCCAATAGACATAGAAGACATCCAAATCTGCTGAAACATTTGCTCCCTGTGTCTATGGCCATAGCTGGACAATCCAAAACCACTATGCATGTACTGTATATTATAGACAATAAGTGCAAACTGTGTAATAACATCATTATGGAAAGACAAAGCAAATTTTAAGTTCTGATTAGCAAAATGTATCAGTATCATATTATAAATACTGTCGTAACAGCAACTCTGTATTTTTATTTTTATCAATATCAGTGAAGCTACAGCTCAAAATCACATATGTTGACAAACTTCCTGTGTTGACAAATAGCAATGTCCCAGGCCCATGATCTATTATAATAACCAAATCTGTCATGCATTTGTCAATGTTGAGATGATGTTAATGTACTGCCCTTATGTTAAAATTGTACATAGCTATATCTGTAAAATGATACATAGGAATATAGGGAAAATTATACATAGGAATATCAGTAAGATGATACATATGTATATCAGTAAAATGATACATAGAAATAACAGTAACATGGTACACAAGAATATCAGTAAAATGATACATAGAAATATAAGTAAAATTATACATAGGAATATCAGTTAAATGATGCGTAGGAATATCAGTAAAATGATACATAGGATGTCAGTAAAATGATACTTAGTTATATCAGTAAAATGATGCATATGAATATCAATATATGATACATAGGTATATCAGTAAAATGATATAGAGGAATATCAGTAAAATGATACATATGTATATCAGTAAAATGATACATATGTATATCAGTAAAATGATACATATGTATATCAGTAAAATGATACATAGGTATATCAGTAAAATGATACAAATGAATATCAGTAAAATGATACCTACGAATATTAGTAAAAATGATACATAGGAATATCAGTAAAATGATACATAGGTATATCAGTAAAATGATACATATGAATAACAGTAAAAGGATACATATGAATATCAGTAAAATGATACATATGTATATCAATAAAATGATACATATGTATATCAATAAGATGATACATAGGAATATCAGTAAAATGATACATATGAATATCAGTAAAATGATACCTACGAATATCAGTAAAAATGATACATAGGAATATCAGTAAAATGATACATATGAATATCAGTAAAATGATACATATGTATATCAATAAAATGATACATATGTATATCAATAAAATGATACATAGGAATATGAGTAAATTAATGTATTGTAATATCAGTAAAATGACACATATGTTTATCAGTAGAAAGATACATATGGATATCAATAAATTGATATATAGGAATATCAGTAAAATGATACATAGGAATATCAGTAAAATGATACATAGGAATATCAGTAAAATGATACATATGTGTGTCAGTAAATTGACACATAGGAATATCAGTAAAATGATACACAGAAATATCAGTTGTTGTTGTTGGGTTTAACACCATTTTTCAGCGCACCATAGGCTATACATGGCGGCCAGTATTAATGGTGGAGGAAGAACCAGGGGGAACCCCTGGAATAAACCACCTACCCACGAGAAGCTACTGACAAGCTTTCTCACATACCCACATTGGCTGAATCTGAGACTCGAACCGGCGCAGACAGAGGTGAGAGAAATATCAGTAAAATGATCTTATTTTGTCGATAACACTGTTCTTTAAAGTGCTTTTTTGGTTGTGGTTAATACAGTAGAACCCCACTAGAACGCAATAATTGGGGTCCAGAAAATTAGATCACAATAATAGCATGGTTGCATTAATGCTTGGTTTTATTTTACATTATTTTACTTTTTTCAGAGAACAACTCATTGGCACATATACATGTATTCATGTCTAATGTATATGATTAATAGGGTATCAACACCATTTACTATCGTGCCATCATGGCATTCATTTCATCCATAATGCATGCAATTCCATTGAAAAATTGCACACAGATTTACAATATTCAATAATTTTGTTCTAGATCATTGTGTCTAAATTCAATGTCTAATATATAGCATTAACAGATTATTAATACTGTTTACTTGCCATCTGATATCATACCGTTGAGGCTTATAGTTAATCCATAATACATGTATTTCCATTGCAAAAAATTGCATACATATTTAAACCATTCAATAATTTTGTCACAGCATTATGTGTCTGAATTCACTGGGAAAAATTAACAGCAAAATTAGGTTAAGAAAGACGAAGCACATGTACAATTCATTACGTTCCAGAATCTATGAACAGTGTCTGTACAAATTTCATACTGCTAACATTTTCTCATATGCGCTTCCGTGTACATTTATCCATTGTAAATTTCCAACAATTAATGCCTGTATGCCTATTCAATTGAATGACTACAGCAAGAATAATTGACAATCAATACATGCTTTCAGCATGCATATAACTTTTACTTCAGATTTTGTGAATATTGAAAGAAACGTGTGAAAACTACTATACTAATCATTGCGCAAAGTGCAGAGAATGACTTGTGTTTGTGAACTTGCTTTTCCATAACGGTAAAATATGTTTATAAAAAATAGGAAATTAATTACAAGTTCATAAGCAAACACCATACACATGTAAAACCCGAGAACTAAGTGCAGTAGGCCTGCAATGGTCACAGTTCACTTTATAAGTTTTTTACAATTTCATACCCTTTCAATTTCCAGCTAATAAAGTGGACATTATTTACTGGTCAACTGTTTGCATCTGCTAACACCGCCAAGCCCAGCAAACATGCTGACTGCTTTCATTCTTTTTATGTTTATTAAATTGTGTGAATCTTTTATCAACCACCGCTTTGTCTGCTGCTTGGTTGTGTATGCAGCTAAAAAAGAAACACATGTTGGCTATTGTTTGAGCAACGATTGTATACAGAATTAATTGAAGACAGTCACAAAGATGATTTATTGGCTGTACTCATGGATCAGTAATAAGTAACATTTCTGATAATCTTTATTTTGGCATAACACTTCAAGAACCTGGTGAATATGTAAATTTCAGAAGCTACACCATGATCATATTATATTAAAATTCATATGTGACTTTTCCACAAAATGATAATAAACCTTTTACACGCTATCTCTCATATTTAAAAAAATATATTTTTTCCCAGTACAAGAAAAATACACGTACATGTATTTAACATTTCAGGAACCACACCATGATCATATTATATTCAAATTCATATGCGATCTCTTCCCCAAAATGATAATAATTTTTTTTACACTATTTAACATACTTTGAACAAAAAATACTTTTTCAAGTGGGAATGAATATATACAATTTTTTTTGGGGTGGGGGGGGCCAGTTATGGCGGGGTCACATTGTAACAATAATTTCAAATTATTAGTTTCATATGCACAACTATGCATGTAACTTCAGTGGTCCAGAATCATATTTTATTGCATTACCATTGCACATGTTCACTTGCAGCCTTGCTGTCTATGCCTAGTAGCTGTATGCTTTTGTAGATAAGTCTAGTTAAGCACTGCTTGCAGTAGTTTTCTTTTCTTCAAATATTATTATTTATCCATCTAACATTTGATACTATATTAAATTGAAATGAACATGTTCTGGTAGTTGTGGGGAAAGAAAGAAGAATAAAATGACAAGAAGACATTTCTGTAGATAAGTGTAACGAGGTACTGGTTACACCAGACTTTTTCAAAATATTATTACTTATCTGTTTTCTTGTTGATCATGCATTCAGTTCAGATGAACATTTTATAGTGGGAAAAGAAAAAAAAGTAAGAAGGCATATTTTTAAACATGTTAAAATTTATATATCTATAGGATCATGCCTCCCAGTGCCAGTACCGGGTGACTCAGTGTATACAGTGTGGTAATTCATTGACCCAGTTGGAGCTGGCAGAACACATGACAAAAACATGTCCTAAAAAGCCTGTTAGCTGTAAACATTGTGGCGAGATGATTACCAATGCAGAGGTGTCGGTAAATAACCTCCTTAAATTTTTTAGTGTGTATGTGCATATGTGTGTGTTTTTCTTTGCAGGGTTGGGGTGGTGGTGATATGATTGCCTATTGAACAAATGGTAAGAGTAATGTCACTTTCACCAGCACCTTTAGGGGGTCTTCTTATTTCTTGTTTAAGGAACATTGATAAACTTGATACAGTACAACACAGTGGAAACCTAGATACAGTGATGTTATGGCTAGTAGTAAAGGAAATTGCACTGTACATGTAATAAGGCTAGACATCATAATGCATAGAACACAGTAAAATTACTCAAATCTGAGAACTTTGTTATAAATGATTTCTAATGTAATATGAATGAATGAATACAAATCCATATTTTCTACATGTTTATGTGCCATGTATAAAACGATCCAAACTTGTAATTTTGTTTCTGATTGAAGTGGATGTTCATTATTATAGGGATTATACATGTTAGCTGTGTGCGAGCATTTGCCAGATCATGTGGAAGGAGTTTTTGTCAGAGGATTCCAAGTAATTCCTGAGTGATTATTAATCTTTTATGATTCGTCCCATTGTAGTAGTACCCTAATCTTCTGACACAATAACAGGTTATTTTGTTGGTTTTTTTTAAGAAATAGAAAGGTAATTAAATTTATGGCAGCACCAGGTATTTTAAAACAATGATGTGCCTCTAAAAACTGTAATTAGTTGCTGTTTCGAGATTACCAACCACTTGTTTACATGAATATTTTGTTGAATATCTGGAAATCAAGATTTTTTATAGTATATATAATTATTGTAAGATAATATATATCAATATGTATGATAAAAGAGAAGTTCATATAGGTTTTTTTGCTGAGATAAAAATCTTTTGTAACTATCATATGTTGTGACACCTTCATGAAGGTCACATTGTTGATATACGATCTAAATTGAATCACACAAATAAGTCAGTTTAGTAGATTGCTAAATTTGTTTCACATGTTTCCTTGCATACACCTGAGATTTTACTAATATTGTAATCCTATTCTAATAGATTCATAATTATCCATTTTGCAGAATGATATTAATCTTGTAATCTATATTTGTCTTTGAAAAGAGAGAGATATTCCTGTTCACTCTCTTGAATACCACCAAGCTGATTCAGCATGGAGAGAGGGAGATATTATTGTTTACCATGCAACTGATTCAGATGTCAGCATGAAGAGAGAGAGAGAGAGAGAGTGTGGTTCACCACCCAACTAATTCAGATGGCAGCATGAAGAGAGACTACTTGTTCATCCTGCTGTATACCCCTCAACCCATTCATATATCTGCATGGAGAGAGAGAGCATTATTCTTCCTACTGAATACCCCTCAATCCATTCAGATATCTGCATGGAGAGAGAGATAGTATTATTCACCCTGCTGAATACCCTCAACCCATTTAGATGTCAGCATGGAGAGAGAGAGAGAGAGAGAGAGAGACCCTCAACCCATTTAGATGTCAGCATGGAGAGAGAGAGAGAGACACCCTCAACCCATTCAGATGTCAGCATGGAGAGAGTATATTATTCACCCTGCTGAATACTACCCAACCCATTTAGATGTGAGCATGGAGAGAGAGAGAGTGTGGGAGGAGATTGCAGTTGACTCAGTTGCTGAAATAGTCTATTATTATATGTTCATTTTTTTCTCTGTTAACTTTACATTGTCAGAATCATTCAGTATTTTATGATATTGCACTCACATGCACTTCATATTGCACTCACGTGTGCCCATTAGTGTATAAGGAATTACTTTGTAAACAAATAATGTACACTCAGATAGTAGATGCTTTCTGTTTTGGTTGATTAAATTTGTTTTTGAATGAACTAAAGCAGATGTTTTGTGAACTGCCACATACCAGCTGCTTTGCCACATTCCATGTTAACTTTTTTCATACAGTGTTTTGGATTTAGGCTAGAGATAGCCACCAGACAGGTCGGGGTCCCTACAAATAACATGCAAGTGACAAGACATAAACTGTCTTATTTAGCTGGTAATAAGAATGGCAGAAAATAGACTTACAGCTTTGCATCCTGAATTTCCTCAAAATGTACTTTAAAATTTAATTAGTTTTGCAAATCCGAATTACATGAGTCATGTCATGGATTCTCAAGCTTGATTACACATTTTGAAATTGTACTCTACTTTTCAACTATATTCCAAGTGCAATTACATCCTCCTTACTGCACTCAAAATGAAAGAAAGATTATATTCCATAGCAGCCTTTTGATAATTGCAGTTGAAAGACTTCATGTTTTCCCCACATTATGATTTCAAATATTCAATGACAGAACAGAAACACACTTGTAGATATCAACATGCTGCTCCCTTGCTGCTGAAATCAAATCTACTTCATGTAGAATTGATACATATAAATCCAGTCATTATCACAAAATTTAGCAGAATCGACAAAAATACCAAAATCAATTCGTTCCGGACTAAATGGAAAAGTTGCTGGAATGCACATTGATTCACATTATGAATCTAAGTTTCAGTTTTAAGTAGACCAAAACGCCATTTTTTTCAAAAGTTATATCTAGCACGCTACTAAATTCAAATTTATCTGGGTGGAGTTATGTGTGCATTAATAACATTTTTATTTGTGTAATGATGCATCTTGTGCTTCTGTATTTAGTTTGGAATACGGCATAAATTCGGTTACTTTGATTCTTGTAGTGTATTTTTGTTGATATAATTAAGCCTTAGGTAGAATAAAAAAATGAGCATATAATAAAAAGGTTACTGCATTTGTATGGGAAAATATGAACGAGTTTTGTTGGATGGATATACTGCACTCCCAAGGTCGTGCAGTATATCTATCTGAAAAACTTGTTCATATTTTCCCATACAAATGCAGTAACCTATAAATCTAATACATAGTAAATGATAATGTATTGCAGTTCTGACATATTGAATTTCAGACATTGACAGACCACTATTTTGATGTAGGCAATTTCTTGTTTGGAAACTATCATTTTACACAAAAATGTCAAAAGCATAATAGATATGTAGACCACAACATTTTGTGTTTCATCATATCTATATTGCATACTTGATCATTAATCATCTTTCTCCAGAACAAAGACAGCAGTCTATCATGCCCAACCCCATTCCTACATTTTTTTTAACAGTTGAGAATATATTTTTTGGTCAGAAAGTTTCAGGAAATCAAAAAAGATAATTATATTTGGTATCTAAAAACATGAGTAGAAATGATATTCGTAATGTGTATAAACAGATACCATAATAGTCACTACCAAATGTGAATCATTTTGCACTATTTACATAAGAATTAGATCACTAAAGTCGTAAATATCTGATGCGGACAAAATACTGTAGTTCATTCTGCACAACATTGTGAATGATATCTGCATCTGGTTCTCTTTGAATTTTTATGTCAGCATCTTGAAATGTTGCTAAAACTATGGAATTCAATTTAAACATAATTTTTGCTGACATACAGCGCAACACCGTCCATTTGCTACATCCTGAAAAAGATAATGTCTGTGTACATGTGATGTACTATGTTTGTCCTGATTTCTGGAAGAGTCCATGGAATTTCTGTTGTTCAGTCAGGTATTTTCCGCTTAAAAATGATTAGCTATGCAATGGCAACAGGTAAGTATTACATCATTAAAATTAGTTTTACCCCATCCCCTTCCCAAAAAAAGAAACAAAAACCCACATCTTATAAAAAGAGAAAATAGTTCCATTTGTACCTAAAGATTAATTTTGGAGATTTGTGTTTGAACTGATGTTTGAATCTGCCTAACCTGGAAGCACCATAGTTGTTATTATAAATTTACAATGCATTGTTTTTGAATAATTGCTGATTTGTTTATGTAGCGATTATAGTGCAGGGAGTTTGCATTGGTTATGAAATAAAGGTCTTGTGGAAATATAAGAAATTGAAATTACTGCTGCTTCACCTAGTCAGTTTGGTAATCTATTAATCACTGGAAGTAATTGGAAAACTACAGATATGAATAATTTGTAAGAATTGTGAAACTACTCAGCATTCAAAATGCTGAAGTGTAATGTATGTGTATTATCTGACGTTTATATTTTAACCATATTGAGAAAATAATTGCATCAGGTTGCTATTTTCTTTCAGTACGATCAACATGAAGCTGAAAATACACATAAGTTCTTTAAAATGGTAAAGGATGGACACCATCACTGTGAATCTAATCCCTTATCTATGATATAATTTAACTGGATATTTGTCACTCTTATTTCTCCATCATTTATCTATTGGGTAAAGGTTTAGGAGATACATGTTTTGAATTTTGGACGATCTGACTTGTTGATACTTTTAAGGTTTTGATAATTCAGCAGGAGTAAATTTTACCAGAGAAGTGAAGTTTTAATCTGCACTTAACATTTTACAAAGAGCATGGTCAGTTGACATGTTAAATTGTTCTCCATAATTGACTTTTAAAGTCTTGATTTTGAGAGGACATCACCAGTGGAGAAATCTTTGTCAAACTTTGAATTTGTGGTTTCTGGTAACCATAAAATGCATAGTAAAAACTTAATATGTGTTTCACTTTGAGTGGGCAGAATGAACGACTTCAATATGGTGTAGGAATATATTATGGCTGTCAGGCCAAAACATATGTTCCTACGTCCTATCAAACAAGTTCTTTTGTCTGACTTGGAACAGAACACGTATGTAATTTTCTGTTTATTACATGTACCCATTTTATCCACACATTCTTTAAAATTTTATTAATTTGTACTTGTAAAAAACATGAACATGGCATTTGGTGTCTGAATGAAAGATATTGTACAGCCTTCTGAAACATACCCATATGCATAACCGGGGCTAAGCCTAAATATATACTGTACACTTGCTTCATTGGGCTATGTTAATTGCAGATAGGGTGATTTCCTCTTTTATTTTGATTTTCTAAAGTGTTGTGTGGGATATACAAATGGATTTAAACTGGTCTTAGGCAAGTGGATATTTTCCTTCCCTCTCAAATGGAACATAGGTTTTGGATCAGCAAGTAATGATTTTTCTGACACCCTACTTACTGAATGCACACACTCTACTTCCAAGCAAATTTCCAGGCAAATTTCACAGAATAACAGTAATTAAATACATTCAGTTTTATACAGAAAGCTCATTAATTTACAGTACTTTCAGACTCTGTTTTTATGTTTTTATTTAATACAAGAAATTGTTGATAAATTGAAGGTGATAATTTAAGCATATGTTTGTAACAAAATGAAGATTCAGTCTCTTTCTTGCTGCGGAATACATTTTTAATATTCATTTGGATATTTTTTAAGGAGAAAATTCTAAGCAATATTATGCTGTGTCCTTTTTATTTTCGGCTTAACAGTCACCAGAATTTAAAAATGTAAACAATGATACACTTTTCCCTGCACGTGCCCCAGTGATGAAAAAGTCTTCACCACATTATAATAAGATGTAATTCTTTTAAATTTGCATTACTGTCAAACAATTTGCTGCTCAGTGATACCTCTACCTTTATGTTGCAAATGTTTGTCAGTTTTACCCTCAGATTTATTAAACGAATTAGATTCCTCAGTAATATTAATAGACCTCCTCGACGTCAACTTCCTTCTAAACAAATAGTCCTGCAGACCATATTTTTGAAACTGAAATGGATTTTGTGTAATTCTGGAATTTTAGATGAATCATAATGATAAAAACATAGCAAAGCTGGCACACCTTCAAAAAAGAGCATTTGGGCTAATATCAATCCAGAAAGAAAGCAAGGAAAGTTTAGCTGGTAGGTTAAAAATATTACCTATTAAAGACTGAATCTGTTTGAGAAAAGCCAAATTAATGTACAGGATATCTCATAATAGTGCTCCTGAGTATTTACAATCACTATTCTAGTATAGGCTATCTGGTAATACTCCCCACCTGCAATCCATGTCTACCAAACAGTATTAAATTCCCAAACCAAATAAAGAGTTATTTAAAAAAGTTTCCAATACTCTGGAACTCTGCTCTGGAATAGTATTCCAGTTGAGATTAGAAATGCCCACTCTATTTCCTTCTGACCACTTCCGTGGCCTAGTGGTTAGAGCGTCCGCCTCGGATGCGGGAGGTCGTGGGTTCGATCCCCGACCGAGTCATACCAGAGACTTACAAAAATGGTACTAACAGCTGCATCGCTTGGCGTTCAGCATTAAGAGGTTAGTGTTAGGACTGGTCGGCCTGGTGTCAGGATAATGTGACTGGGTGGGACATCATGCTACATGTCTGCGGCATGATGCCCCAGTGCTAGACATCACTATAAACTGCCACATTGCAGACATTGTAGCGATATGACTGAAAAATTGTTAAAGCTACGTAAAAAATCAAAATCACATCACATCTATTTCCTTCTTCCAAGCCCAATATATCCAGTGGCTTCAGAGATGCAGCTTAAATAAATAAATTCCTTTGTATGAATGCCTCAAGGTAGATTAGTTTTAAGCTAATTGTGTTACCCTCTTTAAATAATGTCATTATTATTATTATTATTACAGATGATTCTTTTCTCAGTATCATCTTTACTGCAGCTGGAAATAAGATTAATGGGTGCAGAGTTCAGAAGGTTTTGTTCTTCAGTTTCTTAGACCTTTTTGTTAAGGTCATTGCACACAGAATTCAGCACTTGGTAGCAATTTGCAAACTTGTTTTAAGTTCAAATTATATAGTCTTAGTTACTGCCCCATTATCTTTACATGGCTCATTGAGTCTTACTTACTTTGTGTGGATTTTTAAAACTTTCATTACAAGATTTCAGTTCATCGGAGAAATCATTGTCAAACACTCTGTCCAAAGTAGTGCTGTCCATCTCAGCCAACTCTGATTACTTTGTGTTAGATATTGTGAAATTGTCAAACAATCTGTGCAAAATAGTGTTGACAGTCTCATCCAACTCTGATTACTTGGTGTTAGATTTGTGAAAGTTGTCAAACACTGTCCAAAATAGTGTTGTCAAACTCATCTAACTCTGATTTATTGGCATTACATATTGTGAAATGCCCATAAACTGCTTGTAGCTACTTATGGTGCTTTCCTGTTTTCCATTGTGGCAAAAGTGTGTTTTCATCCAGGATGACTGCATCTCTTAGAATTACAAAAGTGTAGATATTTTTTGATTAATTCAAAATATATAGCAATAAATCATTCCTGATATTTTACAAGTGTAGTGTTATTGAATACTTCGAGTTGTAAAAGTAGTGCCAGGATGGGTGTGTGATATGGAAATCTTAGGTGTGTGATACAGAATCACACACAGTATGGAATGCCAGATCAGCCATGTAAGATTAAATGGGTAACTATGTAATAAATAAAAATTCATACACCATTAAAAAACAACATTCCCCATTATAGTTTTTTTGACAGGGCCAAACAAAGTGAAAATTACACAGATAACAAAGTATAAGAGCATCAGAATAAAGCACTGGCTTATTGCTTGTTTTCAGTCTGTATCAAATGCCAAATCAGCCATTTAAGTTTAAATGGTTATGTAATAAATAAGTATATACGATTAAAAAAAGTCAGTTCATTACATGCCCCCTTATAATTGTTTCAGAACGGGAATCAAAAGTGAAAATTACACAGGTAATAAAGTTTAAAGGTATCAAAATTAAGCACATACTTATTGTTTATTTTCAAGGAACACTCCAAAGTCTGTCCAAAGCATCCTCTGAGATGCGAGTTGTGTAAAACCAAGAAGATTCCAAGGGATAAAGTAAGTATAATTTATTAGGTTGCATTTAGACCTGGTAATTGACACATCATAATGAATTAGAAACCATGTCATTAATATAGCCTTTGGCAGTAGTAGCCTCATTATTTTGCAGCAGTTTGAAATGTAGGGTGAAATAAGATATAATAATGATTGATATACTGACATAACTGTTCTAGCCTTTGCATGATAAAAATGGTGACACCAAACAAGCGATAACTCTGTACAAATAAAAGCCATGTTAATATCTCTTGTATTATGTCCTGCTTATTCTTTATGATCAAAATGCTTTATGCTTTTATTTATCTTGTTTATTATTTTCAGTTTCTAAAAGAGATTTGCCCCAATTCTAATATAAGATATCAGTTTCAAAAATCTTACATGATGTTCCTTTTTTCTGAACTAGCTTTTCCAGCTTAATTTTTGTCCATGATTGAGTGTTATACCAATCAGAATTTTGTCATGATTCTAAGAAGTAAACAAGTTGTTTACTTGGGTTCAAGTTCAAGACCTGACCTAGTTCTTGAGTGGGGTTTTCCCCAAAATCTATTGCATCGCAGGTCAAGTGAATCTTGTATATTAAGTATTTGGTAAACAATTATTCATTCCTGTTTTATGATCAGTCTGTGGAGTCACTTATAATTGTGTTCAGATATAATTTTAGAGGAATTATTGATTTCATTTCATTGGAATTACAGAGTGCTTAACATTTTGGACTAAAACAATACTTTGGGATTATTGAGAACTAATTCAAAGACATTCTGGATTATATTATTGTAGTACATCAGGACAAGAGATGCTCCCAGGGCCTGCATAATTTGTACAAATTTGTTCAGTTGGAAAATGGTGATGTGCGCGAACTTCTGCAAATTAGTTGCACTATATGAAAAGTTTCCCAGCCAATCACCCTTAAAGTGTTTGTCACAACAAAAGTCAAGCTGGTAGAAATATTATAGAGCTTGTCACAACGAGTATGTATTCATAACTATTTACACATCTGGTTTCTTCAGCTTGACATGAATAGTTGTTATGCTCAATCTGATGGGCACATTTGGCCCCATGACGCATTTTGTTATGGTTTGCATCAAGGAAGTTTTACAAATGTATGTTAAGGGCCCAGAGTGGCCAGTGGTCTAAAGTGCTCTCTGTTACGGATCACTGCCATCTTACCTCTTTCTGCGTGGGTTCGAGTCTAGGATTTGGCCAATGTGGGTATGTGAGAAAGCTTGCCAGTAGCTTCTCGTGGGTCGGTGGTTCTTCCCGGGGTTTTCCCGGGTTCTTCCTCCACCATTAATACTGAAAAATGGCATTAAACCCCACAACAACAACAGCAACAACAACAAATGCATGTTTATAACACAGACTATCTAGAAGACCCAAAATGGCTGATTCCCAACATAGTTCATCTTTAGATGATGATTTCGGTTGGCAAAACTGGCTGGTCATAGCAATAAAGGCAATTTAATTTTAAAGTAAGGATTATTGGATCTGTGAAAGTGTTGCTGGAGATATCAGTGAAGGATTTTGAACCCAAAATAGTGTTAAATATGAGTCCGATGTACATGCTGGGTGGACAAAAACAGACAGGATGTCTGTCATCCTCTCATTTCAGTGGTATTTCACAATTAAATGCAGAAACGGCAGACAATCAAGCCAGATTAAAATACCATTTGAAAGTAGAGTGCACTTATTGTTTCTTTTCTTGTGACAATTTAGCCCTGCACGATCACGTGCTACAAAACTTTATAGCCCTATCATAAAGGTTACGATAAATTTAATAAATAAGAATCTTAAAAACTAATTAAGAAGTAAAAATATTTATTTGATCAAAATACCTCTGTTTGAACAAATAGACTATGGCATTAATTGAATTAAAATCAGATATAGCATCATCGAATAGTAAATCTGGCAGTGTAGTTAGTAGAGTGCTAATTCAAGAAAGTTAAACTAACAGAGCTTATGTTAGTGAAAAATCATATTTTGGAGGAGAAGTATCCAAAAGACAATACCTCTGAGCTGTGGAAAATCGTGTATAACCAGCATAAAGAACATTTTCCAAACATGCTCCAGCTGGCTAAGCTAGTTTATGTATGGTATATGCCCCTTCAGACAGCATTCTGTTGTTGTTCTAGGGTTAAATGCCATTTTTCAGCACAAGATAGGCTATACATGGCAGCCAGTATACCTGGTGGAGGAAGAACCCTGGAAAACCCAAAGAAGAACCACCAACCCACGAGAAGCTACTGGCAGGCTTTCCTATGTACCCATGCTAGCCAAGCCTTGGAACAGTGAGTGCTTTAGACCACTCGGCCACTCGGGGCCCCAACAGCATTCTGTGAAATGGGGTTCTCATTACAGAACAATATTCATATATAGATAAGGGACAGATTAAGCTTGAAAACAGTGAACAGACTGATGCTTATTATATGCCTAGAAACAACATCTTTTAAAGATTGTGATTTGAGTAGGGGTCTTACAGAGTGGAGCACTAAGAAAGAGATTTGAGATATTGAAGTGTTATGTAAATATTTATCTATAGCTATTTCGTCCTCCCATTCGTTTTTGTTCTACTCTCCCTGTATTTTTATAACAAGGTGAAAAATCCCCTGTATGATAAAATCCTGGGAGCATTTCTGCAAGACATTTAAGACTTTTGCGGCCTAGTGGTTAGAGCGTCTACCTCGGATGGAGGAGGTCGTGGGTATGATCCCCAGACGAGTCATACCAAAGACTTATAAAAATGGTACTTACAGCTGCCTCACTTGGTGTTCAACATTAAGAGGTTACTGTTAGGACTGGTTGGCCTGGTGTCAGGCTAATGTGACTGGGTGGGACATCATGTCTGCGGTATGATGCCCCAGTACTAGACATCACTATAAACTGCCACATTGCAGACATCATAGTGATATGACAGAAAATTGTTAAAGCTACTTTAAAAATCCAGATTGCATCACATTCCATAAGACTTGTTACATAAGAACATTCAGGATTATTCAGATTCATTCAGAACATTCTATACTTTTGAACAGTGAGGATTATTTGGGATTTAATTCACAATACAGTGGGTGACTTTGAATTTTCACTTTGTATTCTAGGAAAATAAATTGTTTGTTGAACTTTGCTAAACATGTTGGGTTTGCTTCTTTCTCTTATATTGTTCAAGACCCAGCATCATAACCAATTGGGGGCTATTTGCAGGTTTTGAATTTCTCTAAAACATTTCAGAGATATTTAAAATTATCTTTAATATTTAAATTGACTTTGTTTTGGAATTTTAGTTGTCCCTGTTAAAGATTATAATTTCACACAGTCAAGAAATCTTTGGTGAAACCAGCAAATCTCATTTGTAGCTGTGTCATGGCCTGTATTAAATAAAAATAGAGAAACTGTTCTTTTGATAATCTCACATTTTTTATTTTAACAAATGTATAACATTTATTTTCTATAGCTGAAAGATCATCAGGATAATGAGTGTCCAAACAAGAAGTGGACATGCCCTGTGGATGGCCAGATGGTATCTACCTATTTATTTATCTCTCTGTTGGTCTGTCTACATATGTGTCTTCTTAAATATCCAAATACCTACCAATTTAACTATTTATGTCTCTCGCATAAGTATATATTGCACAGATGTAAATTGCATATTCAACTGTCTGTCTGTCCATGCGTTTGTCAGATTTTTTCTTCCCATAAACCAAATTAATTTGAAAGCTTTAGTCATGACAACATTATTCAAACTTTCCGGAAGAGAACAATCTCCACAAATATAAAGAAAGCTAATCTACATCTCCTCCATAGTGACCCTGTGGCATGGTTCTGTAGGGTACATTGCCTACAAAGACTCTCCACATTAAGACAGCATGGTGGCAACATTGATCAACTTTTTCTTAATCTCAGCATGCTGTCTCCACCCCCAACAATGATACATGGAGGAACAAAGAACTGAATGAGCTGAACTGTACAAATGTTCCATTGATACAAAAATCAGTGCCTGTTTACCTGATTAAAAAAGCCATCTATTTACATGGAGCTCTTTCATCTGGTCAACAGATTGGTTGTTATTTGCATGTTTTGAAATAAAATTTGAAATTGTATAAATCTCAATCATTTGGATAAAAAATGAAAGCAGGCATCAGTAAGCATGTAATTATGTATATTAATTGATAACCTTTTGCATCTTATTCTTTGGAGTATAAAGAAAAACTTGGTGTATTGGAAATATTGGAAATTCATCATAAATGGAATTTTTATTTGGTCTGGTGCATTTTTAGTTGATCATAGACCAGAAGAGATTATGGGATGGCCTATTGTCCATTGTCCCATGTACACCTTTCTATTAGTACAAGTTTTTTATTGCTACTCCTAATAAACTACATAGAGGATAGCTGAGAAATTTAATTAAAAAAAAACATTTATACCAGTGTTGGTCAAAGGTGAAAATGAAAATCTTGATGTTTCTATTCCAGCAGAACGGAAGTCATATTAACATGGGGTTTTCAGAAGTCATATTAACATTAGTTAATCCTAAAGAAAAATTGTGCCAATCTGACATCCAGGATGGCCACCACATGAGCCATCACAATAATCTTACTGAATGGAAAGTCCTATCAGCATGGAGTTTTCATTGGATTTTCACAAGAAGGCTTCTTATGACATCGAGTTATTGCAAATAAAAATGGTGCCAGTCTATAATTAATTATGGAAGCCATCTTGAAAATCTTGTTGCAACTCCTCCTAAATGGAAAGTCTTGTCAGCATGAGGTTTTCACCAGGAGACAAATTGTGATATCTAGTTGGTCATGAAAGAAAATGGTGTCAATCTGACCTCCAATATGAATGCCACATACTACAAATCTTGTCAGTAATTCTCCAGAATGGATGGTCTTGTCAATGTAGGGTTTTCGGAAGGCTTCTGATGGTGCCAGATTTCCCTTAAAACAATAATGCCAATTTTGTAATGTTGCCACAATGGTTTATTTGAAAATCTATTCATAATGAATATGATCAATGCTTTCATACTCACCATTTATAAACAAATGGTCTTGTCTTAAATTCCTGGAAATTTCTTTCAGACAGATGAGTGTCAGTCACTTTAAGGGACACTTGTTCTCTCTTGAGATGTTTCATGGATGCATGTGATCTTATTTTCTTTTCATGTAAAATTTGTGAAGGGGCTTTAATATTTCTTGATTTGTTTCATTAATGGCAAGAGTATACAGTTATGATTCTTTCTACAGAAGAAAATCATCTGATATAAACAAAGTAATAAAGGTATAGAACAGTTAATTTGTTCATCTGGATGCCACTGACGTTACACATATCTCTAGCACAAAATTTGTTTTCAGGCTTCAATTTGAGTGTTTCAGTAAATGAATCATCAAGAGAAGTAGAATGACTCAAATATTAAAAGTAGTATTGTGTTATTTGCTTAAAATGTTTACGTATTTGACAAGGGCTTTTAATTGAACTATTGCAACTTTCACAGGTGGAGGGAAATAGATTTCCAAAACATGTGGAAGAGTCAGCTGGCAACCATTTGGTTTTTGTCATGAGGCAAGGAGACAATATTACCCAGCGTGTCACCCAGTTGGAGGAAAGGATTAATACTGTGTCAGGCTCAGATACCTTACTTCTGGCACGCCAACTCCAAAGTACTTCTGACAAGATAAACCAGATAGAACAGATAGTAGGAAGTCTGGCTTCTCGCCCCTTGACCGATAATGGCATTCAGGGGCAATATGTAGCTAGTGGTGAAATGCAAATGAGAGTTCGACAACTTGAAGTAAAAACTGACACATTTGAGGGAATTGTTACAACCCTTCATCGTGACATTGAGCAGTGCATCACTACAATGGAGACAATTGATCGACAGAGAAAAGTTGACAAGGAATTGATTGAATCAAATGAGCGCAAGATTCGATCGTTAGAGAGAACATTGGCTCTGAAGGATATGACAATCATGGATCTAGATGCAAGGATACAATCTCTTGAGTATGCTAGCTATGATGGAATACTTCTGTGGAGAATCCATGAATTTAGCAAGCACAGACTGGAGGCCCAGCGAGGGAAAACTTTGAGCATTTACTCTCCAGCTTTCTACACCAGCCGAACTGGTTACAAGATGTGTATACGAATGTATCCCAATGGGGATGGGATGGGAAAGGGATCCCATATGTCCCTTTTCTTCGTCATCATGAGAGGCCCTTATGATGCCCTTTTGAGCTGGCCATTCATGCAGCGTGTAACTTTCATGCTGATTGACCAGAACAATCGAGAGCATGTTATCGACTCATTCCGGCCGGACCCTGCAAGCTCATCATTTAAACGACCTACATCAGATATGAACATAGCAAGTGGATGCCCATTATTCATTCCACACAAGCGTTTGGATGACCCAGGTTATGGCTACATTAAGGAAGACACAATGTACATCAAAACTGTGGTTGATACAGCCAATCTACCCCTTCTGAATGACAACAAAAAACCTGCAGATGTATCAAGCACAAAGAAGCACTCTGGCTGAAATTGGGGATGTACTATAAAGGTCTAAATCTGATGCGAATCTGTCCTTTAATGCAACTGTTTTATTCTATTCTTGCAGCTTCAAGCCTTGGCAAAAAAAATATAGTTTAAAAAATGCCTTGATTTTAATAAATTTAACTTGAAATGAGCATATTATATTTCTTGAAATGCATAAAACTGCTGTATAGTGTGTTGAAATGATGCTTAAATGCATTTGGTTGCCTTGGATCTTACCTTATGTTTGCATCATCACAATTTTCTGTGTGATTTCAATAAGTTGTAATCGAACAATTTAATAGTAAATAATTATATGATTTAGTCAGTCTTGATAATATGGTAGTCTGTGACTTTTCAAGTAGAAAGAAAGAAAAAAACTTTTGCCTATTCAAAAACACAAAAATGTTTAATTTTTTAGCACAAAGTTACTATTTTCTTCTTTTTTTTCAAATCTTCAATTGAGAACCATACAGTTCTTTTAATATGTTGAAGATACAGGCTTTATTCACATCACATTGGAGTACCCATTAACAAAAGGTGTCCATGTTCTAAATTTGACCATAGGAGTAATTTTTTGATGACCTAGATTTACTTACGCTATTTTTTGCCTTATAAATAGACATTTGGATTCAAGAAATATTTGAATTCAAGTTTAAATTGATATTATATTACTCATTTGTATTCATGCTGAAACAATTACATTTTCCTTGGACATAACTGACCTTTATAGTACATCCCCTGTTTACATCTTACCACATTTATTTTATCACTTTACACAATACACAGCTAAAATAAATGATTGCTAAAATGTTGGTTTCTCATGTATTAAAGATATATACATCTTATTTACAATTTTGGCATGTACTGGGAACAACATGGTGGCATGCAGTCACCAAATTTGATACATCTAAAAAGCTTGTAAACATAAAATGTAATGTAAAAAAACTAATGAAAATACACAGTAACGCATGGTACAACTTAGCTGTGGAGCTGCACATGCCGATCAAGTTACAGCTAATTCTGGAGTTGCAACTCTAAACATGAAACTGGCATAAAGAGCTGCACTTATGAAAGTGGAGTGAACTACTGCTAATATGTAAGGCTCTGTAGTGGTAGCGAAGTTTTGAAGGGCAAGCACTTCAGGTAATGCAAAGTGCACAACCCAAAACATTTGATTGGATGGAGTATTGAGCAAACTGCTAAGGAACTGCACTTGGGAAGTAAGTTTGAATCTGCATATAGTAATCGGGATGATGGTACAACAGGGACATTACCCAAAAAGCTGCAAGTAACTGAGGGCTGTATTGAAGATGGCAAAGTTACTGCAACCAAGGAGCTGCAGAGGTAAATGTAGAATTGGGAGTAAGGATACAAATGAACGTGACTGCTATGGTGTCCTAGTGGTTAGAGCATTCGCCTTGGATGCGGGAGATCGTGGGCTCGAAACCCAGCCAAGTCATACCAAAGACTTATAAAAATGGTACTAGCTGCCTTGCTAGGCACTTAGCATTAAGAGGCTAGTATTAGGACTGGTCGGTCTGGTGTCAGGATAATGTGTCTGGGTGGGACATCATGCTAGGTGTCTGCAGCATGATGCCCCAGCGCAAGACTTTAAACTGCCACACTGCAGACATCATAGCGATATGACTGAAATTCGTTTAAAGCTAAGTTAAAAATCCAAATCACACACAAATGCATGTGCCAGAAGCTAGATATATCTGTATCAATGCAAGGAACAGTGAATCTATATTATTTCTGTGTGCAAAATAAATGGAGTTCCAGCAGAAATGTTACCCCGAGCCAGCAACTGTAAGGTGTTTTACTAAATAATGTGAACCACTGCAGCAAGCTGCAGAGGCTTGATAAAGCAAAGAGCACCATTATGATAATGTGTCCTCTGGAAACAATAAACCATGGTACTTGCATGTCGGTGCAGGGGCTGTAGAAAGAAGAAACGCAGTTTTTATGCTTTAGACGGATCTATTTCAGCCCAATTGGCAGGGTATATCTTCATCAGATATTAAATGAATCGTTGGCGTGTTAAAGGTAAGACCATTTAGAGCATGCATTACCATGATATCACTGTGAACAACAAAAAATAATGTTTTATTTAGAGTCTTTGCATTGACTTTGGACTTTTTTTACTTTGTGAGTGATAGGTAAAATTTACACATTGATAAATACGCAATCATGATCATTTTATCCTATAATATGTAATAATTTGTCATACACCAATCAAGAACTGGACTAATATAATTACTATGTAAACAATTGATGATAAAATTGCTAATGATGGTTATGTATAGTACATTGATACAGTAGCACTTGATGAAGAATTGCTAATAACATGGAGTAGTGGCTTCAGAAGTTAGAAATAATATTGTAATATTTTCTTAATTAATATCATGGACAAGTGTCCCCAAAAGTGAGAAATTATGTTGTACTATATTAATAATGTAAAGTGAAAACAATGCATACAAGTTGTCATTATATGAACTTAAATACCCAGTTTTTTAAAACAATTAATTTATTTCATAAACTGGTTTTCAGTAAACAAACAATGCCTTTGTTTCATAATTGACCTTTAATTACTATTAAAAGTATATTAATAATAATGTTTTTTTTTTTTAAATACAGGTCATTATAGGTACAAGATTAATATGCACTACATAACAGTGGAGGTGTGCATTTCTGTATTACTAAGCATACCTATTAGAGGAACAGGGATATCACCTGTGTATATAGAATTGTAGATATACTTATCTGGATGATCATACATATTTTTAATTAGATTTTCTTAAACCTTCAGAGCATTTCTGATTGATGAATTTAACATCACTAACATTGAATTAATGTGGACATCGGAGTAAAAGTTTACATATATTGAGTTGAATACACAGATGAAAGTAGCACTTTGTCTTAGTTCAGTTAAGACAGGTTATGTTCGTTTTCTTTTCCATTGTTACACTGTTATCTATCTTCATAACAAATATGTTTGTATCTTCCAAATAGCTCATAGCGATACACATCTGGCACATTGTTATATACCTTTTAAAGAATAGTCTTTACTGGTTAATACCTTGTCTTAACCTTTCATCACCAAATCCACATTTTTAAGGTAATTTCTTTCACTGTTTATGTATGTGGATCCTTTCATTCTTTATGGTGGAACAAGACAAATGTGCATTTTATAAATGGCAACATAATTGTTTTTGTAACAGTTTTGTTCACACAGCTATATATCACATGCATTTTATGTCTTGAAACTCAAAACCTGTAGGAAATATATTACGGTTTATTTTTGCGTTTTCAAGTCTTTTGACCTCTTTTATCATCATGTACCAAATCTATACAAGAATTATTATTACATGGAGCACTCTTGGAAGAAAACCTTTTTGGTATTTCACTCCAGTTAGCTACAAAATTATTTCCTTTCAACAATCCAGAAATTCATGGCCTAGTTAAAAAGACCCATCAGCTGTGTGGCCTTTATTACTAGTTTAGATTTTCAGTTTGTATATCTTTGTGTGCTTTCTTCAGACTTTGTTTCATTAAAAAATTGTTTTTTGCATGGTTCCGTTTATCAGGATCAATAAACAGAACCATAAAATGTTTACCTATTTAGTTGCCATGGGTATAAGGAATCTGTCATTAAGGTGGCGCTCTACAGTTTCGTATTTTGCATAGGATTAGGATTTTAAAGAAAAAGAATTTCCCCAGCTTTCCTCACTGGTTTTACTGGCATTTTAAAAAAAGACCTTGTATATCTAGGGTATAATTCAAAGAACCTTTAATTCCCTTTATTTTGGTGTATGATTGATGGGTGTAATAGGGTTATGGAGTATACAGCTTGGCCTTACTCCAGATGTGCACCTTTCAAAAAAGTGCTAGCTCCACTTGGCCATTTTCACTTCCTGAACATTAGAGGTAAATTGTGTTAAAAAGATCAGATAACTTTTTGTAGATTTTATATATTTGGTAATTCATTCATTGCACTTTCAGAAGTTGGTATTGTCTAGTCTGGCAAAATTCAGTTTCCCTATTTTAATAGCTGCTTTGGATAGTGTACTTTAACCTAATTCAGGCTGATTTTTTAGCACAAGGGAGCAGTCATTTTAGTTAGCAGCATGTTTAAATCATGTACAATTTCCAAAAGTACAAAATCCAAAGAAATATCCACATTACATTAATGTAGCATAGAGGTATGCCAACATTCTCTCCACTGTGCATGTTTTAAATGCAAAAAACATCATCGTACATACATCATTCTCTCAAAAGTACATAATAACTGGTGAGCGCCCCCTAAAGTAATATAAAAGTCCTTTTTACATTGTGTGTATCCTGTATTAAATATTATTATCCAGATCAGACTATACTTATCAATTTCAAATATTTGCAACTGAGAGCATATCATTCAAAATACAGAAATATATTTGAGAAAATGGGTCTTTTTTAGGTAGCAACATTCAGGTAGTTAGGATGTGAAGTGTAGATTTATTGAGAGAGAAATTTTCAAGTTTGCACTTGAAAGAGAAAAGAAATATTAAAATAAGGATGGGATATTTAATGCATGCATTTGAAGAGACAGCAAATATTGGTAATAATATGTGATGTTTAAAATTTGCACTCGAGTTTATATGCAAATTTTTTATTTTTTGATCCAAATGTATATAGTCATACAGAGCTAATTCTTTTACAAGCATATTAGCCAAACTGTGGAATGGAATATTAGGTGTTATATTTTAAAGAACGAAGGTCATGTAAAAAGAATTGATGAACAAAGTTTCTAAATTTTTCGGAAGAAGCCTATGTATGAGTCGGTTGTTGACAGGTGGAAGCTTGAACCTATAAACATTTTCATTTCGATGCTGTCACTGCACATCACCTACTAGATGTAAATGTGGAGATCTCATTGGGTTGAATTTTGATGGTGTGTGCAGAAAAGGTGATTCTTCTCAATTACTAGGTGCAAAGTCTATCTTTTTCACCATCTTAAAAGTTTATAGAGCATTCATAGAGTGCAAGTAGCGTGTCTGACTGGACTTACAAGAATAATTTTGCAAACCATTAGAATTATGGTCTGTGGGAATTGGAATTGTCTGTGCTTGATGTATTATTTTTGTTTCTTTTAAGAATTTATAACTCTTTGTACTTTATACATTTCATGATTGATAACATTAATAAGTAAACTTTACATTGTTGCTGTGTCGTGTAATTGCTTTAGTGGAACTTGTTGACACTAACCTAGACAAATCAGAGAAAAGGAGAGGTTTCTGAAGTGGAGTGGTGTAACCTATTGGAAGACATTTTGCTAAATTAAGAATTGTGGCAAGATCATTTAAAATTGGTATGGACCCAATTATGCTTGAGTAATTTAACCTTGAAATGGACATTTTTATATCCCTGTCATAACCATGGAGGAGCATGTTGTGTTACCCTGTGTCAGTCTTGTCATATCCTATAAGTCAAAATGTGATGGTCACAATTTTAGTTTCTATTCGATAACTTTTGAAGGACTTAATGAATTGAATCAGATTTGGTATATTTTCAATAAAAGTACCAACAGTGAGTCCACGTTTAAGCTAATAAGGGCAAAGTTTTATGGTGTTTGGGCCCCTGTTTAACTTAAAACTTTGCACTTCTGTTTCATTTTTACATCATACTTTTGAAAAACTTAATAGACTAAAATCAGATTTGTTATTAAACTTTATATCAAGAAGATGTATCTCATGGTCGATTTTATCTTGTAAAATTTAGTACTGCATGAAAACTCACTTAGAAGTTAACCTTTTTACTGAAAGTTCAATTCATGAAGAGTAGGGGTCATCTTATAAGTGCAACATAATTTTTTTGTGTAAATCCGAGGGTAATGTTGGAAATTGGAGATACTGTTAGTAATACACAAAAATACACATTGGAATCCCGCTATAACGCGATAATTGGGGTCCACAAAATTGGATCACGTTAATATCGGGGTCGCGTTAATGCGGGGTTTTGCAGTATTTTACTTTTTTGAGAGAACAACTCATTGGCACATACACATGTATTCATGTCTACGGTATATGATGAATAAGGTATCAACATCGTTTACTATAGTGCCGTCGTGGCATTCAGTTCATCTATAATGCATGTAATTCCACTGAAAATTTGCACACTGATTTACAATATTCAATATTTCTTCCTCTAATCATTGTATCTGAATTCAACGTCTAATATATAGCATAAACATAGTATCAACACCGTTTACTTGACGTCTGATATCGTAACGAGGGAGCTTGAAATTAATCCATAAAATATGTAATTCCATTGCAAAAACTGCATACATATTTAAACTATTCAGTAATTTTGTCACACATCATTATGTGTCTGAATTCAGTGGAAAAAATTAACAGTATAATTAGGTTAAGAAAGACGAAGCACGTGTACGGTTCATCATGTTACAGGATATATGAACGGTGTCTATACAAATTTCATACTGCTAAAATTTTCTCATGCGTTTCCGTGTACATTTATCCATTGCAAATTTCCAATAATTAACGCTTGTATGCCTATTCGTTTTAACGACTACAACAGCTTAATTACAAATCAACACATGCTTTTAGCGTACATGTAACTTTTACTTCAGATTTTGTGAATATCGAAAGAAACGTGTGAAAACTACTATACTAATCATGGCGCAAAGTGCAGAGAACGATTTGCGTTTGTGAACTTGCTTTTGCATAGCGATAAAATATTTTTTTAAAATAAAAAATAGGAAATTAATAACGAGTTCATAAACAAACCCATGTAAAACCCGAGAACTAAGCGCAGTAGGCCTGCATTGGTCACGAGTCACTTTTTAAAAAAAATAATATAAAGCTGAACGCATGTACAATTTCATACCCTTTCAATCTCCGGCCAATAAAGCGGAAATTATTTACTGGTCAACTAATTGCGTCTAATAAATCCGCCAAGCCCAGAAAATGTGTTGGCGGCTTTCGTTTTTTGATGTTTATTAAATTGTAAAATCTTTTATCAACCACTATCAATGCGTCTGCTGATTGGTTGTGTATGCAGTTAAAGAAGAAACACATGTTGGCTATTGTTTGAGCAATGATTGTATACAGAATTAATTGAAGACAATCACATAGACGACTTACTGGCTTTACTCATGGATCAGTAATAAGTAACATTTCAGACAATGTTTATTTTGGCATAAGACTTCAAGAACCTGGTGAAATTATTACATTTCAGAAGCCAAGCCACGATTGTATTATATTCGAATTCATAAGCGAATTCTTCCACAAAATGATAATAAACGTTTTACACATTATTTCTCTTACTTTAAAAAAAAGTATTTTTTCTGGTTACGAGAAAAATACACGTACATGTATTTAAAATTTCAGGAACCACGCCACAATCGTAGTATATATCGTATTGTATTCAATTTCATACACGATCTCTTCCCCAAAATGATAATCAATTTTTTTTGCGCAAAGTGCAGAGAACGAGTTGCGTTTGTGAACTTGCTTTTCCATAACGGTAAAATATTTATTTTTTTAAAATAGGAAATTAATAACGAGTTCATAAGCCAACCCCATGCACATGTAAAACCCGAGAACTAAGTGCAGTAGGCCTGCAAACGTCACGAGTTACTTTTATATATGTTTTTTTTTTCAAGCTGAACGCATGTACAATTTCATACCCTTTCAGTTTCCAGCTAATAAAGCGGACATTATTTTCTGGTCAACTGATTGCGTCTAATAACACCACCAAGCCCAAAAACATGCTGGCGGATTTTTTTGTTTTTTTTTACTGGATCAGTAATAAGTAACATTTCCGATAATGTTTATTTTTGACATAACACTTTAAGAACATGGTGATATTGATAAATTTCAGAAGCTACGCCACGATCGTATTATATTAAAATTTATACGCAAACTCTTCCCTCAAAATGATAATAAACGTTTTACACCATATTTCAGGAACCGCGCCACGATAATTTTAAATTGGAATCCATACGCGATCTCCTCTCCATAATGATACTAATTTATTTATACACTATTTCATGTACTTTGAAGATTTTTTTCTTCTTTCTTCATGTGCGAATATACGAAATTTCCTGAGCCACGGCACGTTAATTCCGAGTTCGCGTTAAATCGGGGCGCGTTATAGCGGGATTGCACTGTATGTCATTTCAAATATGTTAACATTTTTATGGCACTATTCTGATTCAGAAATGTGTTACGTTGCACATTGTGTTTACCCATTTCATGACTAGCAAGTACATTGCAATCATTTTCATTGAAGTTTTGACAATGTATGTATTTGTGTGTATATATATATATATATATATATATATATATATATATATATATATATATATATATATATATATTTGTGTTTTGCTGTATAACTAGTATGTTTAGCACAATAAAAGTTTGATTTAAGTTGTATTTTACTTTCCATCAGTTAGATTAGATTTAATTCCCAAGTTTTCAGCCAGAGCATATGGCTCGATAAGCCCTTGGTTTATAAAGCCAGCACTCATTTTGGTTTCAAACTGACAATCCTTTTCATCAAGCCACAGATTTAGTACATATACTTGCTCAGTACAAATTATATTCCATTGAATGTTTGACCTTCATTCATTAGGCAAAAAAAATATGTGTTTCCTTTGTTGCCAACCCGCGCAGTTTTTTTTTTACCCAAGGTTAAGAAATAAGTAATTTAAAAAAAATTCCAGAAATTGATATTGTGTATCTAATTGACTTGGTTTAGCCCAGTACTTGAAGTGCTTAGTCCATGATATAGACTAATCTTTATATTGTATATAATGTTTAAAAAAATCAAATAAAAACTAATAATAAACAATTCCCAAAGTCGAATGGTGCATGTAATTGAGCTGGTTTAGCAAATTACATCATGTGTTTAGTACATTATATATACTAATCATTATAGTGTGTGTGTGTGTGTATATATATATATATATATATATATATATATATATATATATATATATATATATATATATATATATATATACACATATATATATATATATATATATATATATATATATATATATATATATATATATATATATATATATATATAACATAATGTATCTACCTACCCTAATTTTAACAGCAATGCAATAGGAAAGACATTTTTCTTTTGGCCTTAACTTTGTTTTCCATGTGTCAACTTTTTGATCTAGCGATGAGTCTGATACTTGTTCGGTGCCAAGCAACAGAGGTTGGTTATTTGAACTCCCCGTGATCTTGCAACACAATTGACATATTCAGTTGTAGCCTTGCACAGTATGATCAAAGTGTTGCTTATTACTTAGAGCCCAATTTCACAAGCATAGTGAAACAGAGGAAAAAGTTGTATGATAATTACGATGACTAGATGATGATTTACGACCAGATGAAGATGGAGGATTTCAGAACTCAACTTGACAATTTGGATGAATTTTGGGCTTCGTACCAGATGACATGTAGTGACATTTATAGGATACTGTGGATCTTAAAAATGTGGGCTTGACTTTCATATTTTTGGGGGTTTTTTTTGTAAGATGTGTGGAATTAATATATGGGTTATTGTGAATTAGATCAATCTAAAATATGGATGTAATTAGAACAAACTGAAGTTGTCAATTGATTTATATTATATTCCACTGAATATTATAACGGCATTTTACACTGGTTTTTTAATTATCTATCTATCCATCCATTCATATAATGATACTTGCTTATTTTTTGAAGTGCAGCTCAGACTCACTGTTGACAGGACACCTCTTCAAACGGATGTGACTTGCAAAATACACTCCGACTTATAGGAGTGTGAAAGAGAAATTGGTTGTTTGAAAACCTAAAGTGGCGAGGGTCTCTTTATAGTCAAGTGGATATCTAATGGTATATACAGTATAAAGCTATGATGCTCCTTTCTTTTATATCTTTAATATGATGAAGTGCCAACATTCTTGATGTATCACAATGGCAATGTTCAGAACTCCTGTGAACCAATTCACAATAATCCGAGTATAATATTTTAGTCCAAAGTCAACGAGCACTTTGTAATCCCAGTGAATAATCCAAATAAATGATTCCACTCTAATTAAATTTAAAAACAACATTAAATACATGTGCAGACTGACTTTAAAACAAGATTGAAGGAAATAGGAATGAATCACATTCTCTCCTACCACCTCGACTACGACTCCAAGTTTCAATTCTTCCTGAACGACTTGTGTCAGTACACAATCCACCTGACTTAATCATCCGATGGGAAATTAGCAGTACCTCAGATTTGTCATGAGGTATTGAGAACACGAAATCAAATACCAGTACATCATCAGTTTAGAACTCCTTGCATACTACAGTCATGGACAAAAAGTTAAGATACAATATAGACAACATCATCAAATATACAGGAGCAGTTATAAGAAGAGTAGATGTCATATGTCTATAATATATATGTCTATAATATGGAATACTAAAGACAATCAAGATACTCTGGATTCTATTCGTTGATTTGTTAACACATGTGATCCTATTTTATTCGGTATTGCACTGAATAGATTTCAAACCTAAATGATGTTAATCTATGTCTAACATATTAGATTTCGTTGCCTCTTATCTGTTATGTAGCAGATTTTATCGCTGGGTCGCTTTATTATCATACTTGAGAATAAAGGAAAAAACCGAAAGACTGGATCAGTGATAATTTTTGGCTGTGATCAATGGCAGTAATAGTAGAAGTAGTAGTAGTAGTAGGGTTTAACGCCATTTTCAGCACACGATACGCTATACATGGTGGCCAGTATTAATGGTGGAGGAAGAACCCGGGAAAACTCCAGAAAGAACCACCGACCCACGAGAAGCTACTGGCAGGCTTTCTCACATACCCATATTGGCTGAATCCGAGACTCGAACCCAAGCAGACAGAGGTGAAATGGCAGTGATCCATTACAGAGAGCGCTATAGACCACTCTGCCACTATGGCAGTAATATGAAGAAAATTTCACAGTATAGACTAACGAGCTAACAGTATTGAGAACATCTGCACACAGATTAAATGTAAATTTTCATCCTAACAAGAAATAAAACTGAATTTTCTAGCTAACAGATCACACAAGTATGTAAATATTTTTTTTTTTAAATATTAGGACATGAATAAGAAGGTTATGTGTATATATATGCTTGAATAAGTTCACTGTGGACATAAGACCAAGGTTGAAGGCGAGCATTTCTAGATATTTCGTGATTGTTTGAGAGTAAGAATATTTATAGAGAAGGGCGAACAGTTCCAAGAAACAAAGAGACTACAATGTAGACATAGATATGCATCTAAGATGATGACATAATTGAATTGGGAGAATCATCTTTCAGTATGCTCATCCTGTAAAAGTCATTGTTATGTTCTTCAAATGATGCACCCTTCATTTAAGTGCTGTCCTCATGGCGTTCTGTATTGTTTACTTTCTCTCTGATTGCATAAGTTACCTTTTGGAACATGTTTAACTCACTGAATACTGAAATAAGTCACTTAGAACTGATTTCATTATCATCATTTGTCTTGCTTATCATGTCAACAGTGTTTCCCTTATTACTAGAAGATGTTACAACACCACGTTTGTAACATTTTTAATCCAATCAGTGCTGTACCAAAGAATGTTGGCAGTCCAAGGAACAAGTAACTATTACTGCAATATGGAACCTAGCTACATTTACATCCATACTACCCTACACTATAGCGTACTGTAGCTTGGGATTTCCACATATACTTTGCACAGATTCCAACGTATAAGTTATTCTGTTATATTTGATTATAATATTCGAGTTTTAAAGCTCAAATGTAACTGTCTTTTTGGATAAGTACTCCTTTACTGTGCCTGAACAGTTCACTGCAAATGTTACACCTTCGGTCAATCTGTTATTCATTGATACATGCTAAGTAACATTGTTCACCTTCCATGTATTTGCAAGAGATTGTGGATCAATATAAATTTGAATCGATTTGATCGCAAGATGACATATTTTGACTTTTATCCATTCTTAGATAAAGTAATGGAGAAGGTGCGATGGTTGTAAAACTAATTTTAAATTCCTTTACATAACGATCACGATAGTGGTTATTGTAAATACTGAATACTGAAGTGATGATTTGACCTCCGAGATTTTCATACTGGGCATCAAGATATAGATGAAAACAAAAATAAATTTGATAACTTATTCTGAAAGTATGGCTTCAAAACGCAGTCATACGTTATAGGCAACTATGCAAGACGTATATGTAGGAATACTAATTGTGATGCATGCACCATGCAATTGCATCATATCCAAAGATAAACAGTCATTTGGTCCATATGGAGATTGCACAAATTAGTGGTACAAAACTTTTAAATACCCAGTTCACTAAACTGCTAGTATGTTGTTCAGTGAATAAATGAATGAAAATTTTCATATTGATTTCTACAACCTCATTCTCCCTTAGCAAGAAGTTGAAGATACTAATGACACGGCAGAGGCTATGTGAAACATGTTGATGCTATCTAAACATCTGTTTTGACCTACAGTTGTTTAAAGACCGCTAATACAATTCAATTAAAGGAAATTGAACTCCAAATAACATACAAGAATGATCTGTTTAATTCTATGTGAACTACGTCCACTCAATGTAAAGGTTCACAACACATGATCAAATATAATTGAAGAATCTTATCAAAGCTGTAGATGTTATCTATGGGAAAGAACTATGAGACTGGATCTTGAAAAGTATGTATGGCAAACTGGAGAATTAAAATACTTAATCAAGTAAAGAGATCCATTTTTAAAAAAAGCACGGTATTACAAAAAATAGGTAGAAGTGTTAAAAGTCAGTGATTCGTTTTTGGACACAATTTTAATATTGACTTAATAAACATGGATAATTGTTTGTTTGAGCTGGCCAAAAAAGCATCTGCAACATTGCCTGTGATTGTTGGCAATATTATATGTTGAGTGCTTAAGAGCGCTAAAAGAAATTAGCGTTACAGCTACAATCTACAAATTTAAACGGGAGGGGGGTATTACTTCTAACGGACTTCCTGGATGTGACGTTTCCCCGCTCTGCGTTTTTTTTTTTCTTTTACCTTGTTTATTATTGTTGTTGGGTTTATTTTATCGATAATGCTTTCGATTAACTGTAAACTTTCACCAAACGTGGTAACACGCTGATACATCGGAGAGTATAATGAATACAAATATATTTCCACGTAGTTCTTTCATTCAATATTCTTTGAAAATGTTGCACCACACTAACTTTGATTTCAAGATTTTCATTTGTTCTCCAAGACGATTTTCAACTCTCGCACGACTATTGGACCGATTTTAGATGTCGATTTTGAAAACACATCAGTGACACAAAATAAATTCTTCTGACTCAATTGCACGAAACCATATTGTAGAATTTTGTTACATCAGCTTGCCATTGATAATCTATTCCTGTTACTTTTGTTTGACTTCTTGCAAAATATTTTCGTCGAATGAGTTTGTTTACCGTGTACGTGGGATGTGCCTGTAAATATTATCTTGCATCTTACAGCGTAAACAATGGGGTTTGGTTTAGGCAATTTTCCAATTTGTCCATAGCCAACTGCATCGTCAGTATTGTAAATGCTGCCTTAAAGTGTGTATGTTCGTGCTTTACAATACATCACTTCACGTTCGATGATATTAGGTCTGTGTAATAATTTTGATTGTAATGTTTAACGAGTAATAGTAGTAAGTTAGGAAAATTCTACAGATCTCATCCGTTGTTTGTTGTTTCAGTCTTTATTCTTGACTTGTTTTCCCATTTCGATCTTCCTTCATTTTATTCTTTTGCTGAAGATGGTGTCGCCATCTTTTTGACTCACGATTTTATTTGTTCTTGCCTCGGAGTAAAGGAAACTGTTAACAAGGTTGATACACTATGGGAAAGGGCTGTTTGACTGAGAGAAACGGAGGAGAAATTCTTCTGACTCTCCTGGATTATTTTTCTCTCTCATCCCTATCGTATTGGAGCTGCTCCTGTTTTGTTTCTTCGTACACCGTATCAATGATTTCTTTGAGATGATTTTATATTGCCTTTAGGGAACACTGCCAAGCCATCCCAATGTGTATCTAAAGGAGGGAGGGAGAGAATACGTTCTGCAAAGGTCTTTGGTTATCGATTACGCTGTGAACTTTTAGAGGAAGGCATATTCCTCAGAGGAAATAGAGCATTACATGGCATACCAGCTACAGAGTCAATAAAACCAGCTACCGCTCCAAAGTCGAAGTTAACCAATTATTTCGTATAAATGAACGAAGAAACAAAACTCGCTTCACAGTCATACCACACACTGCCAATGGCTTTTCCTGTACCTTTGTCACAGCTGCTTCCTCATAACCCCAGGGTAACACCAATGGTATGAATTTCGGGCTGCAGATAAACATTCTTAATTCAAAGTTATCTGGTTAAAGAGATATAACTCTATAAATGTGCTAGAATTATAAATTAACGTATTCACTTTTGAATTGTTGGGAGGCATGTATGGCACCAGTTACTGGTTGAATGAGAATTAGTTCATCTAGGTTAGGTGTTGTGAGGAAAGCTACCGGTGTAGCTGTTACTTTGGCTTTTAGTTTGTTTAGTATAAAATCGATGGGATATTTTGCAAAAGCTTTAAAGGAGAAATTGATATTAATAGTTTTAAATCATGATTAGATAGTAACTTCAGTAAGTCATAAGTAGAACAGTACCAACGACATGATACACAAACAAATTTGTGACAGTAAAATCAGTCGTGAGGAGTTTATTTTAATCATCAACAAATGAATTAGGTATTAAAAGTTTGTTTTACAAATGGAGTCTTAAAAAAATAAATAAAACCAAAATGTTAAAGTCACGCCAAAAGGAGGAATTGAAAAAAAAATCTTTTCAAAGGAAGGAACATTTATAATAGAATATATTACAGGCACTTAAAGTAAACTTAAAATTTATAAACGTTATACAAAGGGTAGGAATCTTTTTTAAATTAATAGAGCGAGCTTATTACCTTCGCCATTTCTTGGCTGTTTCAATTTCTCTGATACAAATATTCAAATACACGAGCGAACCCAACCTTTATTACTAAATTAATATTGTAGCATCTGCATATATATGTATATATGTTACCATAGATAGAACAAATAAGACTAACTCTGATGGACTCATTTTGGATATCAATATAGTTTACTAATCCAGTTAATAACTGAAATTATGATCTGTCAATCCCGTTGGAAAGAAATGATTTTTCTGTTGGGTATTACAAGGTTGAATTAAAATACGATATATTTCACTACATAAACGTCAAAAATTAAACGAAGATGCAGATTTGACATCGAAGAAAATGAGTGCAAACAAAGAGATGTAGAGGTAATTGCAGAATTGGGAGTAAGGATACAAATGAATGTGACTGCTCCGGTGGCCTAGTGGTTAGAGCATCCGCCTTGGATGCGGGAGGTCGCAGTTTTTATGAGCGTTAATAATGACATCGAAGAAAATATAGATATTGAATGTTTACAACATTACTAGAAAGTCAAAATCGCTCAGAGCATCAGTTACACGATGTATATGAGGGGGGATAATGGAGAAATCCTACCTTCATTAAATATACGTACATTCAGATATGCAAATGTATCCTCTAAAAACGATGGTTTTGATTGGTTGTACAATACATTCCTCAGAAACAATCCCATAAACCACCAATTCTACTTCCTGCTTCCGCTTGAACCAAAATTCGTGGGAACTCCTTTCAAATTTGAGCGATAACGATTAATAATTGCTGCATCTTAGTTACCATATTCTCGATTCATATATATTTAAAAATTGTTAGACATATATGTAATTATAATTAATCACGCTTTGATTTATTTTACAGTTTATCATAGTGCGCAAATTTAACAAACTAGTTTGTATAGACCATAGTCACGTTACCAACTGCCAGACCAATTTGAATTTTCGTTTCAGTCCTTTTAAGTTTTATCAATTTGACTTTATTTTTCTATTTGTTGTGAATATTGGCTGAATTTATTTGATACTGTACTTGCATTGCTAAGTTTTTTTGTTCATTTATATGTATTAGTGTTTAAATTTGATTACTACCTAAGTAAGAAGTTTGCATATTCACATACTAGTTAAGGTATTGGAACTGATAGCGTGAAGAATATACTAGAAAATATTTTATTAGTTATATTCATTTGATACGTTTTTACCTCAAGATAGTAGTTTGTTTTCTGAAGTGTTTATGATTAACTTCCATTTTATTACACTTGATCTGGTGTGAAAAGTATAATTTAGTGTTTATGTAATTTATATTTTCTTTTTAGAAAGACAGTTACTTCTTTTAAATAGTGGATATTCATTTCATATTCATTGTATATTTTGCATAGCTGCCGCATACTTGTCAGAATGTCGAGGAGCATTTTCGTTGCAGGTGATTCCAATTTGAAGCAACTCAGTTGTCTTCTGAATCTTCCCAACTTATTCCTGTTGACTATTCCTGGTGCGAAATTGGTTGGAGATGTCACCAATTTTAAATCCAAAGTGTTAGATGTTGTCCGAGCCCAAAAACCTGACCTGCTGATTCTTCACATAGGTTCGAATGATGTTGGAAAAGATGTTAGCATATTTACAAGGTATTTTTACTTGTAAATTTGACTTTGAAAACATTTATTATTTGTGCCCAATATTTGCAGCATAACTATTATAAATTTCTATTGTATATTTAATTTATTATATTGATCTTACAGAGTACAACTGGCTAGTGATGAATTCCAAATATTCTCTCTAATTATAATATGACCAGCATAATTTTCAATAACAAATTTACATGATTAGCATCCATATTGACTACTCGTGATACAGTCTAAGACATTGACCCTGATATTTATGTTTTGGGGTCAAGGTTTTATTGCCTAATTAATTGTGCTTGTGTAGCATGTTTTGATGTCACCTAGCATCATATTGAGAGGTCAGATTTCAGAAATATCTCAAACTTTATGCAGCCCGTATTGATGCTTTTCTACAAATTAAAGTCACAATGATTTAGCGAGATTGTTCTTACTCTGATGCCTTTTTTCTAATAAATTAAAATTCTCACACAATCATGTGGACCTGATTTCAAGTTATGTTGGCCTACATTTCATTTGCCTGAAATGTGATTTATGCCGGGAATGCCATAATCAGATTAAGTTGAAGTATGTTTCTTTAACAAAATGAATAAAAACATAAAAGTATTGAAGAAAGTGTTTCAGTAGCTTCATTTAATTCAAGATTCTTGTCACAATTTTAACTGATTTTGGTATTCTCAGCTTCAAACAATCTACATTTATTAACTAATAATCCGCCAAATGCCACAAATAAACAGGCTTAACATCAGAAGGAGGGTAACATTAATTAGGTAATACATATTGCACTTTATGACAATACAATTTTTACATTGCTACAACAAAAATGAAGTGTGTTGATTGTTCCGAAATCTTGCCATATGATGTCAAAATGGGATATTTATTTTTGCTTAGAGCTTGAGAGTTGAACAAAATAACCCTGGTAGCAGATGTTTTTAAATTTTTGTATCATTTTCTTTATATTTCCCAAATGGCAGCAGTTACTATGGTGGTGAATTTCTGAAATTTTCACAGTTTTATTAGTCATGTTTTGTTTGCATTTTAGTTAATTCTTTTTGTGCACTTCTTGCTTTCAGTTGTTACAGAGACTTTATTCGTCAGCTGCTGGAAATGAATCCCACGATGCTGGTCACTGTTTGTGGAATTCTGCCTCGAACCACCAGTAACTTTAAATCTTTTCATTGGAACTCTACTGTTTTACCAGACCTACAAAGAGGATGTGCTGCACTAAATGATGTCATTATGAGCTTAAGCCGAGAATGTGATAAGTGCCATTTTATTGACTATAACCCATTGTTTGATCGAAGTATGCATTTGGCACGTGATGGACTCCATGTAAATATAAATGGTGCATATGTATTGAAAACAGTATTGGAGTCATTTGTTGTTAGTTTGGACATGGGGCAGATAAACAGCGCTGAAAAAGTGTTATCCTTGGACCTTGTCGATACCCATATGTCTTATGCGGATGTAGTGAAGCAGTTTCCACCCAGAGATAAACTTAAGTCGATGGATTACAAGGATAAGGTGACTAACATAAATTATAGTTTTTACATAAAATCTAAACTTGCTTTTAACATGAATAAGGTCACATATTCACATCAGTCTATATTTGGTAAATGATTTTGGTATTACAGCAATATGTCCATGTTAAATCATAATGTTCTGCCCCTATTTGTTTTTAGAAAATGTCAACTTCATGTTTGTCCTTTTTAAAATGACAGGTAAAATTATTAATGTGCTTATTATATACTTAAGAGTAATTGGACTGACCAAAGTACAGAATTTTTTTGTTTACATATATTGTTAATGTTTTATAATTATTTCATTTAAGGAGAGCTGCATTTTTAGCAAAAAGCCATTTATTCCCAAATTCAGGAGGTATAAACGATACAGAGTACCTGTTTCAACACGAGTTAAAAAGGTATGAGCATATTGTATTAGATAGAGATAAAGATAAATTGAAAAATGTATCATCTGAAGTAAGAAATTATACTAAAGTCTCCCCTGCCCCCCCCCCCCCCCCGCATTGTTATCCCTATTTTCATGAGTCAGTTCGTCACATTTTCACATTATGGCCATAAATCTGTAAAGCTTGATATTTTTTCAATAAAATCTGGGTCAATTAATCATCTTGACCTGGCCACAACGTCTTTTGAATAACTCCTGTCTTGAATTATATATTGTATAATTTATTTATATTGTCCTAGTGGTGTCATATACCAGTTTCAACTACATGTTCCACTTCATGGTTTTGAGTCAAAGGTTAGGTTAGGCCTACGTCAGGCTTAACCAGGCTGCAACTTTTAACGATATCTGGGTTTTCACAAAGATTTCATAGAATTATTCATATGAAACGTGAATTATATAATCATGTGTCATATCTACACCCACCCATAAATTGTGAAAGTCATTGACACATCTATTGTTCATAGATCAAAACTCTTATACTCTAGCTTTATCTGTGCAGTAACTTTCTTTGCCATAACTATCTAATGCCTAATAGTTTTGCACTAATATTTTAGCGGAATTGTTTCAGTCGACCTGCTTTGTGTTGGGGGTGAAAGGTTGAATCAGTTATACCACATGTACAGGCTGGAATTGTTATAAGAATTCTGATTTTTCACATATACAGTGATGTTGGTTATATAAACTCACACACAGAAAGCTTGGAATGTCCAGGTATGGTTCAAGGGTTGAAATAGACATAATGTAGCTTTTGTCTTGTCTCAGAGTTTGAAAGTCTTGTTAAATTTTAAAAATAGTTTGAGGAATTGTTCATATGAATCCGATGCTGTCAAGTCCACTCACACTCCAAAAAATGAATGTCAGTTTCTCATAGTTGGTTCCAGTTATGTGACTTTCAGCCTTAACCATCTCACAGTGTGTTAAAATGGCATTAAACATCACTTCCATCACCATCACACCATTGCCTTTTTGAACATTTAAAAAGTGGGTGTGGGAAGAGACATTTTTATTTCTTATTAAATCTGAAAGATTTTATAAATAAATTTCATGATTATTGTTAGTCTATTTTCCAAAATGTACATAGCTCGCTTGTTTCATAAGTTAGGTTTCACAGCTCAGGCAGATATATCATTCACAAGAAAAAAGATATGAATTTTCTCCTCCTGACATGCATCACTTTTATCTCTGCTTTATATTTATTTTAATTTCAATAAAAATGAAACTCTTTTCAGTCTCATAGAACTAGAGTTTGTTCTCAGAAAAGGTTTGTTTTTCTCATGTTTTTATTATGTTGATTCCCCTTTTGATATTTCATTTCTGTTCATTTTTTACATTTACAACTAAAATGATTAAAGGTGGATAAATTGTAAGCCAATTGTCAGGTTATATTATATCATTAATCATGTTGGAAAAGCAGAAATATTTCACATTTAAATACAGATTTCTTATTTACATAACAAGTTTTATTCTTAAAATCCTATGATTCAATAAGTACCATCATTATTCTAGTTGAGTTATAAGACCAGAAATTTACCTCTGATGTTGCATCTCATTTGTATTGCAATCACATTTCAGTAAATGCATATTAGCCCACTGTCATGATAATGTGTGACACAATATGTCTTTGGCATGGTTTTGACATCACTATATACCATAGATGCACAAGCCCTTGCCAGTGGGCCTAATCTGGCGTGTGAACAGTAATAATATTAAAGAAATTTGTTTTCAGCCCTCGATTGGTCTTAGAAAATGCAATTTGGTCTTTGGCCAAAACCGGTTTTACACCCTGGCTATAGACAGTGACAAGGAAACCTTATAGTTATGTAACTGATAAATTGTTAAAGCTTCATTAAAAATCAAATAAAACTAATTAAAATCTTTCTCAGATGACTCGAGTTGCTCTTTATCAGTTACTATACAAATGATGACATAAATCATGCCACCTTATAAAGTTAATGCGATCTCTGAATGTGGATGTTAATTTACAGTACAATTATCCTTGTCACAATGTGCATGTTAATTTACCATTAAATTATCCTTTCATCAGCACATAATGAAATCATGCAGTGTGGCATATCTTTATTTACAGTACAAAAGCTCAGTATGTTCACTACCTTCTATATTGTTATTTTTTATAAAATTACTAGTTATTATTCAGTCATAACAAAATGTGTTCATTATGGACCAGACTGGTTTCTTTTTTCTTTCAATTCATTTTAATAATGCACATACTTCAGAAATGAAATTTGTTATATTCTTACTACTAACAATATTTGTTTTAATTTTTAAAAAAAAATTCCCCTGGCCTGGAGAAGTATAAAACCACTAAAAAGAATATATACAACACTCATGCAATGAGAATTTTCAATTTCTTTAAAAGGTATTAAAATCGTATTGGGGTTCCTGTGGGTATTTATGACAGCCAGTGTGTTTCAAAATTTGTGATTAGTTAACTTTTCAATTATTGTTATAATTTATAACCTAAATGCATTTGTTTTTACTTCATTTGTACATTAAATATTCAAACAATGTTGTTTACTGCTTTAATAATTGTTTTATATTTTGCCATACATTTATATGAAACATAAAAATTACAATATTTGGCATTCTAAGAAATAGAGGATTGGTACTGTACATTTAATCAATTATGTAAGGCCATGCCTGCTATATTTTCCAATTATAGAGATTATAATCAATCCTGCAGCTTAGTTAAAAAATATGTTAACCTATTCTGCATGTCTATTTATAGATGATAATACTGAATCTGTTCACTTATACAAGAGCAAAATTTTCACACTGATTATATATTTGATTCAAGTTTATTCAATGTGCATGTGTTCATTAATACATACATTATGGGTGTGTCGATTGGAACCTGTGTAAAAGCAGCTTCAGTTTACATACTTTGTTATAGTTGTTAGTATTTAATATTGTTATTTTTCTTGTCTTTCTTTTCCCTTTTTCCAAGTGATATGTTTTTTACTTGAGCAGGAAAATAATCATCAGTTATGCTATTGTTTGATGATAGTAATTTACTGATATCTGTACAGCTGCGTTGCTACATTATGATTAATAAATCATCTGAGAATTGTTAACTGGTAGTGCTTGTGTACTGAACATATATACACCATCATAGATTAAGAATGGCCTATTCATTTCTTTTTGTGGAAAACTGACATTGCCAGCAATATGAATCTATCTTAACTTTTTATATAAACTGCATATTTGCTAAATGGTAATAATAATTGAAATTACATTTTTTATGCATCTTTATTTCACAATAATATTTTATATTAGAGTGAATATTCTTCATCAGATTCCACCCCTTACAGCCAATGTGTGTAGCCATCATTATAATGTTGTTCGCATATTCTTATTTTTCTTTTAAAAAATTCTCTTGAAAGACACGTACGTATTTTCACATTGATAATTCGAGTGACGCATTTGCCAGGTCTTTTATTTAACTGTATCAGGTGTCCTTTTTTATGTGTCAAGAGTTATTGCTGATACTTTGATAAATTTGTTTCGATTAATTTTTTTCTCAGGAAAATAACCATTGAAATGTTTTTGATGATATATACTTTTTATGCAGATTAGAGCAGCATGAGATAATAGTGCATGTCAGTGAGGATGTTGCTGTAATATTGCCACCAACAGCTATTCATAACATATACAAGGTAATTGTTTAGTATTAAGGTATAAATGTTAATTATCAAAGTATAAATGTTTCAGTCTGAAAGTTAAAAAAAATGTTAATGAATAAAAGACCGGTGCTGTTTGCGGTATTATAGTTCGTTATAGAAACTACAGTGAAAGTAATGACTTTGGAAATTTCCTTTTTTCAAAAATATATGATAATATAATTAACAAGGTATTTATTTATAAATTTCAGAGCAAATGATGATATAGGCAACTTTGCATATGACTGTGTTCATGACAACATTTGTTGTTATCAAATTTGCTTGATTTTGTGCCATCATATAAAGTTTAACTTTTTAAGGATCGACATATTCATGCTGCCTGTACACACCAGAAACCAAAAGTGAAAAGATTCATCCAGAAAATCATCCCTGCAAAGGTAAGTAGAAAATACTATACAATTTTTTTTCTTATTTTATCATTCTAAATACTGTTTTGTGGCTACTGTTTTCACATTTGACCAGTAAAGAAGAAATCTGATCTTGAGATTTTTTATATATATTTTTGAATCACTGTTCTTTAATAATAATGAATACTAAGCTATTAAAAAGTGCAGCATTGTTAACATTTAAGTGCTTTTCTATTTTCCTAAAACACTATTACTGTTGAAATATTTTTATTTTTTGAGGTATTCTGCTGTCCTGAGTGCCGTGTGAAATGCACTAAGGAAGACTTTCTTTTGAACCATTACTTGAGCAGACATGTTCCTCATAGAAAGAAAATGGAGGAGATCATGTGTATGTTTCTTGAAGTAGTTATTGCCAAATTATTATTAAATTTTCAAAAAATTAACCCAGTTAATTTGCTTATTCTTGATGAAATAGATGCATTACAATTATATTGTGTTATATATTTGGTGCTTTTGACCTGTAAATTCTGTGATATGAAGTTGATTGTTTTTCATTTTCCAGCATAGATACACAAATATTGTTTTATTCCTTAATTATTATTTAGCTTTTTGTTTCCTCTTTGTAAGCCTTTTCTTTAATCGAATCTAAAACATTTATTCCTTTCCAGATAAGGATGCTTCATTCAAACCAAACCATATGAAGGTATGATATATATTAGTTTCTGCTTAAATACAATTCAGAACTTAATAATTTTAATTATGTTTACCAAAATTATATTTTGGCTTCTTGTGTTAAGGCAGCCATCACTTGTTTTGAATGAGGACAACTTATACTACTTCATTTGTTTAGTTTGTTCCAGAAATACTTACATAACTAATTCATGGTGTACATTTTTTAATTAATGCATATGATTCATGATTGGGTATTTGCGCGCACACACACACACACATAGTTACTTCAACATGACACATAAAGTTGACTTAAATAAAATTATTTCTGAAACCTTAATACAGTCCATGTTATATTTTAATGTTCCTATAATAATATCTTGAAAAGATATCAATTTTCTTTTTGATGATAATAATTCATGCATAAATTAAAATTTATCTTCCAACAGAATCAGGGTACAATTTTCATCTTTGTTGATATCTGTGTATGTATAGCTATTTAATACTTCTAGTGTCCTATTTATAAAATGCTCAACAACCCTCAATCATTGGCTTTATAATGAATTTACCCTTTTACAGCATGAGATATATACTTGTAAAGCATCCAGTCACATAAGTTCCATAACTGATAGTGATTTTATTGCATTGGATGTTCCTGAAATGCAGTTATTTGGTAAATATACATTTCAGTATTACAGTTATGTATCTGGTCTGTTTACTATTTTCATCTCTCTCACTTTCTGTGTGTGTCTATATATATATATATATATATATATATATATATATATATATATATATATATATATATATATATATAGTGCCATCCTAATGTGCCGTTTTATTAAGACTGAGGTATAGAATGTGTAAAGTGGAACTTTAATGTGACTTAATCGTTTTCCCTTTATTTAATTTGAACATTATTTTGTGTCTTTCACAATAAATGAGTCAACATTTATTTGTCAATAAGGCATGAATAATTTCCTTTCAGACACGATACTGAGCTTTGTGGATTTAATGCCATATATCATCCGTGATAGTCATTTTTTATCAGAAAGAAAACCAGGATATTACAATATAATATTTACTCTGGCTCAAGACGCTGATGCCTTTAGTAATATCATTAAGCAAATTATCAGATCTTTCTTATGCTGTTTCTCGCCATTGTATAAGCACATACCTTGCATACTCATGCAAAATTCCTGTCAACAAAGTGATGCCATGCCACATTTAACATCACCTTGAATACAGTTGTTACATATTGTTGATGGATGTTTCGTTCATTTATTATTAAATTTATCATCTTTATCAATATATAGGCATGAAATGTGAACAAAGAGACAAAAGAGATCAAACAGTGCTGTCAAACTGTTTGTCATTTGTAAAGAAAATTGCTGCATTTTGTTGGAAGAACTTTGCAAAAATGAAACTGATCCTTTCTGGTGATGTTGAAGAAAATCCTGGACCTCCAGTGGTAATTATTTCTATATTGTCATCTATACCTTTGTGAGAAAGCTTGCCAGGAGCTTCTTATGGGTTGGTTGTTTTTCCTGGGGTTTTCCCTGGTTCTTCCTCAACCAATTAATACGGGCTGCCATGTATAGCCTATCGTGTGCTAAAAAATGGTGTTAAACCCCACAACAACAACAACAACATACCTTTTGGGTACACACATTTTATTTTTTTCTCCCTTCTGTTCACAATATATAATTTAAAAATTATCATACGAGGAATTGATATGTATATCACTAAAACAGAATATGTATCAATGAGAAATAAGTTCTAGGAAATTCCTGATCAGCAAATATAACTAGCAGTAGTGTGTACAGTCAGAATTGTGAAAGTTTCTATGCAGTGTGAGTAATCATAATAAACCAAATTTAACTCATTCGGCCCCAGAGGTTTTTGTCTTTTTTGCCTGAAATGTGCGTAGGAAGGACATTTGGGGTACTATTTTTGAATACATCGTAATACAGCTGTTTTAAACAAATTATCCATGAGAATAATGACTAGTTGTATTAGAAACATCAATTTCTGCTTCAGGGCTTTGAAGTAGGGTACAGCCTCATCACGCCTACAGACAGGATCGGGGCTGAATTGGTTAACTGCCAGTGTTTCCTTAATATACAAGATTAGCATTTTAAACTTATTTGTTTTCCTGGTCATCTTTTTCTCTTTTTTATACTTTTAAAAGGTAGGAAAATACTTTCAAACAGGTTCAGTTTTGTTTAACACGTGAATTAGTTCTCATAGTTACAGTATTTTAGTTCCCCATATCATGCCCTATTCTACTAATCTCTCTCTAGATCGAATGTTCCTGGGAATCTTGCACAGAAACATTCCAAACAGAGCAGCTTTTAGGACAGCATGTAATAGGTCATATTCATCCTGGCATGTTATGTCGATGGAAAGACTGTGCTTTTACCAGTTATGATGGAAATGAGTTGGAAACACATGTATTAAAACACATTTATTTGGTATGTAATCTTACAGTTTTTGCATTTTTTTGTCTACATTGTAGGGTGTGACTCAGTTATTGTCATATATTTCTTTTTTCATTCATTCATGAATAATGTAGTCCTTAAAACATAATAATAGTGCACTGAAACTTTTGAAAATGTCAATCACATGCTACAGTCATCACAAATTGGTTACATCACAGAAAAAATTAAATAAGTTGGGCTATGAAAATTATTTGGCCTAGAAAAATCTGCTGTGGCCAGTAACACTAGTTTGGTCCTTATGAAGACCTTAATCATAATTATAGTAACTTTGTAATGACAATGTTAACTGCTTCATTATTACAATTGTACTTATTTAGCTTAAATATTCCATATACTGTGTAACATATTAAAATAATCTTCTTCATAGTAACATTAATGAAGAAATGTATTTCAGCAGTGGCAGGTGAAACTGGAAGAGGAACTTTCTTTCAAAACCAGCTACAGCATTAGTCATATATAAAAGACAATTATTTCTGATGACCTAACCATGTTTTTGGTTACTTGCTATGAATTTCTTCATCTTTAAGTTGTGAAAATCTGACTGTTGGTGAATGAGAGCCCGGTTCTTTATTCACTGTCATGTTTTTAAGGCCATCTTGATTATCATATGAGTTAATTCTTGGACAACATTTGAATGTTCAGAATATATTTTGTTTTCAGCTTCTTTATGTACTGTTCTCTGGAATATACATGATATTTAAGGTTTTGTTGTGATGAAAAAAATTACTTATTTTAAACATTTAAAAAAAATATTTTATCACATTTGCAGGAACAGTTTTCTTTTCATTCCATTGAAGAATGGCAACAAGCTTTACCTCTTGGACAGTTATCAAAAAATAACTAGTGATCTGCATTTATGTCCAGTGCCATTGGTGAGATATTACAATGATTGTCATTAGAAATGCGCCTTGAAATTAAAAAATGCATGTTTTTGGTTCACTGATAGTTCTATTTATCACATAGCTTTCATTATCATATCAGTTATCCATATTGTATGGTATAGTTAAACTTACGATTTCTTAATTTTCTGTGATCTAGTTTTACCTTTATTATTTTGTAACATGAAATTTTGTGACAGTTTCTTAATATTCCAACTTTAATTATTTTTCAGTGGATATTTCATGATAAGTTTTATTTCATTTGTTGATTTGAAAGGAATTTTTTACCTAAACTAATTTGTTCAGTTCCTATATTTTTTTTTCCTCTTACATATATAAAATATTGCTATATGCAGCATGAGCAGTTATATTGGAACTGATTAAGACAATATTCCACTCGAGGAATAGTTTAATTATAATGTAATACATTACTACTAATGCGTACCTTGATTATTTTTTATTTTTTTAGGTAATCAGCTCACCCTCTTTTCTCATTTAACTTTCAGTCTGTGTGTAATGTCTCTCATACATAACAATCTGCATAGTTTCCTAATAATTAAGCTCATTTGATAACATCTTGATGATAACAAAGATCTTTATAAAATAGTATTTATAGTGATATTCAAGATGTTTTATTTACAGTTAACTTTATTTTTCTGTCAACAGCAAAGCAAACTGCATCTCCTTTTACTGGATGAAGATTTCAGAATGCCACCAAAATACCCATACACTATTGAAGATCACAGCCAGTACTTATATATGCTAAACAGTTCCAATGCTCGTGAATTTGAAAAGCAAACTGCAGAATATATTTGCAAGAGGCAGCTTCTAGGAGAAAAGTGGACAACAGATGACAGTATAGAAGTTAAAACTCCTGTGTCAAATTCTTTACAGCAGGAAGCCGCATTACATCCTACAGATATTAACAATAAAACTTTATCCAGGAAAAGAAAGTCAGATTTATCAGAAGTTAGCATTGCTAAAAATGTGTTTACAACCAATTTGGAAAAGTGCCATAAAGTCATTTACATAGAGCATGACATCATCAGTCAGTTGATAGAGTGCCATTTCATGGATTCGAAGAATAAGCAGCTTCAACAATTTGAGGATGCTGCTATAAATATAGCCACTTTTCCTAATTGTACTCAGGGAGTATTCGTATTTACTTTACTTAAAATTATAAATGACAGCAGTGAAGCACCATTTTATTATATGCGATATATTGAATCAGGATATTATCAAAATTTGATGGTGGAGAATTTTTCACATCTAATATGTGAGAAATTGACTATCTCAAAAGAATCACTTTTCTTGTGCAACATTGCCACTGATGAAGATAAAAAAAGATAACACAGAGGAAAATGAAAGGTTCACATAAAAGTCATAGCAGACCAGATAAAGTATGTAAATATAATTTAAGTAATTTGAAGGAAAGAAAACTACAACTTGCAGAGCATGCTGAAAATTTCACCAACTTGGAATTATGTGCCTGTTTTGTTCTTACCACTCGCAAAGGATTCACTGTTAAAATCGGCAAAGATGTATCGGATGCCTATTACATGTCCTGTGACAATAAAATGCTGAAGACTCCTGCTATTCGTGATATCATATGTCATTATCCAGAGATCAGAATTTTGGATCGTTATGAGAAATCTTCAGTAGACTTTCTAAAAAGTTTTGCTTCTGTTGAGTCTCTATATGAACAAAGTATTATGCTAAATTTATTATCAAATGACCATGGAATTGACATAATAAAATTTCTGTATCGCTTTTCTATCTGTTATAGTGCTAAATCATTAAGGAACAAGGTGCTTTATCTTTACAAGAACAAACAATTTGGTGAATTATTCAAAGTCTACAGAGACCTTTGCCAGGAAAATGATCACAATAATAGTGCCAGTGAAAATATTGTGTATCATGCTGAACCTGCGCCAGTATGTAGGAAAATGTTCACACCACGTGGAAAGATTGTGACAGCAGAAATGGTATTGAAAACTGTTGACCTAAAGAATGAAAATGTAATGAAAGATATAAGTACCTATGATAATGTCAAGAAACAGCTACTTGAATATGGAGATTTAGTTATACAGGTTTTTGATGAGCACAAATTAATTGCTGTCATGAATGACTATGATGATGAAACGGGAGAATTCAAAAAGTCTGAGTATGTCGTGACGACAAGGAAGCAGTTTGAAAATGGAATGTTCTACACTTGTACATGTAAAAATTTATCGCACACTTTTAGAATGTTTCAGTGATATAGAAGAAGAACAGTATGATGCCTTGGATATAAATGGTATAAAGTGCATGCATTGTCGAGTATTAACAGAAGATATTTTTCCAAATATTGAAAGCGATGAAAATGCAGCAATTACAAACATACAAGCAGTGATACAGAGAAGTCTATCATTCAAAGATATGAAGGTAGTTGAGTTGTCATCTTGCCGACCAAATACAAAGAAATTTTCAGTCTTGCATGATGATGAAATTTCATTTGTACATTTAACGTTCAGTGACCGTGTTCAGCGTTTTATACTTTCATGTACAAATGGTTTCTGCAGAAGTAGAAAGGGATTCAAAAGAAATGTAGATTTGCTCACTAAAGGAGGAAACCTATGTTGCCATTTGCTGGAACTAAAAAATGCGCCTCGTTACTGGATGGAGTTTTCCAATTGTTTATTTAATGATACTGCAGATGATTTGCAAACTGAAGCCTTTACTGAAAGTATGGATGTTGAAATGAATATTGAAGACCAGTTTTCAACAGGAAATGACTCAAACTTTAATGTCAATGATGGACTTTGGTCCTTTCCTTGTGTAAGTACACATTCAGCACGAAAACAGCAAGATTCAAAATTGGCCAAGAACATAAGGGAAAGATACATTTGGATCACTTCAGACTTTAGCAATATCGAAAATGGTTGTGTAAAAGGACCTGACCTTGTGAATGAGATACCAGAGTTTCCATGTCAGTGCGGTGCTGGGTGGACTGATTTAGATCATTTAAATGGTAAAACTGTTTTTGATCGTACATTGACCATTTACACAAAAATTGCACCAGTGCATTGTAGAGTTTTAACACGAATATGTGTTAAAACTGAAGCACCATGTAAAATAAAATGGGATGAAGGGCAATCTCTGTGCATTCATGTTGCTACAAGGGACACTGCTGCAGGTGATGAGATTGGTTGGGCACTTGTAAACCAGGTTTTGTGTTCTAAATTGACGTTTTCATCATTTTGTGACCTTAGAACTAAAGATTACCGTGAATCAAATCCAGATTTCCGCACATTCATGGATCATGTAGTATTCAGGAAATGGTGGTTCAGCTGGGCTTCAAATATGAAGATAGATTTCAGAAAACCCTGTCCAGTTTGTGGGTTTGCCCCAAATCAGCTTGCATGTGATGGAACGAAAGTTGGAGTTGGGTTTCGCAATGCTAACTTTGAGGAAATAAGCAAGCCAGATGACCCTGATACCATCTTACCAACACTGCACAGAAGAATGACAAGATGTTTCCTTCCTGACAGGACAGGCATTGATAAAGATAGCTTAAAACAAGCCAGAGAACATTTGCATTACATAAGCAGTGTAATTTTAAAAGAAATACCACAGCAGGAGATTCTGCCATATGAAGAACAATTTAACAGAAATAATTTACTTTTGTCTTTGTTATGTGATTCAGTTAAGCCGGTTTTCAGACGATTTCTTGCACACATGTCAGAGGATGAAAATATTTTACCAGATGAAAATATTGCATTTGCTAATGTTGTTAAAATGTTGTCTACAACAGCTCCTATCATTAGTTTGATCCCTCATGCGTATTTAGATTGTATTGTAGAACTTTTGGATCATATGACAGGAGAAAAGGTTAATAATGGTGGAGATCTTTTCTTCAATAGAAAAATGCAGGAAATGCGTGAATATTCACCTGAAATAAGAGATTTGATTGCAACATCAATGCTTGGCAACATTAATGAGAATGGTGAAGATTGTATACGCCAAGATGTAGTTGACTTCATTCGCTATTTAATAACACAAGTTAGTGAAATAAATGTAACTCCAGCTGAACCTACATTGCCACAGTTTGGTACTTATAATCCTCCAAAGTTCGGGAGGGCATACTATTTTTCTGAGTCGGGAAAGAAATTGCGTTCAGTCAGAAAATTTTCTATTGACTGTGAAAGGAAAAGAACATTGGCTTATGATGATCCACCTTTAGATCATGATCGCTGTGAAAAATATTTCTCTAAAACTCATATTTCCGCACCTGGTACTTCATCTTTATTTCTTTGGTTCTGTCCTAATCATGGACATTGTTATGGATTTCATATGACAAATGCCGAAGGACGTAAAGACCCATCAGCATCAATTTATTCCCACTTGGAAACTCCACCAAAGAATATATTTTATGACTTTGCATGTAATCTCCATGAGTATTGTTTAAACCGAGAAAGTGGCTTTTTTAGAGATGTTAGATTCTTCCATGACATTTTCCATGGGTTTGCTCACAAATGTTCCTGTGCATATCGATCATCAAGACTGATTGGATTTGACTCTATAAATTCTTCAATATGTGAACAATTTAACAGTTTCATTCAGTGTATTAAATCATCAGCTCGTCAAATGACCCAAGAACATTTTTGCTTCTACTTACAATTTTTCATACATGAATGGAATGTAAGAAAAAGTGAAAGGTATCAAAAACAAATGACAGTTGCTTTAGCTGGAGTTTAGATGTATGTTATAGATCATTGGAACACTTTCATATTCTTAAATTTCTTTGTTGCATTTTACATTGTTTTGTTTGATACAATTTCTGGGTATATTATTGCAGTTGAGGGAGTAATTTTTACTCGAAAATTTAGATGTGAAACATATTTACAATATATAAAATGATCATAAACAGAGACAAATTTCATAAAGGAATGTAAAGATATTTTTTTCTATTAAAAAAATGACATTTGATATTATTGTTACACATGATAAGATGTCAGATTAAGTTGAAGGTTGAAAAAGCATCCGAAGATTCCAAATAGGTACTTTTGTTTATATTTCTAAGCTTTTAAAAGACTTATTTTCGTAACTACATTGAAATAAACTTATTACAGTTTCTACTGTACGTTATTAAGCAGTATTAAAGTAAACACATTCCAGATTTTCCAAGCTCAATTTTTTTCAGATTATTAAATATAAGGGTTTATTGTACATGAAAACAAGAATCACAACTTTTTGCTTTATTAAAAATCGTTGCCATCTTTTCCAGTAGCAGCATACCTTTATTCTTTCAATAGTTCACTGACATACTAACCATCATTGGTACTCTGCCATAAGAAATGTTTAAGTTTCCATTGGCTCATATGTAGTTTGTCTTGTGCTTTCTTCTCTATATCCTGAGATATGTAAAGTTTCCCATTTTTCAATCAGTATCCAAAGATATGCTTCCCATGTGAGCCTGAAGTTAATTTGCATTAAACAAATCTCATATACATGTTCTAGCCTCACAAAATATGGCTTCATTTTTTTCCTATGCCGCCATTCCAACTTTTCAACATCCTTTACCTGATCACAATTTCCAAAGCCTAGATCTTTTTAATATCTCCAGTCTTTGCCCACTGTTTCAGCTTCTTAGGGTTTTCACATTTGTTCTTTTGAAGATTTGTCCTTCATGCCTGCTTTTTTTCATCTATTTTTATTTTGTTTATAATCATTTTTTATTATACTCATCCATAATACTATAAATACAAGCTTTAGTACTATTCACTATTGCAGCTATATCTTTAATCAAATGTACTTGACAAATGTATCCATATTTTAACACCCACTTAGACATTTTTATTTGCTCCATTAAACAAAAAATTCTACATTTATCAATCAACATTAGCGATTCACTTCATCATTACCCGACCACTATCACTAATTTCTTTTGGTCTGTTACACTTTAAACATTTGGATTGTAACTGACAAACTCTGATAAAATTATTTTACAATCCTTATGTTTCTCCAGTCATACTTTAAAGAATTATTGTTCATTTTACTACTGTATTAAAAATTATACACTTATATTTTGTGGTTAATTTCAAAAATGTTAACTGGCACAAATGTTGTGTGTATCAGTCAACAGAAAAATTAATAGAGAGCTGGAGATCGTTTTAGTTCTTTATTTCATAAATTTTGCTAGCTTTTCTTATTCAGATGCTACTAACATTTTAGTTTTTTTCACTGCTCAGCTCTTAAACTGCAGGTAAATGGCACAGTATTTGCCTTTTTTCCGTCCTTTCATAATGATGTAAATTCATTAATTTTTTCATTGCCCTCATACTTTTATATACATGTATTACATTTGCAAGTTAACTCCTGCTGGATAGAATGACATGTTAATAACATGTTAGTGGTTTGCACTGCTCAGCTCCTTAAACTGAAGGTAGAAGACACGACACATTATTAGCTTTATTTCTAATGTTTTCATAATGTTATATAGTTAGCAATTCTTCCATTAACCCCATACCTTTTTTATAAATTACATTACATTTAATACAGGGGCCCCGAGTGGTCTAATTACAAGCAGTTTTTTGTCTCCAGGTATTGTCCTGAAGGTCAACGGTCAAAAAGAAATGTATATTTATCAACATAACACTTACCAGAGAGCCATAACTATCGTCCAATCTTTAATGTACTTTTTTTTTTTTTTTTTTTTTTGTGTACTCTAATGCTAATGCTAGAGTGCCTGCAAGTTAACTCCTGCCGGACAGAACAACATGTTAATAACATGTTAGTGGTTTTCGCTGCTCAGCTCCTTAAACTGCGTATAGACGGCACAGTATTAGCTTTACTTCTCATGTTTTCATAATGGTATATAGTTAGCAATTCTTCCATTAACCCAATAATTTTTTTAATAAATTACGTTACATTTAATGCATTGGTCTTAATTTTGCTTCATTATGATATTATGTCAACTTGTGAAATTGACAAGAGCAGTTTAAATTTGACTGACATCATGATGAGTAAGTATAGGATTTCCTCATTCTTTAAATATGAAACCAATAATGATAAAATGACCTTTTCTATGATTTTGATACAAACTTATATGTAAATAAGGTTTTAAATATTTTCCTCCTGCTCTTTTATTTTATTTTACTTTCTTTTCGTACACTAATATTAGGATTACTGTCAGATCTTTGTTTGGGGGCCCCAAGTGGTCTGAAGCGCCATCAGTGTTACGGATCACTGTCATCTCACCTCTGTCTGCGTGGGCTCGAGTTGCTGGTTCGGCCTATGTTGGCATGTGAGAAAGCTTGCTAGTAGCTTCTCGTGGGTCGGTGGTTCTTTCCGGGGTTTCCCCGGGTTCTTCCTCCACCATTAATACTGGCCGCCATGTATAGCCTATCTTGTGCTGAAAAATGGCGTTAAACCCTCCAACAACACCAACAACACCAAGATTTTTGTTTTATTTACAATAAATCTTCACTTATTTTGAGAGTCATGGTCTAAACTGCGAATATTCTTCGTTCCTTCAATGTTAAACAAATTTGTATGTTATGTTAATATTCAAGAGTAGAATAATGGTCTAAGTTTTGACTTTTTCGGTGCAACAGATGCACAATTCAAATATTCATTATTTTAACAAAATGTATTATCTGTAATAGTGCTAATATCTTCCTTATGTTTATAGTAGCCAATGTTTTCAATCGCGTTTATAATACATTATCCCTATTTAAGAGTAGAACATTATTTCCACTTCTTACTGATAATAGCTTCACATTTGTTTGCCCATTTGATAATTTAATTTTGTTTAAATTTATTTTCTTAGTATTATTCACCTTATGCAGGTAGTAATGGGTCAGGAATCCATTACACCGACTGCCTCATTGTTCTTTATAATTGCACATTACTGCAAGTGTAATAATGGTTAACACTAGTACATAGTATTAGATTGTAATTGTAAGTTGATTGCACAATTGATTATTGTTTGGGGAGATAGACAGAGATAGATAAATAATTTATTGTAATATTTTTTTTAATAATTATTTTTTTTTTTGCACTCCGATGCTAATGCTAGAGTGCCTGCAAGTTAACTCCTGCCGGACAGAACAACATGTTAATAACATGTTAGTGGTTTTCACTGCTCAGCTCCTTAAACTGCGGGTAGACGGCACAGTATTAGATTTACTTCTCATATTTTTCATAACGGTATATAGTTAGCAATTCTTCCATTAACCCAATACTTTTTTTAATAAATTACGTTACATGTAATACATAGGTCTTAATTTTGCTTCATTATGATATTATGTCAACTTGTGAAATTGACAAGAGCAGTTTAAATTTGACTGACATCATGATGAGTAAGTATAGGATTTCCTCATTCTTTAAATATGAAACCAATAATGATAAAATGACCTTTTCTATGAATTTGATACGAACTTATATGTAAATAATGTTTTAAATATTTTCCTCCTGCTGTTTTAATTTATTTTACTTTCTTTTTATACACTAATATTAAGATTAATGTCAGATCTTTGTCTTGCTTAAATAAATCTTCACATATTTTGATAGTCATGATCTATACTGCGAATATTCTTCATTCCTTCAATATTAAACAAGTTTTTATGTTAATATTAAAGAGTAGAATAATGGTCTAAGTTTTGACTTTTGAATATTATTATTAATATGGTTTGGATGTATGTAATAGTTACAACACATTATTTTTTCAAATACAGTTTTATGAACAAGATTAATAATATTTATTTTGAAGAAATATCTACTTAAAAATTGCAAGCAGTTTATTGTCTCCAAGTATTGTCTTGAAGGTTAACGGTCACAAAGAAATGTATATTTATCCACATAACAGTCACCAGAGTCATAAATCTTGTCCGATCTTTAATGTACTACTTTTTTAAATTTATTTTTTTTTTTTATTTCTTTTTTTTTGTTTCACTCTAGTGCTAATGCTAGAGTGCCTGCAAGTTAACTCCTGCCGGACAGAACGACATGTTAATAACATGTTAGTGGTTTTCACTGCTCAGCTCCTTAAACTGCGGGTAGACGGCACAGTATTAGCTTTACTTCCCATCTTTTCCTAATGGTATATTGTAAGTAATTCTTTCGTTAACCTAATACTTTTATATATTTCATTCCATTCAATACATGGGTCTTAATTTTTCTTCATTATGATGTGATACACTGGACAACAAATTTTTACAAAAGTCATGTTACTGAAATAAAATTAGTCAATTCTTATCAATTGTTATGTGCTGAACACGAATATGACAGTCAAATTGCAAAATTGGCTCTAGTTTTTTTGTAATCTGCAAGAAATTAATGTTTACATAACGAAATGCATTCCAATAGTAAAAGGTCAACTGTAATAGCCTACCTATAAAAAATCAAGTCATTGACTACATCTTAGATTTCTTCGCCTGTCTCTTGTACAGCTGTTCGGGAGCATCTCTGAGGAGTGTCCAGCAGTAGTCAGCCAGCATTGTAGTGGACCATTTTCCCTGGTATCTTTGTTCCATTGTTGCGATATCTTGATGAAAACGTTCGCCGTGTTCATCACTAACAATACCACAGTTGCTAGGAAAGAAATCCAAATGGGAATGAAGGAAGTGAATCTTTAGAGACATATTGCAGCCAAGTTTCTTATACTTCATCAACATGTCTTCTACTAGTTCCTTATAGTTTTCTGCCCTAACATTTCCGAGGAAGTTTGTAGAAACTAGGCGAAAAGCATTCCATGCTTGTTTCGCGTCACCTTCCAGCAAGTTGTTGAACCGGTCATCTTTGAAAAGCTCTCGAATCTGAGGACCCACAAAAACTCCCTCTTTAATCTTTGCTTCGCTGAGTCGAGGGAATTTTTCATGCAGGTATCGGAATGCTGGCAAAGTCCGGTCAATGGCTTTCACGAAGTTCTTCATCAAACCTAGTTTGATGTGAAGGGGTGGTAGCAAGATTTTCTGAGCCTCAACCAGAGCTGGGTGTTGGATATTCTTCTCTCCAATGGCTACATTCTGCCTGTGAGTCCATTCCTTCCTCATGTAGTGCATTTCCCTTGCTCGGCTATCCCACTCGCATAAGAAACACATGTATTTTGTATATCCTTGCTGCAGTCCCATTAAAAGGGCAACTACCTTCAAATCACCACAGAGGTGCCAGCTGTACTTGTTATACTCAATGGAATTCAGTAGCTGCCTTAAGTTATCGTATGTCTCTTTCATGTGGACAGCATACGCTACTAGAATAGATGGAAGAATGTTTCCATTGTGCAAAAGCACAGCCTTGAGACTCAGTTTCGAAGAGTCCACAAATAGTCTCCATTCTTGTGGGTCATGAGTGATTTTTAAAGCATTCATGAGGCCCTCAATATCGGAACAGAATATCAGATTACTTTCCTTTCTGAAGAAAGGCTCCAATTGCTGGTGGCGCTTTCGATATGCAGTAATTGTGACATCTTCTTCTAGAAGATTCCATTGTTGGAGTCTTGATCCTAGCAATTCTGCCTTGTTCTTTGATAAGTCCAAATCACGAATCAGGTCATTTAGTTCTTCCTGTGTTATTCTGTGTGGGGTTGATGATGCACCACAGTGAAAATCTGGATCACTGCATGCTGATGGACCAGGAGAAGAACAGGTCGACTCACCTTTGTCTTCGTCAGATGAATCAAGAGAATATTCTGCTGGAGGTTCTGGAATAGGAAGTCCCTCACCATGTGGAACTGGTCTCAATGCAGACGGAATGTTTGGGTAGACTATTCCCGACTTCTTTCGCTTCGTTATTCCGCCGGAAAGAGGAGGAACCAAGCAGAAGTAACAGTCATTTAGGTGGTTGCTCGGCTCTCTCCACACCATTGGGACTGCAAACGGCATTGATGACCTTTTGCAATTCAACCACTGTGAAAGCTGTGTTGTACATGTAGCACAGCATATATGCGGAGCCCAAGGCTTGTCTTGGTCACCAACCTTGCATCCGAAGTAAAGATGATATGCCTTCTTCACTTGAGAATTGATACTTTTCTTCTGGTTGGCAAATGTCACTTCCCCACAAATATAGCAAAAATTGTCCGCGGTATTAACACACTTTCGAGGCATTACTGTTCTTTATTGTACGTAAATGGATAAAATAATAAGTTTTATGTAACAGTAGCTTGAACTGTCTCGCACAACGTCTAAAATATTTTAAATGCTGAACCTATCTGATTGGGCTTTATATAGTACACTGCTTACGTCAGCTTCAGCAGCCGCCTGGCATTAGTATAATAGGCCTACACATGTATAGTACACTGCTGACGTCAACTTACTTCAGCAGCCGCATGGCATTAGTATTGCATTGCATCAGAAAATGATGCAATCAACTGTGGATGATGTGAGCATGATGGTATTGTGCAATGTTACATCATTATTCCGGATGTTGCTGCAGTCCTACTGGAGAAATTTACACAGTGAAACATAGAAAATGAGGTATATGAATATCTTCAAAACGAGAGCCAATACAAATTTTTCACGGTTATATTCGTGTTCGGCACACCAAAATACTACAGATTAGGGCCTTTTCAAGTCAGTAATGATTTCACTGTTGACCAGTGATATCTACTGCTGAAATTGACTGGCGCTATTACCCCTTAGGATAATGACCAACTGATGTTTATGTTTTATATCATCAGTTGTCATATATTTTATTGGGTTTTAGTGAAATGCATCAGACATCTTCATTTATTTTAACTTTTTAAATAATGTTATTTCAAGATTTTCATATAAAATCTTATATTGCTGTATCTGTTGTTATTAAATTTTGTTTTCTTCTTCAAAATACTTTTGTATTATTATTGTGGCTGTCAATAAATAAAATAAAGTTTCCAAAATAACATTTCAATTTTTTTATCTCTCTTACTCGCTCTCTCGATCGCTGTCATTTGCTCTCTCTCTCTCTCTCTCTCTCTCTCTCTCTCCTAACTACCGGTATATTCTGAGAGACTGTGTGCTGTGTCCTGTTCATTCTAAGCCAACTTGGATATGCGAGAAAGCTTGCCGGTAGGTTCTCGTGGGTCGGTGGTTCTTTACGGTGATATCCCGGCTTTTTCCTCCACCATTAAGGGGGCCCCGAGTGGCCGAGTGGTCTAAAGCGCTCTTCGTTACGGATCACTGCCATCTCACCTCTGTCTGCGGCGGTTCGAGTCTAAGATTCAGCCAATTTTGGGCATGTGAGAAAGCTTGCCAGTAGCTTCTCGTGGGTCGGTGGTTCTTTCCGGGGCTTTCCGGGTTCTTCCTCCACCATTAATACTGGCCGCCATGTATAGCCTATCGTGTGCTGAAAAATGGCGTTAAACCCCACAACAACAACAATATCCTCCACCATTAATACTGGCCGCCATGTATAGCCTATATTATGCTGAAAAATGGCGTTAAATCCTATAACAATGAAAACAACAACAACTCTCTCTCTCTCTCTCTCTCTCTCTCTCTCTCCTTCCTAACTATATTCTGAGAGACTGCGTGCTGTGTCCTGTTCATTCTAAGCCAACGTTGATATGCGAGAAAGCTTGCCGGTAGGTTCTCGTGGGTCGGTGGTTAACCCCCAATTCCCTACATGCGTACGTGCTAAATGGACGGCCCCTAAGTAGTTATTGACATTGGTTCAATTAAATAAACGTTCTAAGATAATAAATATCGATTCAATGCATATCAGCAGTAACTGCAAGAGCAAACGAGGGGCCTGATTTGGATCCTTTTGGCCAGGTCCCTTAGACTTATGTGCGGTGACCACCATCGTGAGCATGGCATTTGGAAATAAACTTTTAAAAAATTATTATATAAAACTTAAGTTACAATTTTCTTCCATCACTTACGGGCGAACCCTCTCTCTCTCTCTCTCTCTCTCTCTCTATATATATATATATATATACATATATATGTGTGTGTGTGTGTGTGTGTGTGTGTGTGTGTGTGTTAATTCACAGATAACAGTAACCCTAACCATAAAGTAAACAACTGCATTTTACTCCTAAACCGTTTGATTTATTGTCATTAACAAAGCTATAGGGCTTTAAGATACAAATACTGTAGTGAAAACAGCAGCCAAATCGCATGTCCTTTCAGACCAACATTGCCGTTGGGTGGAAAACTATAGTGATAAATATGGGGATTTTTGTTGGCCGGGAAAATGCCAACAAAACCCTAATAGGACAGGTAGGGAAAGCGAATATGAACATAAGCTCTCCGAGATAGACATAACCAGAACATGCATTCCTAAACATGGGTTTGAAGTTCAAGCCAACAACTAAACTTCTACATAGAAAATTTCAGTAACAGGTAAAGAATTTACTAGAAAATTCACGGTAATGAAGTTTTTAAATGGTAAACAAAACATAACGAAAACATAATTTGTAATGATAAAGTTCTTGGTACCCGCAACATTGAGCCTCCTGCGATTCATTGTGATGGAAATAACAGAACGAACTTGTATGCAGGCATCACAGTATATACCCGAAAAATCGCAAAGAGATAAATGTGATTGTGCAAAGATTAATAAATTATATATTTATTGCAAATAAAATTTCCGGCTACTTAAGCCCACCGATAATGTTAGACATAGGCACATTTACACCTTGTTAAAAATTCAGAAATTTCAATCTTGGTCAGTCACTTCTAAAATTCCCACATGAAGGCCCATCGTTCATTTATAGTGAGCGAATTGTATAACATTGCGCAATAAATATACTCCTTTTTGGCGTGTGTGAACTGGATTTTTAACGTAGCTTTAACAATGTTTAAGCATTGGGGTATCATACCGGAGACATGTAGCATGATGTCCCACCCAGTCACATTATCCTGACACCAGGCCGACCAGTCCTACCACTAACCTCTTAACGCTGAGCAACTAGCGAGGCAACTGTGTATACCATTTTTATTAATCGTTGGTATGGCTCGGCGTGGGTTCGAACCGGCGACCAACCTCATCCTAGAAGGAAGCTATAACAACCAGGCCACTGGGGCGGTCCCTTTGACGGCTAAACATATGGCGTATCAGAAACTAAGTGTTAGGGAACTATTTCAAGAATAACCACGACCAGAAAGCCCCGTTTTAGAAGTTAAAAAATTGTTAAAGCTGGGTTTTAAAAAGTATAACTTTTAATTTAACTGTAATTGGTTCCTACAAATATCTGACACGTTAAAGCCAACCTACACGTGCTAACTCTTGCACATACCTTCCTTCCATTCTAAACTCACTTTTATTTGCATTCGGAAATCTCATATTATTAGGTTACACATAGATTATGTTGCAGAAATGGAAGATTTTCATAAAGCAAAAATACAAGGAAAATGACAAAATTACCAAACTCTTAAAAGATGTATCTCGTCAAGGCGCATCTTTTGACAGAACTGTTATAAAATTCGGATGATCTGTCCGATAGCTACAACCCTAACCATAAACCTAACCCCTACATATGTGGGGGCGCTAAGTGCTGCAGACAGACGAACCACTATATACCACTATATACAAAATATCTCGCCAAGGTCGATCTAGGAAAGGAAACCGCATGATCAATTTCCAAGTAATTACAGAGATATTTCATAAAAAAATCATAAAAGCAACCCTAAATGACAAATATCCATTTTCAAATCGAAACATCTGTATTGATTTTGATGAGAAAGTAAATATCGATAGGGCTCCATGAGACACGGATTGCGGTGAAAACTGTCCGAATCATTATGTCCGTCCGTACGTTATTACCAGAAAACCACAACACTAAACCATAACCCTAATTAACAAGAATGAAATTTTCTCCAAAATGACTCAACTGATTTTAATCAACGATGTATCGTTGGATTACTCTTGACAACGCTCATCTTGGGACACAAGTATCGTAAAATTACTATAATCTGTCCGCTCGATACAGTGCAAAAAGCTCATTTCACATTACAGTGAGCGTTGTAGGTCATAGATAAAAATTTTTTTTACAGGAACAACAAAAAAAAAACAATCAGTATTATACATCATGTCTTCATAAATTGAAACCGCTCCGGTGGCCTAGTGGTTAGAGCGTTCGCCTCGGATGCGGGAGGTCGTGGGTTCGCTCCCAGGCATACCAAAGACAGGTTACATATTAAACAAATTATTATTGAGGTTTCACGACACGCACACACACACACCGTTTCCTAGGCGTACGTACGTTATCTGTAGACTCCCTAGCCCCCCCGACACGAAAGCTTATGCATTTTGGTTAAACACCCTCCCCCTCCATGCGCACTTACTACATAGATGGCCCCTATTACGGACTTTAGGGTGGTTACCTGCCACCCTATGGCCATATAAAGATGCGGTTACTCTTTTTAAACGATGCTTTCCTCTACCATAGCCAAACCATCGGTTGTTGTTACCTCGATTGCCGTTTCCTCGGTACCGTTGATAGTTGTACAGGCTGCTATTCATATTACTACTCAGTTTAACTCTGTCTGGTCTACAATGGGCTTGAGACATAATGTATATTTTTTTAAAATTTGAATTGGCCCAGCGTCATTCTGCAAGTTCAGCTGCTTTTTGACCATCCTCATCTCTCGCAAAAAGTCATCATAGTTAGAGAAGGTGTCGAACTTAGGGCAAGTTTGGCTCTTCAGGAGGTCACTCCTCAGGTCGACCATTCCTAACCTCTTAATGTTGAGCAGCAACAGAGGCAGCTCCTAATAACATTTTTTGTTAGAAGTATTCGGTATGACTACTACAATTCCACAGTTAATTTTTGAATGTTAAACTAACGGGAAAAAGTGACAGTGCTGTTCTTTTAACCATTTATATAAATGTTAACTGTACTGAATTCGAAAAATGAAAATAAATGCCGCTATTGTATGTGAATTCATGATGTGCAAAAATTTCCATTGTCCTGACTGACGATCACCAAGCCAAAATAATGCAATGTTTTTTTAATAATCTTTCCATGAAGCAGTGGGGGGGGGGGGGGTGGCGGAAGTAGAGAATAGAATAGTACAATAGTAGAATGATATACATGGTGGTATAGAAATCGGCTGAGGAGTCTCACACCAATAATTGAGGACCATCAATTTGCTATCATTTGTATGATGCAAATATAGGAATTGAATAGCATTTGAATATAATGACAGAGTTACTTGGGTTTCTGCCGAGGGTAATGAATTATGGAGTGAAGTATGAACTTTGTGATCCAGCAGAACATCTAGTGAATTGAATAATGCATGAAAACTTTTGTTTGCTTACTAATGATGATGTAATTTCTGACATGTCAAAGAGAACTTTAAACATGCATACAGTAAATTCTGTATTAAATAGCAGGAGGGAGGAAACAAAATGTTTGCTCATTTTTTGCAACTAGATTAACCAAGGACTTGCATTTTTATATAAATGTGTGTGCCTTAATATAATGATACATAGCATCCTCTGCTGATATATGACTTATTTAAGTCCACCTAAGCTTTATATTGTTAATACCATTTATCAAACACCCTCATGGGCTTTATGTAGTAGCATTATTAATGAGATTTATGAAACCCAGGGTGCATATGACAATGTCTTAAACCATTCAACCACCAGAGGCTGTTTTTATTTGTGTCTGGGAAATTGTGATGCAGACATGTAACATGATATCCCACCCAGTCGCATTATATTGACATTGGCCTCTGTATATTCAAGTACTAAAGAAATATTTGACGAAGATAAATGTTTTATTCAATATTTTTTTTATACAGAAAAACAGTAACAATAACAATAACAATATCTAAATACAAACAGATTATGGAATTTAACAATGAAAAAGAGTTAAATTATAACTAAGATGGACATAAATATTACATATGTTTCATTTCTCTCCTTTTAATAATTATTACAAGACCTGTTAACATGTGAAAAAAAAGCCTTAATCATAATGCAAAGCGCTAGCAGCAAAAATGCAATCTCTTAGTACATAAATTGTGTTATGGTTTTATTGAAATTAATGGTGTTTATAAATCACAATATAAATGTAGTAATAATATTAGTAACCTTACTCTTACCAAGCGGACAGGGTACTAACATGAGCATATACGTGTCAATGGAGCAAGCTGGGTGTGATTCACAACTGGTGCTCTTTTAGCCTAATGTCATATAAATCACTGTTGTCAGCCTGAAGGATATACAGCCTGTCATAGGTGGCTTTGAAAAAAGTTGTAGAAGGGAATTTCATCGGTAAAAATTAAATTCCAGTTTCTGCCTGATTGAGTCAAAATGTTTGGTCAAGTTTGACTCATCAAACATTCATTTGCAAGCACCCTATTAATATAACTTTCACTGCATTATTGTAAAGAGAGCAAAAGTCGATAAAATGATTTTATGATAAATACTGTTGACATGTGAAAAACATATATACTCACAAGGAACATAGCCCATTAGTTTTAATCTGCATGCACATAATTTTTTATCAAGGAATATACTGAACTGTTATTTGCCAAGTTAAGTTGCAGAAAGTAACACTTATAATGTACTATTACATTAATGTGTCAACAGGTACCCTTTGTACAAGAATACAACTTTATTTAGACCATGATAATTCTCTCCTTATTTTCCTTTGAAGTAATATTTAATGTATAGGATGTCTGAATAAAATGAAAATAGATCATTTCACTTATAGCAATTATGACATATATCACTGCACACCCAAAAAACATACCTCTACATCCTCTTTATCTTGCTCTCTCTCTCTCTCTCTCTCTCTCTTAACAATAAAGGGATTAATATCAAATTAAACCCAATTTAAATGAGAAGTATATTCGGCACAACAAAGATAATAATACTTTGTCTCTTTTAACTGAAAAATATGGGACAGCACCAGTAACATAGAAAACATTTTTTAATTATGTGACTTATAAAATTCCTGGTCTAGGACCACATCTTTGAAAAACTTATTAACGCAGCTAAGCAACCAAAGAGAAGAAGAAAATTTACAGTTGCATAAAATAGAGATATGATATTACCATAATAATATTTCAGATCTATATTTAATGCAAAAATATTTCAACGAGTCCTTTTATATTTCTAAACTATACAACTAAAATCGTTTCTAATAAGTCCAACATTTTTACTCGGCTAATAAACCCAGTAACTGTCTGAATAATTATTATTAATTATGAACTGCTGAATTGTCCATAATTTGTATGTTTTTAGGGATATTAATCTGTTGAAAATAATCACTTAGTTAATTATGTGAAAATGATTATTTTACTTTTATGCAGATAGGAGAAAATGCGATTTTTGTTTTGCAAATCACCGATTTTATTTTATTTTTTACTTATTATTAAATTAACTCCTTTTTAGTTGCCCAGATAACTTAGCTCCTTGTCTTTATAAAATTATCTATCACCGACAATAACATCTATAATAATAATAATAATAATAATAATAATAATAATGCTTTATTTTTAGAGGGTGACACATTAGTCAAGGACTAATGTTGATTGAGGCCCTCTTATGGAGAGCATCACAATGCACATTATATGAAGATAGCAATAATTGCTGTTTATTTTAACATGTTTAGTATTAAAATACTAAATTTGATTAGCTATTAGAAGCACATACATGCTCATGATATCTTTTCTTAAATAGTCTAATATTTTCAGCAGATTTTACATGTAGTGGAAGCTTATTCCACATAACTGAACCAGAATATTGGTATTGTGTTGAAAATGGCCTGAAGATACTCTGGTGCAGTTCCATGTAGACATTTACATAAAAGAACTGCCTTGTGAAAATCTATCCTGTCATATATTGTGAAACATTTTAGTTATGTAAATAATGCTTTTGAAGGATGATCAACAGATGCATCTAAAATTACATGTGCTGCTCATTTCTGAAGTTTATAAATCATGTCAAGCTCAGATTTAGCACAATTTTCCCATACATTATAACAATAATCCATTTTTGGAAGAATATATGACTTGTAGTATAAACTGCGAGTTTCCGTAGGTAAATATTTCTTGATTCTGCTGAGAAGGGCAATTTTGGATGACAGTGTTTTACAAAACTTATCAATATGGTCATTCTATTATAAATTATTATCTACGGACACACTACAAACCTTTCATGTTTGACATTTTCTAATGGATGATTATTTATTGCAAGAGACAGTTTTGAGTTCCCTTACCTGTGTAGCTTAAGTGATGTCCCCAAAATCATACATTTTGTTTTATCTTCATTAACTACCATCCTATTTTGTTGTGGCTAGTTATGGAGTCAAATAAGGCCTGAGTTTAATCTTGTTTGGTTAACTTCATTATCATAACTAGACATATACAAGGTTGCATCATCTGCAAACAAATATGTAATTGTGGATTTATTATTTAATGGTAGATCATTGATATATATAAGGAAGAGGAGAGTGCCCAAAACTGAGCCTTGAGGGACTCCTGAATGCCTAGTGTGAGTTTGAGAGCTAATATTGCCAATGCTTACTTGTTGAGACCTTTGGTTTAGGTATGATCTAAGCCAGTTTAAAGAAGGATTGTTGAACCTGTAACAGTTCAATTTTTTGAATCAGAATTTCATGATCAATAAGATCAAAGGCTTTCTTAAAGTCAAGGAAAACAATCCCAGCCATATGTCCATTATCCATTTTTATCCATTTCCTTCAGCCAAAGATCAATTAATTTGGTAAGTTCTGTTTGGCACGATTGGTATTTTCTAAATCCTGATTGCATTTTATGAAATAGAGAGTATGTTTCAAAAAATGTATAGACCTGAATGGCTAAATGTTTTTCAAATAGTTTTTACAATAATGATAGAATTGATATTGGTCGGTAATTTCCTGGATCCTTCTTTTCTCCTTTCTTAAAGATATGTGTAACCTTTGCACATTTCAGTGTTTCTGGAAAATTACCAATCATTATAATTAAGTTTATGATATGCATTAGTGGCTTTGTTATTACTTGTGCAGCCATTTTAAGAATTCGTGGACCGATACCATCCAATCCAGAGGATTTATTAATATTCAGCTTAATTACAATATCAAAAACATCAGCTTCACTAACATTGGCTACTGAAAATTAATTATCACCAGGAATTTTAGCTATTATAAATAACAGAAGAGCATCAAGTTCAGTTTTTTTATGCTAGTCTGGTTCTGAATACTTTTATTGGAGATATTTATGAAGAAATTGTTGAACATTTCCACAATGTCTTGTACAGATGTTGCCATATCAAATAAACAATGTGACCCCGCTATAGCTTGCTTTGATGTAACACGAATTTGGATATGACATGGCTATGGCATGGCTTCTGAAATTAAATATACATGTACTCTTCTCATAGGGGCCCTGAGTGGTCAAGTGGTCTAAAGTGCTCTCCGTTACGGATCACTGCCATCTCACCTCTGTCTGCGTTGGTTCAAGTCTAGGATTCAGCCAATGTGGGTATGTGAGAAAGCTTGCCAGTAACTTCTCGTGGGTCAGTGGTTCTTCATGGGGTTAGCCCTGGTTCTTCCTCCACCAATAATATTGGCCACTATGCATGTTATGTCACAATCTGCTTATCCTGACATCTGGCCTGAGTACTGTATGTTCCGTGAGATCTCATTACTTTTTTTTCTTAAATCATTTTTGGTAGTGGATATCATCCTCACAAGGAACTAGCTCATAATGGATGTTTTGGAAGAAATAGTGTTGGTTTATTGGCCGCTCGCTAGTAATTAATATTTTTATTTTCACTGAACTCTGTAAGTGGATTGTAAAATTAAAGAACACTCGTATTTTCTGTAGTAATCACTACCAACAGAACGGAACACCTGTGTATTCATTTTATGATGGCCTTCTAAAAAAAAATGTATGATGGAAGGCAGCATTACTTCGCCAACAGAAATGTAACGGGAAACAACCCAACAAAACAGAGATCCAATTGTTGGTCTATCTATGATAACGAGATTTGCTACAGTCAACAAACTTTTGAACGTATGAAACATAAGAAACTGCTACAACTGACCAAACAAATGCTATTTCCTTTTTTTCTTCATGAAAACTTATGCTTACAATTGCTAAAAACATTGGCACAAAACGCAAACTAAATGTCCAGACTTTTGAAGCCATATAGTCTACATATAATCAAAAGTGCCCCTCTTTGCAAACGCTTTTATAACCCCTCCAGCCCACCATATTTTAGGTAACTTAATTGGTTGGTTAAAACAGGGTTTGATTTATAACACAACTGGGTTCTATGGAGCCAAACTACATTGTTACAGCAGGATCACACTGTATTGCTTTATTAATAGGAAAAGCATGGAAGCATCAGCAAGTGTGATCAGAAATGCAATATTTTGAATATTAATGTACAATGAATTAGCTAATACAGATATGTCTAGTACTAATAATTAGTGAGCCGTAAAAAGTTAATGCTGTTCAGGACTGAGGAATTATGCTTGTGCTCCAAGACTTAGTAGAGGTCACATTCTCTGTGTAAATCTGCTGTATGTAGTAGCTACTGTACATGGCTTTCCGTGGAGAATAACACAGTTCTTCTCCATCATAAGAATGACATTCTTCACTGGATCTGAAAGATAAAAACTTCCAGTAAGTAAGGAATTAAGGGGTTTCATATTTATGATACTTATATATTTTACTGTGTGCCTTATAGGTTCCTGTAACTAATGCAGAAAAATAAAAACTATATATATATAGAAAATATGTATAGTATGTACGCTGTATCAATGATATACCTCAAGATGTATAAATTTTTCATTAAAAGGAAACAAGACTTGCTGGTATATCAAATTGTTTTATAATAATACTTTTAAATCCATGTTTTAGGATGTATGAATACATACCAACCTCTGACAAGGAAAAAGTGTAATCCAAGTGGACAAAAAGAGAAATAGAAGCAGAAAAAGAGGAATCCACATATAACATGCTACAGTTTCAATAAACAATGATTTATTTTCCCCCTAGTCTTTTAACATCCTTTACTGCTTCAAGTTTTCATATGTAGCACTTTTAGTTTTAGAAAGCAACAGATTTTCATGTTGCATTTTAAAACACTGTACCAGCTGAGACCATGAATGTTTTGCACACCAGTAGAGCACAAAGTACTGGGTTACTGAGCCTGGATCTGTATTCACTTTTATGTTTGTTAACAATACTGAACAATCTCTCACTGTCAGCATTAGAATGGTAAAGAACCAATATTCCTTTCATAGCCTGACAAAGAAGAGGAAATTTATATCTTCAAGTGATTGTGTCTTTTCGCTGGGAAATAAGGTGCCACTGCACATCACTCTATCTGCATTAAGAATATTGTCAGGTAGAATCTAAACTTTATATTTCAGGAATTCTCCTTCCAGATGATCCAAGGCAGACGAGGGTATCAGAAAGTGATATCTCTTGAAAAAGAATCTAACACTTTGGAAGCTTTTTGACTGTCTCTCATTTACATCAGCAACTGAAGCTTTAAAAGCACTTCATCTCCATAGGGGAATTTCTGGAGCATGTAATCACAGGCTGTAGCATAATAATCTCAAAAAATTATCATAAAACACGTTCACAGCTAGAGTAGAACTGTGTTCTATGAATTCTCTTGCTTCTGCACCAATAGCAAGATCTTCATTATCTTTCTATTAAGAACTTGGTAAATAACACCTCTGTGTTTATAACATTCATGTCCGCACTTTAGTTCTGCTGCAGATAAGAAGTTCCCTTAGTATTGGAGTTCGTAAGACGAACCATTCATATATTCATCTTTGAAGGATTCGGGTTTTTTTTTTTGTCTTTTTCTGATCCACCTGTGAATTTTTTTGAAAAAATATATGTGCTCTAGCACAAACATCGACTAGAATACATCTGAAGACTTTTAGAGCCAAATAGTAAAATTATTTCCACATGGCCTGCAATAGATGTCACGTGATGCTGCCCTTGTGTCCTCATCTTTGTAGGATTCTGTTATTTTTTGCTTTGTTTACTTTTGGCCTTTTTCTAATCCATCTGTGAAATTATTTGAAAGGAGATATTTTTGCTCTCATACACGCATCGACTAAAATAAATTACACTTTAGCACCAAATACCTATAGACTGCTTTTGTACTATATATAAATTAGAAAAAAGAATCTGTGAGTAAAGATTAAAAATTAGAAAACCAGTCTGTTGTCTCGTAAATTAAGCCATGAAGCTGCTATGTATAGAATACGAGGTCAAAAGTTTGAAAGTAGAGCATGTTTCTGGGTAATAGGATAGTTGCTATAAATAGAACATAATACTGTTAGGAAAAAGCAAGGACAAGTTTACTCTTATATTGTAGTTATGTAGAAGCCATCTTTTCTAAAATATGGTATGTGGGATTAATGGGATGTTAATAAAAGCGAGAAAACAAACAATTGATTGTTTTTGGAAGGTGGATATACCGAAAAAGCGGAATCCATATACGTTTAGGTGTAAGGCGTAATTTAGTGAAAAAAAGCGTAATGATTGGCATGTATGTGTATGTAGTATAAATAAATTTATAGTTTTAACATGACTCAAAATTATGTAGCCACAAAATGTTCATTATCAATGTCCTACAAAAATGTCATCGATTATTGTAATAATAAAGCATAATGATACATTTCAAACACATCACTGAAATTTAAAGATTATCTGTCTCACTGTCACTTTACTTTAATGTTCTTTACACTGTAGGTACGTATTAAATCCGACCTTCATAGGTCACATTTTCTAAATTGTCATGAAATTTATTATTATGCACAATTTTGCATGACCCCTCACCCATAAAATCCCTGTATAACTTCTTTATGGATGATATCTTAGAAGTGTATCACTAATTAAAATAACCGATGAAAATTTATTTCACTTGTATGAGACAAGAAAAATGTGTTAGTAGATTGAACACTTTCATTTCCAGTATAACCAAGATCATCCCATACAAGTTTCTGAAAACATAAGACATCTTCATTATGGTAAAGTGCTGATCAACTTAAATTTTTTTAAATTCTGGTGCCAATAGCATAATGAAACCATGATAGCTGATACATGTAGTTGAAATCACCTTAGGAGAACCTTGGAAAGTGCTTCAACAGAGTGCCCCGGACAGAGAATGTTGGGGTTTTAATGGCTTATGCTCAAATAAGGGGTAACAGGAGTCTGCTAATGTTACCGACTACATTTCCAGTGACATGGCAAAATAACATACTCATAGACATTAATGTCCTCAAAGCATTTGCTATTACCAGTAAATGGGTTATCAATGGATGCAATATTATCGGAACATTTCTAACTCAATTGGCATGTGACACTGAAATATGACATAGAAGCAGTATATGTCAAATGTAACAGGAGGATTCACTGTCACTCACTGTACTGAGTGACTCAGGCAATGTGCCTTTATAATGAAGCTAAAAAATATTGGCAAAATTCATGACTGAAATGTGAAAGTAAGTTTTGGTAGTTAAAAAAATTGGAGATTTGGAAAGGGGCTGTCCATTTAGTACATACGCATGGAGGGGAGCTGGGGTTAACCGTAATGCATACACTTGCGTATGGAGTGGTATAATGATAACGTACGTACGCATAACCTATTCGACTGGGTTCAGTTGGCATTTGAATTTTAGCGGACATGAGACAAACTTTTTAAAGTTACACAGTTATTTCTTGGATGCAGCCAGACATTCAGTGTCGGTGGACTATCTGTTTTATAAAAAAAACATAAATACTATTAATCCTTGATTGTTCATACGTGAATTAAATATAGGCCGTTATACAGAATTGGGGTGGTAAAGCATACGTACACAGGTTGGGGTGTGTGTAAAAAAGTATGCATGTGTACAGGGAGGGGTGTAGGGGTGAAGCTTTGCCAGACTTTTGCATACATACTAAATGGATGGCACCAAAGAAGCTGGTGCAAGCCTAAACTTAGTATGTTACCTGTGAAATCAAACAAACTGTTATTTAAAAAAAATAACACATAGGAATTAAAAGATCAACTACCAAAAATTCAATAACCATTGTAATTCCAACTATTGTCAACTTATTAATGGTACTGAAACTAACATTAGTGAGCAAGACAAGAAATTATGTACCAGCTTTTTTTCCCACTAGACACTGGCAAATTTAAAATTAAGAACTATCATGGGAACAAGTCCTATAATAAATAAAATTGAAGAATGATGCTTGATTGTGGCACCAATAGTAACATCTGTGCAGGTAATGAATGGCCATGACATCACTTTCATCATTTTTATCATCAAAGCGTGCTACTGAATAAATGCTCCCACCATAAATCTTTAAAAAAAAAGGACAAATGTGAAAAAAGCGGTAAGCAGTTTAGATTCTGTTGATGTAAATTATTTAGTGTGTAACTATTCATCGTTTAATATATCCATAGTTGTTTACAAGTCTTTGATTCAGATTTTTTTTGCATTACAGAAAGTGAAACAAATCTAACGAAGCGTTTTGATACTTTAAGAAATATTGTATAATAATTAATAGCAGCAAGATAACTCATTTGTGAAAAAACAATAATTAAAACGCACACTTAATAGTTTGCAATTTAAAATGTACCTGTTAAAATAAATTGATCTATCACCACTTGTCAATCATGTCTATCAAATTAACCAATCAGCGAGTGTAAGTTATACACACCTACAGGCATTGCTTTTGTCCACCATTTTCCTCTGACAAGCAGCATGTGGCAAAAATGAATAGATTATGATAAGTATTTACAAAGTTTGCAATGATTTGTTGATTTCTACATTTCTACATAGATAAGGGTGAAAATAAAGAATGTATACGGTATCCTAGTGGGACCCAAAGTGGATGCACATTATGACAATAGTAACTGCAACAACACAATGGGCTTAACAAAACCTAATGACACTAATTCACATAAAACTGGCCGATGTATGCAAAACAAAAGAACATTCTTCAGCAGATACACTGAAGAATTCAACATTAACAAAATATAAAAACACTTGCAAATAAGAAAACATGGTTTACCTTATCTCATGCAAAATGTACAGTAGCAAGTATAAGGAAACACAAAAACTTAACGTAAGAATGAACCTTCATCTTTCTGATTAACATACCCTAAAAAATAGACTTTAGTCTGGTAGATTTCTCTTTGCCTTTGATGATGCAGTCGTTCTGGATTTGCCCAATGCCATTACTGTTCAAATGAACAAATGAAAGAAAAAGAATATATTGCATTAGATGTCTATAAATCTTGCATACTATTCGTCAAAACAAAAAGGAATAACAACATACACATAATACATAAAATTGTTTATGAAACATATTAGATCATATTATTTACATCGGAGTCCACTTTAAGTCAGTACTCAGAAATAAGTCCCTACATTTCTTTAAAAAAATAACCCCTCATGCTGGCACAACAACATAATCATATTTTTTTGGACTGGTGACTGAAGGATTTTCAGCTGGTCTTTGCAACAGTGTCACTTTGTTATAATTGAAAATGTAACTTTCAATATGAAAAATCGGTGGTCACATTAAGCTTTATCACAGTATTGTGTGCTCTGATTTTATCTTTGCCTTATTCCAATTTCAAATATGGTCTATGTGTTAAGTATTTTGATTTGAAATACATGTAACATGAAAAGGAAAAGAAAAAGGTCAGCTTTTATATACTGACTATAAACTTAAAAACTGATGCAGACAGCATTAAGTTTCATAATTTTCACCTGCTTGAACTCTTTAACTTTAAACGTGACTCTACATTTCACTGTTTTCATTGATTTTCGAATTAAGTTTGCTTATATTTTCACAGAGTGTTTATGTAAATATACCAAAATAACTGTGTCAATGACAGTGACACACACACATACACACAATATATATCCAGTTCTGTATTGTCTTCACAAAATTGTGAGCTTCATGTTTTAAGCTCATTTGATGTATCAGTATTATGGATAATGGGTATGAATGTGAAACCTTATGCAGCCCTTAAAATAAAAATTTCTGTTCATTTCATGATGTTATCAATTACATACTGAACCATAAAATTTTAATAGAAGCAGAGATATCGAGTAAAAAAAACAAAATGGTAGAAAAGTTTATTTGAATTCTATATTGAAACACTTCTGGAAAACAAGCATAAAGAGAAATACTGCAAATTACGCTGGTCATTTTGTTCCTTCTTTCAGAATGATCTCTTGACAATGGATGAATTGTGGAATAAGAAATCAAAACAGGCATTGCCAACTTTTCAAAACAGTTTTTATTTTATCTTTCTTTTTTCATTTTTCCTATATTTTTTCGTCTGATATTTGAAAACTGGGCAAACAAAGCACTGTAGAGTTATAACCCTCTCAATAGTCTTTATCCTTACTAAAAAAAAACAAGTGCCTGTGACTGTAAATACTATTTAAGATGAATTATAATGTAAAGAATAACAAAGCAAACTAATAATAATTATTCATGACTAATGAGTTTGTGTGTGGTTTAGATTTTTTAATGAATTTTTAAAAAAGTTTCCCTCATATTGCTATGATGTCTGCAGTGTGATTGTTTATAGTGATGTCTAGCACTGGGGCATCATGCCACAGACATTTAGCATGATGTCCCACCCAGTCACATTAACCTGACACCAGGCCGACCAGTCCTAACACTAACCTCTTAATGATGAGCGCCAAGCGAAGCAGCTGTTAGTACCATTTTTGTAAGCCTTTGGTATGACTTGGCCACAGGACTGAACCCATGACCTCCAGCATCTAAAGTGGACTCTCTAACCAATAGGCCACCAGAGCGGATCATGACTGATGAAGTCTAAAATAACTTGCAAGATGTATCGTTTTGTATCGATTCCCCATCTGTTGTATCAATATGTGTACCATAGCAGCTAAAGTATGCTGCTAAGTGAAAGAGCATATCATGAACATTCAAATTCATTTGCATAACCAGCATGTAAATCTGAAAATTAAATGATATGAAATCATCAATGTGAACAAACAAACATTGAAAATTTGAATAATGCACTTAATAATAATAATGTGAAATAACTTACACATGATGAATTGAAAGTGAAATATATAAGACTTAATGGAACTATTGCTTTTAATACAGATACATAACACTTGTTGCCTTTAGTGCTTGTAGGAAAAATTAATAATTGTGGCTGATACAGGGTAAAATATTTACTTTATTGTAAAATGGAGCAATTGAACACTTGTGACAAAGATTTTAAGTTTATATTAATAAATAACAGACAATTAAAAAATGACCATACAAAGCTTAAGGTAAGGAAAACGTACCATTTTTTATGACAAATTGAAATGTTCTTGTTAGCTTGTCTTTAGCATAGGACTCATCTATAATATTTCAACACAGCGAAGATGTCATGTGAACATTTTTTTTAATATAAGGTGACAAAGCCCTTCTGTAAAGATCCATATAATTATCAGCTGAAATAAAGAAGGAAATAATCATAAATTACAATGATATTTTATGCGCAAAGGAACAGTAAAGATACTATGGTCTAAAGAAAAAACATGTTAAAAATAATGCTTAATTGATCAAATAATTTAACCTAAGAACAGTAAGTTTGGTGATTATAATATGGTGATAATGATGTTAGGGGTTCTCCATAAAGTATGTATGAAACAACTGTGATTTTTTACCACCTTTCCCCTTACAGACTGCACAAAATATATTTTTGTACACCCCACTGTGTAAACATATTGGTGAGTCACCATCCCTTTTCCAAGAATAGCTGGGACAATTGAATTTTGAATGATGAAGTTATTAGGATATTCATTAAATATAAGCAGAGGTTTAAATTAATACTAAGTAATGAAACTTTACAAATGAAAATAAGAAAGTGTTAAACAGCAACTAATATTTAGTAGATTTTATCAGGTTAAAAAGTGTAATAGTAAAAAATCAGAAAGTGACTAAATTTATGATTTCAACCAATCGAACTGGCTTACTGGAATATTTTCAGGCTTGTCATCACTTGGAATGACAAAATGACCGATTTCAATTTTTATCACCAGCTTTGACATCATCGAAATCATGAACATCAACAGTTCTTTTCATGAGTGAGAACTATTGTAAGCTGTGTATAATCATGTGACATTTCATGCTGAACTGTAAATGGTGATAAATTCCAAACACAACACATACATGCTTTTGAATCTCACTATTATAAAAGTAATTGGACAATATGTGTCAAACAGGTAATCAATGTGCCTCTTGGTTCATCCAAATGCAATATGTTGTCAAAAAATGGCAAGGTACCGCTTCACAAATTCTCATGAGACATCAGGGTTTGGATTGCATAATATGTCAGATCATGAGATATCCCAACCGGTCCTGTTAGAAAATGAAGAATAAATATGTCTTCCACAATGTGCACCATGGGCAAGAACACTACAAGGTAATCACACTTCATAACTTTAAGTAGTAACTGGCTCTGCTTGACTTGGCATAGGAGCCACTCTGCATCTAACTCATCGGCTGGTTATGATTCTGACTTGACTGGCTCAACATCTCTAAATAAACATCAGTTATCAAGGGATTTTGACAACTGCAGCTGCAGAAAATGCTAATTAACAGTCACCCTGCTGCTAATGCTTTTTCAAAACACTTCACCCTCACTCCATATATACATACTTTATGGATGACCCATTAGTTTAAGAGAAAAAACATATATGACAGAAAGAATTAGACAGGTCAGTATCACAAGCTTTATATAAATCATTATATAATAATGGTAAATGTAAATTTATATGGACATGTTATTTCAGAGGTCTCGGAAATGCTTAATCACGCGTATTTGGACGCCAATGTTTTATCTTGGATGTAATAGGTGGGCGGCAACAATCAAAGACTTGCCTGTCATGCTTCAGCCACCTGCTTAGTGGGTAAATGTGTTGATTCATTAGCTGTGTTGATATTTACATTGACATAATTTAGTGGCTGAAAGACCCATTGATATACAGGTTGCCATTATAAGAGTACATTAAAAAAGAACACGATGCAATAGCTGGGTGGCAGGTTGAAAGACTCTAACTGGTGGCTGGGTGGGACAATGTATTGATATTTACTGTGAATGAATTCAGAGGCAGAAAGAACCGGAGATGTAAATGTGGTCATTTATAAGAGTACATCAAATAAATAAATTTATATTTTATTATTGTCTTAATTTCTGAGCAAAGTAGAATAAGCAGTGCATGTGACCTCGGAATCAATACATGCCGAGACTTAAACAAAATACCATTCGCAAATTTGGATAAGTATTTTGGGGTTAAACAGCAAACTGACAAAGACTGTAAAGAGATTCAGAAGAGTACTCAAGTTCCTAGTCTAGAACTGATAGTTTGGATGACACAGTATCTAAATGTATGAAAGTGCTTGGAATAAGACATTCTTTGGACTGATAAAATGTGCGTGTGTGTGTGTTTAACGTAGCTTTAATAATTGTTCAGTCCTATCACTATGATGTCTAAAGTGCGACAGTTTATAGTGATGTCTTGCACTGGCGCATCATGCCACAGACATGTAACATGATGTCCCACGCAGTCACATTATCCTGACATGACACCAGGCTGACCATTCCTAACACTAACCTCTTAATGCTGACCGCCAAGCGAGGCAGCTGTTATTACCATTTTTGTAAGTCTTTGGTATGACTCGACCGGGGATCGAACCCACGACCTACCGCATCCGAGATGGACTCTCTAAACACTAGGCCACCGGAGCGGTGGGGGGAAGATGATGTTACATGTCTGCAGCATGATGTCCCAGTGCTAGACATCACTATAAACTGCCACACTGCAGACATCATAGTGATAGGACTGAACAATTATTACAGCTATGTTAAACACATACACACGCACATGCTCGTTTTCCAGAAATCAACTGGCAAAGAAGAACTAGTATCTTACGGTCCTGTAGTGCATATAAAATATGTACATGATAGGTGGTGCTATGCAAAAAAAACTTAAATTTTCGAGATATTAAACCCGCGATATCGTAGGAAGAAATGTAACTGCAAGAACCAAACTAAAAGTAAATGAATTCTTACTAACAGTTTCATTATATATAATAGTACTAAATAGTAATAAAACAATGCGATCGTATTACCAATTCACGAAAACTGATAACGGTAACAGTCTGGCGTATATAATGTATGGTTTAAATTCCATTTTAATTTCAAAACTTATCTATTAAAATATAAACTTTTAACGTTTAATGAATTCAAAGTTACGTTTTAAACAATAATATAATAATAATAATAATAATAATAATATTTGAGAAATTGAGACAATCCACGAAAATTGATAACGCAAACAATGGTGTTGTCAATTGAATTAGTAGTTAAATATTGTAATAGTAAACAATATAAAATGTAATTATCAGCGCTTAAATAAAACGTGAAATGAATTATTAGTAATGGTTAAAGTATATATACCACCAGCCCGATAACACAATACTATATTTTGAGCAGAACAAGTCTCAATGGCGAAAGGAACTAGGTTGTTTTCTTTAAAACCACAATGTCGAATGAAAACCGTCGTTTGTACCAAACTCATTTGCATATTTGCATATATGAATATTTAATGACTGGCAGGATTTCTCCGTTATCCCAAGTGATATCATCAAAATCATGAACCATAACAGTTCTTTTCTCAGGTGACAATTTTTGCAAGGTGTGTGCGATCATGTGACATTTCAAGATGGCTTAGGATGAGTAATTAATTTAAGACACGCTTCTGAATCTCACGCTTATAAAAGTAAAGGACAATACGTGTCTAAAAGGCAATCCATGTGTCTATCCAAATACAATACTGTCCCAGTCTGGCAAGGTATGGCTTCACAAATTCGCATGAGGCACCATGGTCTGGAATGCATAATCTGTTGGAATCATGAGATAAAATAACTGGTCATGTCAGAAAATGAAGAGGAAAAAATGTCTTCTGCAAAGTGCACCATGTGCAATAAAACTACAACATATCACACTTCATAATTCTAAGCAGATATTGACTCTGCCTGACATGGCATACCAGCCACTTTGCATCTAACTCATCTGCTAGTTATGTTTCTGACTTGACTAGTCTTCATAAACATCACTGTTATCAAGGAATATTGACCCCTATCGCTGCAGAACATACTTAGCAGTTACCCTGCCACATATACAGGCTACTGCTTTTTGAATTTTTTTCAACACATCCCACCTCCACTCAATGAATACATACTTTATGCTCGACCTATTAGTGTCACAGAAAAAATAAAGAGACAGAATTAACTAATCATATCATTATCACAAGATTTACCAGTACATGCATTATATAATATACAGGTGACCGCTCTGGTGGCCTAGTGGTTAGAGCATCTGCCTCGGATGTGGAAGGTCGTGGATTCAAACCACAACTGAGTCATATCAAAGACTTCAAAAAATGGTAATAACAGCTGCCTTGCTTGGTGCTCAGTATCAAGAGGTTAGTGTTAGGACTGGTCGGCCTGGTGTCAGGATAATGTGCCTGGGTGGAAGATGATGCTGCATGTCTGGGGAATGATAAACCAGTGCTAGACATCACTATAAGGTGCCACTGCAGACATTATAGTGATATGACTTAAATTGTTTTAAAGCTATGTTAAAAATCTAAAACACATACTGTAATATACAGGCAAATGTACGTTTATATGGACATGTTATTCGTAAAACTCGAACAGTACTGATTGTTATTGTCACCAGATATGGATATGCACTGACAAAGTTATCATTCAACTTAATGCATCCGCTGAACAGACTTCTGATGTTAATGATCAGCTGACTGTAAAATATCAATATGATTACCATAAAGGTTGTAAAATGTCTGTTTTAGGAGATTTTTGGATGGATTTTGGTACATATAGGATATGGGAAGATATGGACCAGTATATAGACCCAGCAAAGTCTTTACAACTACTATGGTAACATACATTTGAGTGATGAAGCTGTATAATGTATATTTATCATTTAAGTAGATCAAAAAGGGTCTTAAAACTTGTGTAGTTATGTCACAAAATTTATGAGACTCAGTCAATTCAGTTTTTGATTTAAAATGATTAAAATTCGAATTATTTGTTTCCTTTTGTTTTGATTTTCTGTTGTCTACTATACATGAGTGCTTTGATATTTCAGGTCATAAAGTCTACAATCAGCAAGTAAGTTAATAAAAACAATGACCCTCAAGATATAATTTAAGTCTGTTGTTGTCATTTGTATTAAAATGAATTTATTTTCCACTATAAATCAGATGGCTGTGGGAAACAAACAATAAACAGACGTTATGTAAAGTCCTAGCTGTGAAAGGGGAGTTACTCTGATATTGCAGTAAGACCAGCAACAAAAAAAATAATCTGATAATGGCATATACTTGTATTAATGTTGGAAATTTAATGTATCATTGTGTTGCACAAAGTGTAATCAACTTGAAAAATGGATGCTACTTCTATGGTACTCATTATGCCACCTGTGCCCTACAGCAAGAGAAACTTATAAGAAAGAATTAAAGAAATGCATTTGTAAATAACCACCCACAATGACTGGAGGAGCTCTGTGATTGTTGCTGAGAATGAACAATCAATATGAGGATGAAAGTACATATCAACCTAAGACTGTTTGAACAACAACCGGTGTTCCAATGAAAAGTAATAAATTGTGTATAATGCAGCTTTCAAGTCAACACCTGTTAAATGCAAAAGCCACCAAAAAAAACGACATTAACATGCTTCACATTTTGATTCTTATTTGCTAACAAAGATTCGATTTCCTAGTCATTGACCATCACAGTAATCATATGATCTAACTCTTGTATAACATTATCAGACAACAAACTGGCTAAACATTTTGTTAAAGTGATAGAAATTTTAAGAAGATATTGATTCTATCTGAGAACATAGGTTAAGGATATTATTTTGAAACAGTAGTATTCATGGGTTTATTTATCAAATAGTGTACGCGTCAGCAATCCTGACATTTTCCCAAAATAAACTGGTGATTTAGAACTAGTAACCTATGGTCACGTGGTACATATAAGTACACAATATGTGGTGCAATAGATAAAATAAATACCGAAAAGGTAAAAAATATCGAGATACCACAGAACCAGTATCGTCGGAAGCTAGGCCACACCATATTGGTTTTTCCACAGGGGTTCGTATCGTTACTTACAACTGACCTGTCATACATGTACTATTATACGATATTTATGTTGTCGAAATATCTAAAATGGGGAGGCAAGGGTCAGAGGAAACTCGGACTAATGTACTATATAATAACTAAAATATAGCACATGCATGACAGGTCCATTGTAAACAACGATACGAGCCCCTGTGGGTTTTTCAAAGATTTTTTTTTACCAGTCCTCGAAAATTAATAAGGGTAATAAACTAAGAAGTGTTTTAATCGGAAAGAAATGTAATTGCCAGTACCCAAATAAAATGTAAATTATTTCTTAGTAACGCTGTCAGTATACATACTAATACGAGTACTGCCGTGTAGACAAAATAATGCGATCTTATTACTAAAACACGAAAACTGATAACGGTCATAAATGGGTATGAGGCGTACTGTTTCGTTTAATTTCAGTTCTAATTTAAAAACGTGTCTATTAAAAAATATAAACGTACAAAGAATTCATAGATACGGTTATAATAACAATAATAATAATAATAATAAAAATAAATAATAATAATAATAATAATAAAACTAAAACTACTAGCGAAATAACCTTGCAATTCAACCAATCCACGAAAATTGATAACGCCACCAATGGCGGTCTAATTTCAAATAGAACTTAAAAAATTGTAATAATAAACAAAATAAAATGTAATTACCAGCGCTGAAATGAAACGTACAATGCATTATTAGTAACGGTTCAAGTATATACACAACCGGTCTGATAACATAATACTAAATTTCCAGCAGCACAAGTCTCAACGTCAATGTTATTTTCTATAAACCACAATGTCCAATGAAAACCATCGTTTCAACAAAGTCATTTGCATATTTGCATAAATGAATATTTAATGACTGGTAGGATTTCTCCATTATCCCAAGTGATATCACCAACTAAAATGATGAATTATTATGACTGAATAGTCAAAGGACCATACTGTCCGAGACCAATTGTCACCACTGTTTCCACATTTTCTTTTTTAAATCGCTCATTAACCAAATGAAACTGCTCATCAGCGATACAATACATAAATGTATGGCCTTTAAGGATATTTTTCATCATTTGAAATTAAAACATTGCCTCTTCCGAAGGAGCTTTAATTAAACAATTGTCTGTCATGAATGTTGCGGTAGATTCTCTGCCTATGTCGCCTTCTTGAAAAATTTATAATCTACTTGCAACTATAAATAACGGATTCTATATGTACTTTACTTTATTGAATATATAGCATTTTGTTATTAATTTAAGCTCAACGTACTTTGATTTGGAATTCAAATTCATACCAGTTTTGGGTGTTAGGAAATATGATATCAATCGATGTAATTTGTTTACTTATTCACCTATTTGCCAAGTGTGATATTTGGGTGACAAGGCATTACATTATGAGGCTGCATAGGCGTCTATTTCAATACAGTTTGGAAATAGTTTATGTGGGACGTGTAATAAATAGAAGATCTTGAAAACCGCGAACATTAAGGTATGCAATACTGTCATTTGTGCAAAGGGCACGTCTCTTGTCACCTTTTCAATAAACGTTTAATAGAAATTCTCATTACTATAGTAGCAGACACTACTTACTGATTTATGTTTATGGGAAGAATTTCGATGAATATTCTTGCAACCGATTTAAATTCAGTGTTACAATAACTGTATGTAACGGGTTTTTTATTGATAGTAATTCAGCCAATTAATGTTCTAAATTTCTTCACGTGACCTTTCCAACTGGTTATTTACTTCAGTATTGCCGCAAAATGTGTCATAGTTTATATTAATTCCGAAAATAAAAAAAATAAATTATTTTTGCTCCAAAAGTCTAATTCGAGTTTTCAGAATTACACCGACATTTCTTAGTTTCATTTTCATCGGGTAATCGAAATAAATATAATTTCAGAAAATATTACTTGATAAATATTTTTTAAATAGTTTCTCGTAGTGTATGATTTTTTAAAATCCATGCATGTAATCATGCTTTGTAAGATCAATATATTTAATGGGTAAACAACGACATAATTGCCATATTTATCATCCATCAAGTGGATATTAAATATTTCATTTTTTATGGTACATTTATTTGCTTTGGTTGTGTAGAAAACTAAAGTCTGAGGTCAATATTCTACAAAGATATGAATAGTTATGGCATTGCAGAAGAAAAGAAGCAAAAATTGACAGTTTTAGCAAACAAATTCGAACTTTTGAGCTTTAGAAGATCAAATATGCAAGATATTAATAAGAACAAAGAATTAACAAATTCAAGCAAATAAATCTAAAATTTCAACTAATAAACGTCAAAACTTCCGCTTTCTAAATATCAAAAAAGTTTTCCCAAAATATGAGAATCAAAACTCAACAAATTTTATCAGCCAAGTATCTGCGCATGTGGGAAATGTATTTTGTATCAAAAGTAGGATTCCGTGATTTCTTTACTTCAAGCCATGCTTAAATAATTCAAATCACCAGTATACTGAAAAAAACATTTTTCCAACTTCACTCTAAAGAATGAAAAAGATAATTAAAATGTACATTCTCTTGATGCGTAGAAGGGAGAAATACGAGAAGAAATAAAAGGCCTGAGGAGAGGAAATGAAAGACAAAATATAATACTGATACCGCAGAACAAGAATAAATTGACTACAAGACTACAAGAGAATGGGTATAGCTGAAGTCTCACACATAACATAAAAGCTGCTACAAAACATACAAGTTAAGTGATCATGACGAAGAGTTGAATATGTTCTTTAATTAGGGAAAAATTAAATTATTGTTATTTATATTATTATTATTGTTATTATTTTATGACTATATTATATTGTAAAGTTGCATCTTAAACTAAAGGCTAGTGTTAGGAAATATACACTCTTGCCAAGTGGAGAAGACTAGCAAAGACTAAAATACTCGGCGAAAAGTACTAATATCTTTCCAAATTAAATTAGCATTTGACTTTCTGTTTCGTAATCGAAACACTCTTTTTGATCAAAAGATCACAGTGAATCCCATGTAGTGTAGTACTAAAGAATTAAAGCCATGTATGTATATATACTATATATGTATATATACTATATACACAAAGGTATAGTGGTATGAAACGCTGAGCGCCTTTGGCCACTCGACCATAGTGGACCGCGGTAACTGAAAATATAAACCAATTCAAAAATGAATTTGAAATATCAGTCACTCTGTATGAAATACTGGAAGTGGTAAATAAAGTTAAGTATTTCAGAAGACGATAAATAAAGACTACTGACGATAGACGAAGAAAAATATTAGATTAGACCGGCTAATGTAACAGAAAAGGAGACGAATCAGCACGGAGATGTATTAACCATTGGTTGATTTAATGTAAACATGCTTGTTTTGTCTTGTTTGTTTTATTTAATATTCCCTTTACATAAGTAGCCATGAGTTGGAGATCCATCCCGCGGACTAACTTTAAATTCATTTTTTGTACATACGTCTTGTCTTCTATATAAAGGTTTCAATCAGCTAAACTTTGAACTACGAAAAAGGGAAAAGAATACAAGAGAAAATGATAATAGCCGAAAGAAATAAAACGACAACAACAACAACACACATACACACACTTTTATTGAATCACAATAATATTATCCCCAAAATAAATCCTTATTTGAATTTCACTATAAATCCAAGGATCTTATTTACAAGAATATTATTTTTTAAAATAATTTCCAGCCCAAATAAAATACTGAACACAACAATACGAATGACTTCTGCTTCACATGTCATTGCAGGAATAATTAAATATTCCCGTAAACAAACTTTTATACTCCTATACCTGACTTGGGTCACAATTAGCATTTTCTAAAGAAAACCCATTAGATAATTAAAAATGTAATTCTAGAAGGTTCCAAATGTTTACAAGATCAAATCTTAGTTATGATGTCAAGGTCTGTTACTACAATTGTAATAAAGCACACGTTAAGCACAATGTTTTTTGACTCAGACCAAGATAAATAAGTTTACTTAAATTAATAAGGATCCTAATATTAAACCCAAACTCATAGAGAAATTAATAGTTATGTATTATTTGATTGCCTAATTTTTTTTAAATCAATGATTTTGGTCAGGTACACAAAGAACAATTTTTTCGGACAAGGTCATCTACAAAATTACAATTTTACATAACCCACAGCATATAATAAGATAGAAAGGTAATTAAAAACCTAAAATAAATCAATGCAAATTAAAAAAAACACACACACAAACACACATACATATCTACTTATATATAGATATATATATATATATATATATCAACATTCAGATACTTTTCCTTAACCTACAAAAATTAAGAAAGACGAGAGAAGGTGGACCAGAGATTACGGGTCAGGAGTATTGTAAGAATATACGTAGGTATACGTATAAAACTTACTAAACTAGTTTAAGACGATATGCACACAAAATATAACCAAGAGATAAATCAAGAATGTAGATGCATCACCTGATTTTTATAAATAAATCTAATCCATTTCAAGCAGTAAAGAGAAACTATAACTAAGCTTTACTAGTAAGTTAATAAAAGTGTGCCACTCATTTTCACAACATTTCAGTTTATTGTTTATTTTGGCTAATTCCATCTTACAAATGTAGTATTGCTTTAAGAATTTTTTAAAACAAAGGTAGAGATGGAGTGTTTTTCATTACATAATAATAATAATAATAATAATAATAATAATGAGGACTTTGTATAGCGCCTAATCTTTAGAAGCTCTAAGCGCTTTACAACATTAGACAACACCTATAAGATAAAAAAACATATATAATGATATGATTACAAACACAAACGCCATGAAATTAGAAAACATAGAAGAAAAAAACATGCTGAGAATATTTAAGGTAGGAAACATTATTAGGTCTTTAAGATTGTTCTTGCAGTTGAAATAAGCGAGCTTTGAGAGCACTCTTGAATGGGATCACTGTGTCTTTGTGTCTAAGTTCAGTGGGCAATTCATTCCACGTTGCTAGGCCCAGGTATGCAAAAGAACGCTGTCCATACGACTTTGTTTTCATAGTGGGAATAATGAGTATACGATTGTCAGAAGAGGAGCGTAAATATCTGGCTGGTGTATACATATGGGTGAGGTCGGATAGGAATGTTGGACTAGAGTCCCTCAGTGAAACGTAGCACAGAAAACAAATTTTGTGTTTGATTCTGGATCGAATTGATAGCCATTGTAGGGTACAGAGCAGCGGGGAGGTTTGCTCTGATCGTGGTACTCTAGGTATGATCCGAGCAGCTGTGTTTTGAACTTTTTGGAGTAGATATTGAGATGAACCAGACATAATTAAGTTACAATAGTCCAGTCTTGAAAATACTAATGAACACACAAGTGTTTTAGTGGCATCAACTGAAAGATATCTGCGAATGGAGCTGATGCGTCTCAGCTAAAGATATGCAGTCTTGCATATGTTCATGACATGTGGGTGCAATGTGAGAGTACTGTCCAGAGTAACACCTAGGTTTCGCACTGATTGTGTGAATTTAATGTTGGTGTTGCTGATATTTATTGTTTGAGGAAAAGGATGTGAATGAGAAAGTCTTTGTGTTGTAATCAGAATGGCCTCAGTTTTATCATCATTCATCTGCAGCTTGTTACATGTCATCCATGATTTCACATCAGAAATGCACCTCTCTACACCTTGGATGGTAGCATCAAATTCAGCTGGGTGGCTAGATTTGTATATTTGGGTGACATCAGCGTACAATTGGTGAGACACTGGATGAAGATTTATGACATTTGAGAGCGGCTGAGTGTATAGAATGAAGAGAATAGGTCCAAGAACAGACCCCTGTGGAACACCACAACATAGATCAACTGGGCTGTAGTGTATTCCATTTGCTGACATAATTTGTGTCCTGTCGACCAAGTAGGACTTGAACCACAGTAAGGCTGTATCATGAATGCCAAATACATGCTGGAGACGGTGAAGTAATATATCATGGTCTATTGTGTCAAATGCTGCAGACAAATCAAGGAGGGTGAGGACTGTGATCTTTCCACTATCTAAAGCAGAGAGAATGTCATTAACTACATTTAGAAGAGTAGTTTCTGTACTGTGGCAAGGGCGATATGCAGATTGTACTTTGCTAAAATGACTGTTTGAATTCAAATGAGATACAAGCTGGGATAGAACAACCTTTTCTAAGATTTTTGATATGAATGGGAGATTAGAAACTGGGCGGTACTTCTTTAAATCATTGTGGTCTAGTGTTGGTTTCTTTAGCAGAGGCCTTATAATGGCAGTTATGAAAAATGATGGGAATTCCCCGGATGTTGTTGCTGTTGTTGTTGTAGGGTTTAACGCCATTTTTCAGCACAAGATAGGCTATACATGGCGGCCAGTATAGTTGGTGGAGAAAGAACCCTGGAAAACCCGGGAAGAACCACTAACCCATGAGAAGCTACTGGCAGGCTTTCTCACGTACCAACGTTAGCTGAGGCTGAGACTCAAACTCACGCAGACAGAGGTGAGATGGCAGTGATCCGTAATGGCGAGTGCTTTAGACCACTCGGGGCCCCATTCCCCGGATGAGAAATATTAATAACATCAGTTAGTGAAGGCAATACTGGATCTAAGCACTCAAGCAGCAGTGATGATGGAATTGGATCAAGTTCACATGAGTTTGATGCACTCTTCATCAGGATTGTACGTATGAAATCCAATGAGACAGGTTGAAATGTTGCGAATGGTTGCCGCTCAAATTCTGTATCCCACCTGTATGGTGACGAGTCAACTGAAATTGTGGTGTCAAGCTTCTCTAATGGTTTGTACTTTGTCACAGAAGAAATTTGCAAACATGTCCAGAAGGTCAACTGGAGAGAAGGTAGTTGGAAGTGGTGTAGATTTGTTCCTTGACATTAGCTTGTTTGTGATCTCGAAGAGCTCGTTGCAGCTGGAACTTTCCACGATCTTAGTAGTGTAGTGGTCTGATTTCACTGCATGGACTACATTATATAATACAATCGTCGCATGGTTCCTGAAATTTTAAATACATGTATGTGTATTTCTCTCATACCCGGAAAAATACTTTTTAAAACTACGAGAAATAGTGTGTAAAACGTTTATTATCATTTTGAGGAAGATTTCGAGTATGAATTCGAATATAATATGATCGTGGCTTGGCTTCTGAAATTTAACAATTTTACCAGATTTTTGAAGTGTTATGCCAAAATAGACATTATCAGAAATGTTACTTGTTACTGATCCATGAGTAAAGCCAGTAAGTCATCTTTGTAATTGTTTTCAATTAATTCTATACCATCGTTGCTCAAACAATAGCCAACATGTGTTTCTTTAACTGCATACACAAACAAGCAGCAGACAATATGGTGGTTGATAAAAGATTCTCACAATTTAATAAACATCAAAAAATGACAGCCACCAACATGTTTGCTGGGCTTGGTGGTGTTATTAGACGCAATCATTAGAGCAGTAAATAATGTCCGCTTTATTAGCTGGAAATTGAAAGGGTATGAAACTGTACATACATTCAGCTTTACATTTTTTTTTAAAAGTGACTCATGACTATTGCAGGCATACAGTACTTACTTCCTGGGTTTTACATGGGTATGGAGTTTGTTTATGAACTCGTTATTAATTTCCTATTTTTTTAAAAAATATTTTACCATTATGGAAAAGCAAGTTTACAAATGCAAATAGTTCTCTGCACTTTACGCCATGATTAGTATAGAGTTTTCACACGTTTCTTTTGATATTCACAAAATCTTAAGTAAAAGTTATATGCACACTGAAAGCATGTATTGATTGTTAATTACTCTTGCTGTAGTCATTCAAATGAATAGGCATACAAGCATTAATTATTGGAAATTTGCAATGGATAAATGTACACGGAAACACATATGAAATTTTTTTAGTAGTATGAAATTTGTACAGACACTGTTTATGGACCCTGGAATGTGATGAACTGTACATGTGATTCATCTTTCTTAACCTAATTTTGCTGTTAATTTTTCCCATTGAATTCAGACACATAATGATGTGTGACAAAATTATTGAATAGTTTAAATATGTATGCAATTTTTGCAATGGAATTACGTATTTTATGGATTAATTTCAAGCTCCAATGGTATGATATCAGACAGCAAGTAAACAGTGTTGATACTCTCTGTTCATGCTATATATTAGATGTTGAATTCATATACAACGATCAGGGAAACAAATATTGAATATTGTAAATCTGTGTGCAATTTTTCAATGGAATTACATGCATTATGATGAACTGAATGCCACGATGGCATGACAGTAAACGACGTTGATACCTATTCATCATATACATTAGACATGAATACACGTATATGTGCCAATGAGTTATTCTCTCAAAAAAGTAAAATACTGTAAAACCCCGCATTAACAGGAGCATGATATTAACGTGATCCAATTTTGTGGACCCCAATTATCGCATAATAGCTGGATTACACTGTACTTTCAGCTGACCAGAGTGATCAGAGTTACTGGAGTGATCGGAGTGATTGGAGTCAACATGGTGCCAGCTGCAGAGCTAAGCACAGATGTTTACCATGGCAGCTGTGAAGCTGAAACATAGCAGCCATAGAGCTGAGTAAACAATGTTGCTGGTCGAGTAGCAGGTAATCAGGCATTTCTGACCGAGATTGGTGGGCACTGATTGTAACATAGTAAGCATGAATAATAACATAAAGAATTCATGATGTGTACATAGTAAGTATGAATAGAAACATAAAGAATTCATGATGTACATAGTAAGTATTAATAGTAACATAAAGTGTGTGTGTGTGATTTGGATTTTTAATGTAGCTTTAACAATTTTTCAGTCATATCGCTACGATGTCTGCAGTGTGACAGTTTATAGTGATGTCTAGCACTGGGGCATCATGTCGCAGACATGTAGCACGATGTCCCACCCAGTCACATTATCCTGACACCAGGCCGACCATAGCACATAGCAAAGTATTAATAGTAATATAAAAATGTCATGTTTACACAGTAAGTATGAACAGCAACATAAAGAATTCATGATGTGTACATAGCAAGTATGAATAGTAACATAAAGAATTCATTATGTGTATGAAGTATGAATAGTAGCATAAAGAATTCATCATGTACATAATAGTATGAATTGTAACATTAAGAATTAATCATGTGTATACAGTAAGTATGAATAGTAGCACAAAGAGTTCATCATGCACATAATAGTATGAATACTAACATAAAGAATTCATCATGTCAATAGTAGCATGAATAGTAACATCAAGAATTCATCATGTTTACACAGTAAGTATGAACAGCAACACAAAGAATTCATGACGTGTACATAGCAAGTATGAATACTAACATAAAGAATTCATGTCAATAGTAGCATGAATAGTAACATAAAGAATTCATGATGTGTACATAGCAAGGATGAATAGCAACATAAAGAATTCATGATGTATACATAGCAAGTATGAATAGTAACATAAAGAATTCATGACGTGTACTTAGCAAGTATGAATAGTAACATAAAGAATTCATCATGCCAATAGTAGCATGAACAGCAACATAAAGAATTTATGATGTGTACATAACAAGTATGAATAGTAACATAAAGAATTCATCATGTACATAATAGTATGAATTGTAACATCAAGAATTCATCATATGTATACAGTAAGTATGCATAGTAGCACAAAGAATTCATCATGTGTATGCAGTAAGCATGAATACTAACATAAAGAATTCATCATGTCAATAGTAGTATGAATTGTAACATAAAGATATTTTCTTTGTTTTGCATTATCATTAAAACCAAATTGTATCTTCCAATTTTCTTTTGACGAAGGCATTTCTTGATTTTCTATCAGCAATAAATAAATGTTTTCCACAGCTTTTTATATCAAGTAAAATATACCCGAGTATATTTTGAATATAGAAAAATACCTAAATGTTTTATAATATTATTTGTTTGACTACCACTATTAATCCACTGCAGTCTAAATAATTAAATTTTATACTAAATTTAACTTTAAATTATAAAGCAAGATAAATGTGTTGTATTCATGTACTAAATCACAGATAGTGACTATGTCTACTGCATATATTTTTACGGAAAATACTGTCTCCAGCAACCTTAATTTTATAAGTGAACTATAGTTTTTGTAAATAATTTTTCAAAAATTTTAAATAAACAATTTTCCTTTTAATTCATTTATTAGAACTATTCCAGATGACTTAACAGAAAAAGAATGCTCTTTTAATGTGCACTGCAGACAATTTGGCATAGATAAATATAAATAATTCATTTTTGACATTGCCAAAGTTTTTTATAACCATGATTATCCTAAGGTGTTAAGAGTTCTTTTTGATCAGTGCAAATGTATCTGATTTTAATTGATTTTTTTTAATTGAATCTTGTGCACAACAGATAATGGAGAGACAAATTAGAACTTTTAATTTTAACTTTCTTTTTTATGATCTTTGTATGCTTCATTGACAAATGAGATGAATAAAAATGCATAACAAAATATACATGAAAATATGTAACAGCAAATAAGGCATCCTTAAAAATGGATGTCATTTAAACGTAGCCATTTTAACTACTGTATTTCATGTTATTTTTCGCACATGAAAAAACAAATATTAATTTCAGTGTGCGAAAAATTATATGTAAAATAAATAATTATCATTTGGTGGTACTGACCATGTATAAAAAATAAAGGGATCATACCTGAACAAGTTCTATGGAACACACGCTACTCAACAACCTAACAATACAAACATACAAAATAAATGTATATTTTCTATCTCATTCTGCTCTCAACTCAAGAATTTAATTACAATAAAAATAAAAGTACTCAAAGATTTTTGTTATTATTAGTGAATGAGAGAGTGAGAGAGAGGATTATATATCAGTGTGCAAGCTTGTCTGCATTTAGAGCATATGTAGTTGTTATGTTGTATAATGTTGACAAAATAATTAAGATGACTTGAACATGTATTAGTTATGGGTATTATTTATTGGTATATTGTATGCAACGATATGAGATGGCATTGTCAAGAAATGAAGTGCAATTTGTATTTTTACAGCAACAATAATCTCATTATCAAAACTGCAATACAAAAATTAAGACTTTAAATCACGTTTTAGTTAATGCGCATGAGCATACATGTGTGTGTGTGTGTGTGTGTGTTAGAGAGAGAGAGAGAGAGAGAGATGAAACAAAAAGATTCTTTGTAAAAGACCATATTTATTCAGGTCAGGGTGGTTTTTATTTGTAGCATTTGCAAAGAGAAAAAAGACTGTTACCTGACAACTGTGATAATCCTCATATATTACAACCCTTCTATATTCCATTACCAATAATTAAAATGTACGTTGTCTCAACAACCACAAGGCTATGCAGTGTTATTTACACTGTAATTAAACATGCTTAGAAGTTTGGTTATTCCAGTTCAAACCAGATTGATCGCAAGAATCGACAGAAGAGCTCAAATCAGCGATTTTGCCAGTAGGGAAATGAGGCTCTCTTTAAGGAAATGAAAATCTGTCAATGTGCTATTGAAGCCATTGTCCATACCACAGATGTTATAAGGACAAGCGATCATACGCATTACTTGTTACTCTTGTCAATAAAGATGGGTATATCATTGAATAGATTTGCAATAAAATGTTAATTATATCCAAGTCAAAACAGAACAAACATTTAAAAGTATATATATATATATATATATATATATATATATATATATATATATATATATATATATATATATATATATATACTGTTTTATCAGAGTCCGTGACTTTCATATTTATGATAGAAAATGACTAGGTTTTTATATTTTATGTTTGTATAACTATAACGAAACAATAAAACTATAAAACTAGTTGACCAATGGACTGTGGTCTTCAATTTAGCATGCTATTTTTGTTGGATAAGAAAACATCAAAAGTCTTCCAAACTCATTAAAATGCACATGGTGTTTTGTTACGGTGACAGACCTAATAAGGAAACCTAAATAACGATAATATTTAAAGGTAAGGACTGTGAAGTCCTTTGTCCATTTGTTAATAAACACCAGTAGATATTGTAATTACAATAAGAGAGCTTATGCACATTGGTTGCTGCGGGATTTTTGCAAGGGGGGGGGGGGCCCAGACAGTCATGGCCAGGAGAGTTAGTATAGCAAGCAGTCTGAAACCAAAGCTAATATTATTTACTAAGCATTTGAACAGAATCTTGTGACATATTTTCAGTTGCATTTGCATGATCAAATTTGTCGGAATATATATATATATATATATATATATATATATATATATATATATATATATATATATATATATATATATATATATATATATATATATACGATTTGGGGCGGGGGCGTGGATCACGTGACCCCTTGACCTATGCTGCGGGTGCCCATGCTTATGCATCGATCATTGTATTTTCTCACTAACAATTAATTATTCATTTTTGAAAAAAAAATTGGCAATACGCTATTTTTTATCTTTTTTGCAAACATAAATCTTATTAGCAGAAATTTTATGCCCAATAATTTAATGGATTTTTTTCGAAAAATGCAAAGTAATATGTACAAAAAATTATGATACATTTAAATAATTGTTACTGTGATAACTGGATTGTGTATAAAAAATTAGAGGGTATGAAAAAATACATGAAATATGGTACTATAACTGATTATCATTCTGCTCTGTCTAGAGAATACTACATGAGCCAACAGTTGCACAACAAATACTTTAACTGCCCTGTCCATATATGTATATGGTGTGTACTCTGTGTGCTTACACTATGTCTTCATGGTAAACTTTTCTAGTCACAATAAAAGCCAACACAATGGATGGCAAGGGGTTGGATAGTTCGGTTTGTAGAAATGATAACTTGGATGGAGTTTTGGGGATCCTAGAACTGGAGGACGGATAAAACACAAGCACACATATTCTTCTCCTGTGATATGAATGAATTCTGCAATATTTAAAAGTGCAATGAAACATGCAAATTTACATCTGATAACCACAATATCCAAAGAAAATGACTTCAGCAACTGTTGAAGAATTCTGCAAGGATTTCTGGAGCATCTTGTACACTGTAATCTCTGACAATCACATTTTTACCATCATGTAGTCCCCTGATCATACAGGAGAGGGCTGAAAAAAGAGAACATTTATTGTACAAAGGAATATATGAAACAAACATCTGTATTCTTGTATGTGACCCTATTACACCACTCCCTTGATAACTCGCGCACATCGGGGTCCAGAAACATCGACCACACTATAAGTGAGGTGCGAGTTATCGAGGGACCTATAAAATAAGCTCAAAACCAATAAGGTGGCGCTATACAGTTTCGCATTTTGCATAGGGTTAGGAATTTAAAGAAAAAGAATGTCCCCGGCTTTCCTCACTGGTTATACTGGCTATTTAAAAAAGACCTTGTATATCTTAGGTATAATGCAAAGAACCTTTAATTCCCTTTATTTTGGTGTATGATTGATGGGTGTACTATGGGTTATAGAGTATACAGCTTGGCCTTACTTCAAATGTGCACCTTTCAAAAAAGTGCTAGTTCTACTTGGTCATTTTCACTTCCTGAACTTCAGAGGTAAATTGTATAAAAAAGAGCCGATAACTTTTTTTACATTTTATATATTTGGTAATTCATTCATTGCACTTTCAGAAGCTGGTATTGTCTAGTCTGGCAAAATTCATTTTCCCTATTTTAATAGCTGCTATGTATAGTGTACTTTAGACTAATTCAGACTGATTTTTTAACACAAGGGAGCAGTCATTTTAGTTAGCAGTGTGCTTAAATCATGTAAAATTTCCAAAAGTACAATATCCAAAAGAAATATCATCCACATTACATTAATGTAGCATAGAGGTATGCAAACATTCTCTCCACTGTGCATGTTTTAAATGCGAACTACTTCACCTTACATACGTCACTCTCTCAAAAGTACATATTATCTAGTGAGCGCCACCTAAAGTGATCGAATTCGACATAATGAAAAAATATGGGGGGTTTGGGGTAAGGCAGATTATAGTGTTGAATACTCACTTTATAATCCTGCTGAGATTAACTGTGAATAAATACCTCTTCATAACGGTGTACTTTATTTATTATTTCCTCATAGGGCAACATTAATTTCAGGATAAATTACAGTATATTGAGACGATCATCGAAAACATTATTCCACGTGGTTTCCGTTCACTTAACATGTGTACCACTTCACACATTGTGTACTACGTCACTAATTTTTATGTTGAATTGGATACATTCTAGTTTTACTGTTTGATCCAAATTAGACATTTTTTTACATACAAAAGACCGACTCTTTTCAAGAAACAGTGTCGATCGAACGATAGATAGAGACCGGTAGATAGATTTGAATGCGATAGAAGTAAAATGGAAAACAAAAAAACAAGGGTTAATCAGTACTAACATATTTAATTGGTCTACAAATTTAAAACAACGTAAATTAGAACAAGTTAATACTTGTCATTCGTGCCACGCTTGACAAATATCAATTCACTTTTTGAAAAAATCAGTTAATTTTTTGTGTGTGTTACTCCTTGGTTTCTCTGCCGCCGAGCAAAATCCCTCAGATTTCTCAACTGCATGAGCTTTACATAGTCAACATTTTGGATTTCCAGCCACCTTATGGCAATATCAAAATATTTGATTGCTTCCTGTGCAGAGGGGGGAGGTGGTGCAACATCTGCGTCTGCATCACTTTCAACACTTGTGGTACTCCAGTTAGAATCGTCTTCTGCTGCAAATTTGTTCGTTATAGAATTATTGTTTCATCTAACATGTATTCAGCTGTGGGGCAGTCATTGTCAGCACAAAACCACTCCTCCATATCATCAAGAGATATGCCCATCTCAGGACAACGAGTCTGTATGAATTTCTCCCAAACAGCCTCGGCATTAATGACATCAGTTTCACTGAAACCTTCGAAGTCACTATCATCGTCGCTGTCTCTGTTACTGTTTTGCTTTATGTCAAAGGCAGCTCCAAGACCCTTAATCCAGCACCCCAGGTCTCTTGTAATCGATTTTTTAATGCAACAATCACTTCCCCAAATTGTTGATCAAAACAAAGCCAGCATGTAATTAGGTTCTCACAGAAGTACTCACGGGTTTCGATGTGACGGTCGATTGACTCTTTTCATGTTTTCAATGAACAGAATATGTTGTGATTATAATGTTTACACTGAAATGGAATTAAAGGATTAGAATGTGACTTTCACACAGGAAGACGTTTAATTGATGTTTATTTCATTCTCTGTTGCCACCTGTTAGCATTTACCAGAAGTTTCACCAGACTGTTTATTTACAGTATACTGACAACCATTTATCATAAAAACTTACATAACATATGATATCTTGAAACAGAGGTCTCGCTAGGATTTTAAAACTGGGTCTTTCTGCCTCTGAATTGAATCACTAAATATCAGTACATTTTCTCACCCGGCCGCCAGTCAAAGCCTTTGAACTAGCTGCGTAGCTATTGCATCATGTTCTTTTTTTTATGTACTCTTATAAAATGGCAACATGTATGTACATCAAAGAGTCTTTCAGTCACTGAATTCTGTCATTGTAAATATCAGCACAGTTAACTGATCAACACATTTTCCCACAAAGCAGGTGGCTGAAACAGGACCGGCAAATCTTTGAATTTTCCCGTGCACCTATTACATGCGTACGGAGGATTCCCGCCTCAGTGATTTTCTGCATCCCAGATCAAACATTGGCGTCCATATACGTGTAATTAAGCGTTTTCGAGATCTCTGAATTTAATTCTTATTTAAAACTTGCAAATTTCAAAATATGGATTATATTTTTAAGGGCATTAATCACCATTTTCGATGATAAAACGAGCATTGTATCAAGGTTTAATTTATCAATTCTTATCGTAATTTTTTCATGTTCAGCATATTTTAAAGATATTTTAAATATATTTTCTCTGGAAAAAATCAGGAGCCAAGATGGACACCGCGTTATAAGCAGGATCGCGAGTTATCCGGGCGCGAGTCATCGAGGGAAGCGGTGTATTATGCATAGACCACAGAGCCCATCTTTATAACGCCACTCATGGAAACCATCAAAATGACCAGCATTATACCCAAGTATGTTCCTATATATCTGCGTCATGATACCATGTACAAACTCAAAAGTAGGGCGTTTAATGATGTGAGATTTTATAACATTCTGTTCTCATTAGCAATGAATGAAATGAAACGACATACATTTTTATTGTAGATGAGATCCTGACCATCTTCACATTATTAGAGGGACTAACCATCTCCACATGATTAGAAGGACTAACCAACTCCACATGATTAGAGGGATGGACCATCTCCACATGATTAGAGGGACTGACCATCTCCACATGATTAGAGGGACTGACCATCTCCACATTATTTGAGGGACCAACCATCTCCACATTATTAGAGGGACTAACCATCCTCACATGATTAGAGGGACTGACCAGCTCCACATGACTAGAGGGACTAACCATCTTCACATGATTAGAGGGACTGACCAGCTCCACATTATTAGAGGGACTAACCATCTTCACATGATTAGAGGGACTAACCATCTTCACATGATTAGAGGGACTAACCATCTTCACATGATTAGAGGGACTGACCATCTTCACATGATTAGAGGGACTAACCATCTTCACATGATTAGAGGGACTGACCAGCTCCACATGATTAGAGGGACTGACCATCTCCACATGATTAGAGGGACTGGCCATTTCCACATTATTAGGACCTACCATCTCCACATTATTAGAGGGACTGAGGTGTACTGTGTGTGTGATTTGGATTTTTTATGTAGCTTTAAAAAAAAATTCAGTCATATCACTACGATGTCTGTAGTGTGGCAGTTTATAGTGATGTCTAGCAATGGGGCATCATGCTGCAAACATGTGGCATGATGTCCCACCCAGTCACATTATCCTGACACTGGGCCGACCAGTTCTAACACTAACCTCTTAATGCTGAGCGCCAAGCAAGGCAGCTGTAAGTACCATTTTTGTAAGTCTTTGGTATGACTCGGCCGGGGATCAAACCCATGACCTCCAGCATCCGAGGCTGATGCTCTAACCACTAGGTCACTGGAGCGGTTGACTGAGGTGTACTGAAAGGCTTTATAATCAGGGATTTTGTGGATCATGAAAATTTTAATAGGGTCCCGACCTGATGGGTCTATGGAAATGGAACAGGCGAAAATTGAAACAGGAAGGGGTCTTTAGTTTTTTTAAAATAAAAAATATAAAAAAAGGGGTAGGCAATTGAAAGTCTATCTCTTTTCGAGAGATTGGAGTGGCCCTGAAAAGGGCCTTTGGGTTTTATGTTAATATTAAGATATATTAACATAAATGGCACCGCATTGGTCTTCTTCTAAATCAGGACTCTTTTGAGGCATCCTTGACGTTCTACATAGATCCTATGTATCCATAGGCTGGTGTCTGTCCTATGGACAACTGTCCAGTTGGATCGGACATACATGGGTATGTCCGTCCGGAACATCATCGAAGACACAAGCATGGAAGATTGTACGTCGGTCCACGTGTTGAGGCGCCGAGAACAGGTGAATCAATGCAGTGAACTGCGCTTATTCATAGGGAAAGGAAGGATTGAAACGGATTGAGTTTGTTGACCAATCCAAACACGCGTTACAAAATTCAGTCAGCCCGCATCCAATCGGAAGAGAGCAGTCTGTGACGTCACGTGGTCTATATAGATTCGCTAGCGCCTGTGCGCAGTCAAATCATGCGACAGTTATTCAACATGACGGAAACTCAGAAAACGATAAATTGGGGCGCACCAGCAGTGGAGACCATCCAAGGGAAACCGGACTTACTTTCAGAAGAGGTGAATTGGGATTTTGTGGATTTTCTTACCTCGCAAGAATTTGTTCCGGAACCTTCGTCACCTTCTTCATTACCGCACGTGGAGAATTTTAGACAGAGACAGAAAGAAGAATTGGAGAAATTTATACAACAGCAAAAGGAAGCGGAACAAGCTTTTCTTCTACAGCAACAACAGCAAGAAGAAGAGGTAAGAAAAAACAAGAAGAAGAAGAAGCAGCAGCAAAGAAACAAGGGTGTGAAAATCAAACGGTCACGGTACTGTTAGACATTTTAGCGGAGTTAAGAAGTCTGAAACAAATGTATCAGACTTCTTTATTACGACCGCAGAGAATACGACCTTCCCGAGCTAAACACTCCAACCCTGTGACTAAGCCTATCGTACCACCCTTAGTGATTTCAACCAAATCATCATCATCAACAGTACGCAGTCCAGAAGTAGGCCTTGGCCGTGGCAAAAGCTTAAGACAGTTAAAGTTGACTGCTTAAACTCACCCCTACACCAAAAACCAAAGGTCCTTTTCAGGGCCACCCACGTCTCTCGAAAAGAGATAGACTTTCAATTGCCAATAACTAAAAAAAAAACCAGTTTACCCCTATAGTACGTGTGTATGAGTGTGTGAGTGTACGTTCTTATTTTAAAATCAAAACCCAAAGACACTTACCTTTTAATACTTAATCTATTCTTTTATAAATATTAACAATTCAATTCACAATTCACAACAGAGCACTTTAAAAAGTTCATTCACTTTTTTCTCATTTTTTTTACTCTCTCTGTTTTTTTAATTTCTTCACCGTCACAGTCTTTTCCTCCTCTTCCTCCTCACTTTCTTCCCTTCTTCTTTTCTTCTCCTCTTTCTTTTTCTTCACTTGTCTGCTTTATTCCTCTGAACAATCCCTCTCTTCTTCTGACTCCTCTTGATTCTTTTTTGGGTAATCTGGAGACCAATGTCCTTTTTCTTGACAATAATAACAGGTATCTTGACTTTTGTCTTTTCTAACCCCTTTTTTTCTTTTGTGACGGTCTGGACACTCTGAATACCAATGCCCTTTCTTCTGATAGATATAGCAAGTATCTTGACTTTTATCTCGCAAGGAAGGAGAGTATTCCGTCGGTTGGTCTGAAGAGAATTTTCTAATGACCCCTCGCAAAGCTCTGATGAAACATTCGATTTTTGTAGTCTCTTCCATCGTTGTGCTCGGTTTGAGAGTGAAATGAATAGTGAAAGGACAAGACACATACCCTTTTATATATGCTGGTCTGCCATGACTATAAATTAGTCCATGTTGTTTAAACTTTAGTCATTTGGCTTTTTGCTATCAAGATGAAACGATCCAATTCATTTGAGAAGAAAGACTAAGAAAGTAAGAGGCAGAAACGTGATCTATCGCCTCGTACCAGGGCTGAAGTCTTGGCACAAATTCATGCCAGTGATTTTGAAGAGGACATGAGTGAACCAGAATCCGAACCCTCTAAATAAAGTTCATTACCCTTAGTCAACCCTGAAAAGTACTATGACTGTCGATAGACAGAAAAGCGTCCCTCTAGAAAATTTAGAACCACGGCTTACAAATACACGGTGAAGTTTAAAGATTTCAAGTCCGAAGTACCGTTAGAGAAAGCAGAAGGGTTCATCACCGAGATGTGGGATTCTTTGCTCACCACACTCAAGCGATAATGTCAACCCAAAGAAGACGATCGCTTGAGACTTTCCATACAACAAGACGGTTTGAAATCCCATGTTTGGATCGAGTTTAGCAGCCCTGCAGAATTGACCGCTTCCAAAGTCATGGACAAAATTCAACACGTACAACAATCCAATGACCAGTTTGACATCACCGATGGAAAAACAACACTGGACATGACCCACCTCTCTCCTCCTCAAGGGACTGGACGCAAAAAGATATTATTGGTGAACGAGCTTCGCAGCATTAAGCGTAGCCTCGTCCAAATTCACAATTCTCAAGACCAGATGTGTTTAGCCAGGGCTATCGTGGTGGGACGAACCTATGCCAACAAGAACGACACGGTAGAATGGAAAAGAACCTGGAAAACTATTCAACAATCTGACCGAGCCAAACAACGAAACGTAGCAGAACTCATGTTGCAACAAGCCGACTTGCCCAAAGAAAAACCCTGTGGCATTGCTGAAATGCAAAAATTGCAAGATGTCCTAGCTCCACGCTACACCTTGAAAGTGCACCCTCAAGAAGTGCGCGGACCTCTGTTGTTTCGAGGGAAAGACTTTAAGGACGGAAAATACATTCATGTATATTATCACGATGACCATTTCGATACCATTACCAGTATCACCGGATTCCTGGGATATGGTTATTACTGTGAGAAATGTGACTATGGCTATAACAATCGAGAGCAACACAAGCATTGTGGATCGAAATGCTCAGGATGTTTGGCCTCTCCACCCTGTCTGGGCGAGGGGCAAGAACCATTGCATTGTCCTGCTTGTCTGCGCACGTTTGTCAGCCCTGCCTGTTACTAACAAGATTTGAAAACACAAGGTTCACAGAAGAAATGCGCTTGTCAACTGCTGAGATTGTGCCCTACGTGTGGACAAGGCCTATGTACCAATAGTACCAAGGCACACGTATGTTGAGGAAAGAAAAAATGTCACATTTGTCACCACATCGTGGACTTGGAACACGAATGCTACGTGCAAAAATACCAACCCAAACCAGAGAAAGAAGATGGTCAAAAGAAGAAAGGCAATTTCATCTTTTTCGATTTCGAATGCATGCAAGAGACAGGTATTCACATTCCTAATTTCTGCGTGGCTCATCGAGCGTGCGAGAAGTGCATTCAAGAATCTATCTTCAGTCATTGCCCTCACTGCAGCAAGATTCCTGGAGGACGTGAAAAAATCTTTCGGGGACCGAACACGCTGGCCGATTTCGCTCGATGGGTCTTAGACCCCAACGACAAGACATGGAGCCAAGAGGACATCGAACGTTACGGAGATTGTCATCGTCATGCCACGGTGATGGCTCACAATTTCTCCGGATACGATGGACAGTTTCTTCTCAGATACTATACGGAACATGGCACCGAACATCCTAAAGTGACTTTGAACGGAGCCAAAATCATTTTCATGCAAGTGGGACAAGTACAGTTTAAAGATTCGATGAGCTATTTGGCCATGCCTTTGAGTCGAATGCCTAAAACGTTTGGAATGACAGAAATGGCTAAAGGGTACTTTCCACACTTTTTCAATACGGAAGCCAGTCAACACGCCGTTCTACCCCATTTACCTGAGGCTCACGATTACGACCCCGACAACATGCGTACCGAACAACGAGAAGCTTTCTACGCTTGGTACCAGGCTCACGCTTCGGACCCTTTCGACTTTCAGGAAGAAATGCTAAAGTATTGTCGTTCCGACGTGGACATTTTACGGCGTTGCTGTGGAAAATTTCGAGAACTGTTCATGGAACACGGAGGGGTCGATCCTTTGAAAGAAGCTTGCACCATTGCCAAAGCGTGTTCCTTAGCGTATCGACAACGATTCATGCCTGAAAACACCGTGGCTGTCATCAGTCCTCAAATGACCAACTATGTCAAACGTCAATACTAGGTCAAAGCCCTACGCTGGTTACATTACTTGTGCGACAAGGAAGACAAGTGGATTCAGCATGCCCGCAACGGAGGAGGCGAAAAGACCTTCGGAACGCATTCGGTCGATGGCTGGGACTTAGAAAACCCCAAGATCGTGTACGAGTTTAACGGTTGCTTATTTCACAGATGTCCCGTCTGTTACCCTGACCGTGGCACTAAAAATCAGCTTTTGCAACGAACCATGGAAGACTTGTACCAGGCCACTTGTCAGCGACGCCTAAAGTTAGAACAGCAAGGATACCAAGTGGTGGAAATGTGGGAACACGAATACGATCACCGTTTGAAAACCGATCCCGAGTTTAAACGCCTCGTGGAAAGTTACCAGTTCATGGACCCGCTGAATCCGAGGGATAGTTTGTACGGAGGAAGGACCAATGCCACCTGTTTGCTGTGCCAAGCCGACGAAGAGAAAGGAGAAGAAATCAAATACTTGGACGTGTGTTCGCTGTATCCCTACGTGTCGCTTTCCTGCAGGGCACCCGCAATTGTTTACCGAACACATCGACCTGAAAAACATTCGACAATACGAAGGCTTGATCAAGTGCTAAGTTTTGCCTCCCACGAACCTATACCATCCCGTCTTACCTCACCATTGCCAAGGCAAAGTGATGTTTCCTTTGTGCCGTACTTGTGCGGAAACGTGCAACCAAGATCAACCTTGTCATCACACCCAGGAAGAACGGGCCTTGACGGGGACGTGGGTCAGCGTAGAATTGTTCAAAGCTTTGTACATGGGATACCAACTGTTAGAAGTGTACTAAATTTGTCACTTTCCCAAGACACAACAATATCACAAGGGTGACCCCACGCAGAAAGGCATTTTCGCAAACTACGTGGATGCCTTTTTGAAACTGAAGCAAGAAGCCAGTGGCTATCCTTCCTGGTGTCACACTCCCGAAGACCAAAAGACATTCAAAGAGAAATACTGGGCACAAGAAGGCATCACTTTAGATCACATCAAGAAAAACGAAGGCAGGCGATCGTTTGCCAAAGTGATGTTAAATTGCTTGTGGGGCAAAATGGCACAACGACCGTGTTTACCCAAGACGGAATATTTGACAGAACCTTCCCGCTACTTCCAGATGATTTACGACAAAACCAAATTCATGAAACACGTTGATGTCGTTCGCGAAAATTTGATCTTAGTGAATTACGAAGAAGATCTGGACTTTGTACAAGACGACCCTTTTGGAAATGTCATCATTGCGGCTTACGTGACAGCTCATGCTCGCTTAAAATTGTACGAAGCTTTAGAACTGTTAAGGGAACGCGTCCTGTACTTTGACACGGACAGTTGCATTTACATCCATCACCCGAGTCAACAGCACCCTGACATCGAAGGAGACCGTTTAGGAGCCTGGAAAGACGAACATCCCGACGACAAGATTTTAAGTTTCGTCAGTGGCGGTCCGAAAAATTACGGCTACGAATACCGGGACAAACAAGGAGAAGTGCACACGAAGTGTAAAGTGAAAGGATTGACTCTGAATTATCGTACCAGTCGAGTGGTGAACTTTGGGGTATTGAAAGAAGCCTTGCACTCTAGAGAAGATGAACACTTTAAAGTGATCACCTATCAATCGAACAAGATTGTACGTTTACCCACTCACCACATGGTCAGTCGACCCTTGGAAAAAGTCTATCAAATTGTGTACCAGAAGCGAGTGCGACTTCCAGTCATTTTACCTTACCGTATGGACATGTCGGTATAAAACATTGGCTGTAAGAGGATAGCCACCAGAAGGATGACTTCACCACAGCAAGAATCCAGTGAGAACTCCAAGTTTAAACCCTTCCATTTTCCGGTCTTCTTACCTGACTATTGTGATTGTGCCCGTCGATTGGACACTTTCAAGCATGGCCTACGGATAGGGAAGGATTACCTTCTTCGCATGTTTTAGCTAGAACAGGATTTGTCTACTTGGGACCTGAGTCTGAATTGGGATACGAAGCACAGTGTTTCGCTTGCGGACTGAAGTTACGAATGGATCTATGCATCTATAAAGACTCAGCTATTCTGGAACATACTTGATGGTCTCCGCACTGCCCTTACCTTTCTATGGCCTTTCCACCCATTACACTACGGTACAATTATGACGGTACCTTAGAGACGGTACCTTCCAAAACAAGACATAAAAAAGGAACGATGTACAAGCTTGAGACTGCATTGCGACTAGTATAAAAATTGGCTATGGTCAAGATCGATAGTTCATTGTGACTACTAAGACCAAGCGAACAAGATGAATACTTTCAGAGAAACACAAAACAAGTTCAGAAAGGCACAATTCAAGTGTGGGGCTTCTGAAGTGGAATGCGATTGTGAGCCTTGCGATGGGAACGATGCTGTACGCTGTGACCTTAGCGATGCCGTAAAGCATCATGGGAACTTTGTTCTCACTACCCCTATCATGGAAAGTGATGCTGTGCGTGTCAAACCTGAGGGATGCGACAGCGATGTCGCTCGTCCTCTTGGACACTTTACTGGGTTTCGTTTTAAAGGTGAATGTCCACCTTCACGTCTATCCCCCTACGGATGTCATCCAGCCCTGAGCAAACTCCTGTCCATGTCACCCAACCCTCATCGAAACGAACCTGTGAAAGACGAATATTCGTTTCCTGTGCGTTTGTCGGAATACTGCGGCTTTGAAAATCGTCTTCAATCGTTCAAAGGAAAATGGCCTAAGTATCTGGGAGGACCGACCCCTGAAGAATTAGCCAGAGCCGGATTTTTCTACTTGGGCGAAGGGGATAAAGTCAAGTGCTTCAGTTGCGGTGTGTCACTTCACCACTGGGAACCGCAAGATTCGGCCTATCTAGAACATGCTCGTTTGTCACCGAATTGTCATTACTTACCCTTAGTGGGACAGACACATTGAAGTAATTTACCATGTCGTTGAAGAAGAAACCAGATTGGCTAGGAGTCAAATGTTGGACATCACCGAGACCATTATTTAAACTTCATTTCAAAAACGATATTGAATCATTACCTAAAGAACTGCAAGAGAAGATTTACAATCAAGCTTGGCAGGGTTTTGCCAGAGTGAAATCTCAATGGGTAACTAGAACTTTTGTGCCGAGAAATTCACAAGAGGAAAGTGAAAAAAGTCCACCAGTGTGTTAGATTTCTCTGGGTCAAGTGTGCATTCATCCTATTATATCACTCTAGACCGTTTACATCAAAAGAGTTCAGTGAGATTCTTGGACGTTACCCTGAATGGCAGTGGTCAGAAATTACTTACTATGTGGATTACTTTTGCTCTCCTTGAAGATTGTGAATTGTACGGACTGACCTATTCATGAATACTTTACAAGAGAACATTCGTGCTTTGCCTGTGGAGTTGAGAGAACGCATTTACCGAGAGCTGGTCAAAATACAAGTCAAACGTAAAGAACAGTTGCATCCGTTACGTCACCAGATGTTTAACCACTGGTACCTGAATGGTATAAGAGAATTGATTCGTCAGAAATTGTTTCAGTGGTCAGACCTTGTTCAATACTTCCAGGCCCCCGATGATCTACGTGTTGATCATTTTGGTTACTTTGAGATTCACCTAGTGCAATGCATTGAGGAAGACAAGTTACAGGATTACCAACATCTTTTACGTGGAATCTACTTAGAGGAAGAGGAAACTTCTAATCGAACTTTGAAGTTTAGGTTACAGTTTGGAGCATTTAGATTCCCCACTGGAGAACGAAGATCTCTGGCTAGAAAGTACGTGTAATGTTTCCGAAACAAAGAGAGTATAAAAACAGGCTGCCATGCCACGACTTTTATCACATGTAATTGAACAGATTCCGTGGCAGGAACTCAATGACCATATTCAAACCGTGGATCATTACCATCAATTATTACAAGAACTGTACCCAATCAGTTTGGGACGACACATAGTGTGTGTCTTAGTGACTTGTTTTCTGGGATTTCGTTTACCAGCCGATTCCTTGTGGACTCTTTACGAACAGTATTTACCACCCCATTCAACATGAAAGTGGTGCCTTTAAATGCTCACGAGACACTCATTTTGCTCAAAGCCTTACGTTTTCATCTGGATACTTCTCGACCTGTACGGGAAAAAGATTCGTCAACTTTTAGCTACCGAAGACGTGTATGACGATGTGTGTGTAGCTTGTGACTTACACCCCCATTGGACAGATGTCCGTGCCTGGAAAAAAAGGGGTTTTGAATCTTGGACCCAAGAAGTGGCCCAGTATGCACGAGAGTTGTTCAAGTAAAAAAGTTACTCTTCAACCTGTGTTGGTGACGGTACCAGAAGAAGAAGAACCCGTCACCCAGGACAGGACTGTCGTGGACAGGCCTGAAAGACCCTTTCGGGAGGACACTTGTGTGACCTTACCCCCTATAGAACTGGTCAGAATATTACCCAAAACATGTTGTACAGACACTTGTGTTTATTCCACGTTAATGGTTTTGATGTGCCTTTTGTCGTTGTACTTAAGCCTTTGGCTTTTATGTATTTTTGTCTTTCGTGTTCATGTTCGAAACATTCAATAAACGTGTTCTGAAAAAGTATATAAACTCTTGTCTTGTCTGTTTTCGTGTCACAAGTGACATTCCTAACACTATGGCTACCTCTTCTGTCTCTGCTCCCTCTTCCTCCACTGTCAAAGTCATCGTCGAACACTTAGATCGTGCCAGTTGGGAGGCTTTGTATCTTCGCCATCCCTTTAACATGCTCATTGCTGGACCTAGCGGTTCAGGCAAAACCGAATTCGTCAAACGTTTGATCGAACATAAACATCATTTGATCGATCGGCCACCTCAGCGGATCGTGTGGTGTTACAAAGAGTGGCAATCGGCGTACAGCCTCTTGCAAGAAAGTCAAGGCGATTCCATCGTGTTTGTGGAAGGCATTCCTAAAGAAGACGACGGCATCGTCTCTGACTCCCGTCAAACCCATTTGGTCATTTTTGACGACATGTTAGGAGAAGACGAAGAAGAAATTAAACTGTGGTTCACGCGCGATGAGCATCATCGTAATGCCAGTGTCGTTTACATCACTCAAAATTTGTTTCAACAAAGTAAAGCCCATCGCACCATCAGTCTCAATGCGCATTACGTGGTCTTGTTTAAAAGCCCTCGAGATAAATCGCAAGTGCAAGTCTTAGCCAAACAGTTAGGAACGCCTTGGCTGACTCAGGCGTACGACGATGCCACTCAAACTCCACACGCCTATTTACTCGTCGATTTGAAACCTACGACCCCCGATGATTTGCGATTTCGTACCCATTTGTTTCACCACTGGTGCCAAGACGGAGGGCCTGTCCTGCACACGTCTCCGTCCTCGACTTAACTTCACTCAACAAAAAAATCTATAAAAACCTCAGACACTTTTCGTCTGTCTCACACAGTTTGAACATGACGTCCCTTCAGTCTCATCTTTCCGTCAAATTAATTCGTGCCTTGTATGGCATCAGTCGAGAAAAAAATCCACAAATACGGGCTCGTGTCTTAGAAGCTAGTCTCAAAGAAGTCTTACGATGGTTCACGGTGACAGCACGTCAATTACTACAAGGGATCATTCAGATTCCTCATCAAACTAAACGCTTTTTTGATCGAAACAAAGTCGCTTTGACCCAACTGGCCGATCCTCGCATCGACACTCAAACCAAAAAACAAATCATTTTGAAACCTGGAGGAAGCGGTACTCTATAAGGGGTCATCATTCGCTCTCTCTTAAGATGGGATCCTAATGCCCCCAAAGTTCTCCCCAAGAAAAAAGTCAAACGAAGCTCCAAGAAGAAAAAGAGCCACGGTGTCAAGACCAGATCCCCAAGGAGACCCGTGTCTGCGAGAACTTCTCCAGTGGCGGGACCCTCCTCTTACCAGACACCACCCCGGAAAAAGAAAAGAAGCCCCCAGAAAAAGAAGCAGAGAAAAAGTCCTCAGAAAAAGAAAAGTCCACAAAAAACTAGTCGCAAGAGAGGCACTTCGGCCAGGACGCAACCTTACACTCGCAAACCACGACCTGCAACGGCGGTGACCGCGTCTCCGGCAGCCTCAAGTTCATCCACTTCCCCGTTGATGACACCAACAACAGAAGAGTACTTGGAGACGTTGATCACACCAAGAACTTCTCCGTTGATGACCCCAAGAACTTCCCCAGTGGCAGGACCCTCCAATTTAGTGGCAGTGGCTGCTGCTCACAAAGTACCTGCTCCCAAAATCAAAGTTCAAGAAAGATCGGGCATGTTACAAAGTTTACTGGATTTGTCCAAGCAAGAACTGGCTCTATTTAGTCCGTTGCGTACCCCTGCACGACGTGTCATGCCTGTCCTGAAGTTGATACGACGTAAAGACAATCAGTGGCGACGCGTTCCAGTATAAAAAAGCTCTGTGACCAAGTAGGGGTATCAGTGTTTTGGTGCTCCTGAAGATGTCACCCTCCAGAAAACATCCCTCTCCTAAACAGCCCCAAGGAAAGAAAAGGAAAGGACTACCTCCTCGTTTAGTCAAACATGGGGACATGTTATCTGTCCTGTCCAAAGCTTCTCCACCCCTACGAAAAAAACTCATTCAATCAGCTTCCAAAGAGGTCATTGATACCGTGTGCGAATGTTGTTTGAACGTGTTGAAAGGCACGATCCATTTGTCCAAACACCAGAAACAATGCTTAGGCAAACATCGTCACGTTCTTCGCCAAATGGTTCAAAAGAAAATCCCCATTAGTCAAAAGAAGAAGATGTTGGTCCAACGTGGAGGAATTTTACCCCTCTTGTTAGGCCCATTGTTGAAAGGATTCTTGGGAACCATGTTGGGAGGACTGGTGGGAGCAAGATAAAAAGGACCTCTGAAGTCCCAAGATCTCAGAATCGACCCCTGACATCCCATGGAAGGACGAAAACTAGCTTTAGTGCCTTACAAACGATGGATGGAATACCATCGTTGGCAAGAACAAGGCACCCCGCATTTACCTCCCAATCCCAATTTGAGCGAGATGTCCCAGTTACAACACGAATTGCAGTCCTTAATGGATCTCCAAGATTTGTCCGAAACAGAAAAATCGCAAAAGTACGGTCAACTCTTGCAACGACTGGAGCTCTTTCACCAGAACGCATCAGACGAAACAGCTCTTCCCACTCTGAAAGATTTTAAGACCTTGATGAAAAGTCCAGCACCATCACCACTACCAGTGACCAAGACAGAAAAAGGAGAAGAAGAAGAAGGGTTTCAAACTCCTCCATAAAAAGTACGCAAGTTAACAACACCACCTACCTCCAGAATTGGATGGATTAAAAAGATGATGACCACTCCTTCTTCATCAGAAGAGAAAAAGAAAGTGAAGACAGAAGTGAAACAAGAACCGATATCTCGTGCTCAGACATCCTCCTCCTCGACACCTAATGCTGGTCGCACACGCAAAGCATTGCAATCCAAGAAAATACCCCAAGAGAAAAAGAGTAGCATCTTCCAAGAGTGGGTGTCTTATTAACGCACAAACAAAAAATGGAAAAAGTGTTAGCCAGCATTTACTACGATCCCTCCCATCCTGCAGGTTATGCAGGAGTTCAAAAATTGTATCGTGCTGCCAAAACGCGACTGAAAAGTCTCCGTTTACCTCAAGTGCAACGATGGTTACAAGAACAAGCTACCTACACTTTACACAAACCCATTCGACGCAAGTTTTCCAGAAGTCGCACCCGAGTGGAAGGCATCGATCATCAATGGCAAGCCGATTTAGCCGATGTCTCTCATTTGGCCAGCTACAATCGCGGCTACAAATATTTGTGTTGTGTCATCGACGTCTTTTCCAAATTTGCCTGGGTCGTGCCCTTGACTTCCAACTGGAGCAGCGAGTTAGTGCGAGCCCTGCAACGAGTGTTGAAACAAAGCGGTCGTCACCCTCTTCGATGGCAAACAGACAAAGGTACCGAATTTCTGAACCAAGCGCTCCAAAAAGAATTAAAGAAACGTGACATTCATTTTTTTACCACCGAGAATCCCGAAACCAAAGCCAGCATCGTGGAACGTTTTCAACGCACTTTGAAAGAACGTATGTGGAAATATTTTATGCATCACCACACTCTGAAGTACATCGACATCTTACCGCACCTGGTGCAAGCGTACAACCAATCTTACCATCGAAGCATTGGACGTGCCCCGCAAGAGGTGACTCCCGACAACGAAGTGCTGGTGTTTGAGCGCCTGTTTGGTACGTCCTCGACGAGGGCTGCCCCCAAGAAAAGTGGAGTGTTGACCGTAGGAGATTGGGTGCGCATTGGCAAAACCAAACGCACTTTCGACAAAGGTTACTTACCTAACTGGACCACCGAATTGTTTCGTGTCACTGGACGAGTGCATGGCCGTCATCCTGCCGTCTATAAATTGGAAGACATGAACGGAGAAGTGCTCAAAGGAACGTTTTATTTGCCCGAGTTACAACGTATCACCAAAAAAGAAGACGACGTGTACGACATCGAAAGCATTTTCGAACGCAGAACCCGTAAAGTGGGTAAACGACGTGTAAAAGAAGTCAAAGTACGTTGGAAAGGATATCCACCCAGTTTTGATTCTTGGATCGACGCTTCGCAAGTCATCGACTATAAAAAGAAGTGACCATCAAGCCCTTTCACACAGACGCAGCTACGTCGACCAGTCCTTCACCCAGTTCTTCTCTGCAAGATTTACAGAAACAACCCTTGTGGGTGTGGTGTGGAGAACGTGTGCCTAAAACGCAAATCGTCTTTTTCTACCAAATCTTCGTGGTGTATTGTGTCATCGGTGCAGCCATTGCCAGTGTGAGTTTGCAACAAGGAGACAAACAATTGTGGACCATTTTATTAAGCAGCTGCATCGGTTACCTGCTTCCCAATCCCTTCTTGAAATTCTCCTCGAACGGGAACAACGGGAACCTTGTGTCCAGTGCCAGTGTCAGTCACCACTCCAATAGCAACAACAACCCCATTTTGGGCGGAGACACTCCTCTGACGTCCATTAACCCCTCGGACAGCCACAGAACTCTGGAATTATGAACAATAACAACCAATTTTACTTAACCTTACCCAGTGACAGTTCCATGGAGGTGTTTCCCAAGAACACGTTGTGCTGTTACACGGCCAAATTACCTCAGACCATCCAATTAGATCACGAAGACCATTGGGAAGTGGCTTTAGTAGAAATCATTCACCCGACCCAAGTCCTCAATGTCCTTCCCAATCAAAACTTTTTTGATGTGGAAGTTCATGACGAACAATTGCAACAGTACTTGGATACCTATGGCAAATATAACATAAAAACCCCTGGCAGAAAAAATCAAAAGTCGACCACCTATCACTTGTCCATTCCCTTAGGCTATTATTTTAGTGGACAACATTTGGTGAGCACCATAGCCTCCAGGTTTAATGTCGTGTTTCTGAAAGCTTTGGAAAGTGTCAAAAAATGTGTCACCATGGAATACCACAAAGCAGCTCGTCGCTTCTTGATGAAATTTGACGGGGGTAAAATCATGTCCATTTTATTTTGTCCTGAATTGTTTGACATGTTGGGTGGAGACATGAACATGAGAATGACCATGATAAAGAAAAACGAATTACCAATCATTTACGACAACGATTCTTTTACCAAGTTATTTCGTTCCCCGGTAGAACTGAACCAAGGACTGAATTTGATGTTTGTGTACTCCGATGTGGTGGTGTACAACGTGGTGGGACACACCTCTGTGCCGTTACTGCGTGTCATTCCTTTCAAAGTGGATTCTGCCACGACCGCTGACGAGGAAGGTGGAAACACTTATCACGTTCACCGCGAATTTGTACATCCTCACTATTTGCCTGTCAGTAAGTCTTATTTGGACACGGTCAACATTGCTATAAAAGGAGATCTGGGACAAAATATTCCATTCACCAAAGGAAAAGTCACGGTGAAACTCCATTTTCGAAAACGGTTCTCTCACGACTCGTAAGTAAGTCATGTATCCAGTGTACCGAGGGGTTGCTCGACAGCGAGGACACGGTTTAGGAGATATGCTGAGATCGGTCTTTCGTTCGGTGGCCCCGGTGTTGAAACCGATAGTGACACGAGGATTGCACACCTTGAAAGATGCGGCACTGACACAAGGCAAAGAATTTCTCCAAAATGTTATCATCGACAAACAAAACCCTAAAGAAGCCTTCATGAGGGCAGGCAAAAATGACTTGCTGCAAACTGGCAAAGACCTTTTGGGCCGACAAGAAGCACCTATAAATGCCCTGCACGCTACCGAGTCAGGCATTCAGCAAGGACAAGGCAGAAAGAGACGACGAAGAAAACACCCTTTCACCAGACTTCCCACGTCTAAAGCTAGAAAGACAAAGAAAAGAAGAACCGTCCCAGACTTAGACGTTTTCGATTATTGAAAAACAGAAAAAAATGATGCACCGAGAGTCTTGCGCCTGTTCCAAGTCGGAACTGGATCTGTTTTGCATGCCCCCCACCATGATGATCATGCAAGAATCCCAATGGGTGGAATTTCACCCCGTATCCTCTTTGACGGATTCCGCTCCCATCGAGTTTGAAATCAAAGGACAGCCCGAAGATTACATCGATCTGAATAGCAGTTACCTGTACTTGAAAGTGAAAGTGATCAAAACGGACAACACCAATCCAGGAGGCGATGCTAGAGTAGCTCCTGTCAACAATTTCATGCATTGCTTGTTCAGCCCCAACGTGTAGCCATGTTTAACGACACAGTCCTGACAGAAGATGACAATCCTCACAATGTGGGGTTTAACGACCGTCGTAAGAAAATTCTGCAAGGGCGAAGTTTAGAACTGATGGATCGTTTGCATTTGGACATGTGGTTACAAGAAAAGTATTTGCTCAACGGGGTGGATATCCGTCTGAGACTGAATCGTAGCTGTGCCGCTTTCCATTTGATGGCCCATGCCAATGAATACAAAACTAACATTCAAGAAGCCCGACTTTACGTGTGTCGTGTGGAAGTGTTACCTAAAGTGGGAAACGACGTCAGTCACACGTTGAGCAGAAAGACCGCCAAGTATCCGATACGACGCGTAGAAGTGAAAACGTTCACCATTCCCGCTGGACAGCGATCTATGATCGAAGATCATCTGTTCCAAGGACAGTTACCCAAGCGTTTGATTGTTGGTATCGTCAGGAATTCAGCCTTCAACGGAACCCACGATCAAAATCCTTTTGAGTTTCAGCATTACAATGTGTCCAAGATCGAAGTCAGTCGCGACGGCAAGACCTTGTGTACCCGACCCTTTTGAACCTAACTTTGGTGTCGCGAAGAATTATTTGAGATCGTACTTGTCGCAGTACGAAGCCAAGGGACAGTTAGAAACCAACACCAGTCGCGGTATTTCGTACGACGATTATGCAGGAGGCTATGCTTTGTGGGGTTTTGATTTCACTCCAGACCAAGGCAGCGACGAGGGACATTTCCACCCTATAAAATCGGGTCAGATTCGTGTGGAACTTCAGTTTGCAAATCCACCTCCAGATCACACAGTGAACGTCATCCTGTATGCAGAATTTGATAATACGATAGAAATCAACAGTTTAAGAGAAGTCATTCTAGATTATTAGAAGCTATGGAAGACTGTTATCCCTCTTTACCTAGTGGAGAAACTTTGGACATGGAATGTGAAGAGACCGTGGAAGAAGAAGAATCTCAAGACGAAGAAGCCATCATGATGAAGTCGAGATGGCCAGAACAAGAAGCCCATTTAGTCTCCTGTTTTGCTACAGCCCTGGCAGATATAATGAAAGAATTGATCAAGGAAGAGTGCGATGGATGTCACAACGATCATCCCAGTCAAATTCAACACGATAAATGTCTGATGCTGAGTCAAGAAGAAAAATTGGACGAATATCTGGACAAAGCTTGGGGTCACATCGAGATAGAATTCGTGTTGAATGAGTGGTATCAAGGCTTGGATAAACATTCTTCTCCTCCATTAACGTCTCTGGAGTGCCGTCGCATCGAATCTCTCTTGGACCAGAGTAAAAAGTCGGAGCCAAACGCCTTTTACTTGTCAGACATTTTCAAGCAAAAAGTCAGGATCGAATTGATCACTTATCATTACCTGTGAAGAAAAAAACCAAACAAATCAATGGATACCTGGGAACTTTATTACCTTTTGAACCACAGTTCGTACACAGCTTCTTGGAATCCTGTCGTCAGTGCTAAAGATGAACTCCCTCATCGCAAACCTCAAGACCATCAAGCTTATGTGATCAACACGGACGACAGTCATCTCCCAGGAACCCTCTGGGTAGCCGTCTACTTTCCTCAAGAAGGATGTGTGGAATATTTCGATTTGTATGGATTGCCCCCTTTGGAAGACGATATCATTGACTTTATGAGGAGAAATGCTCAGACCACACGATTCAATAATGTGAAATTACAAGGCACAGATTCCTTGGTGTGTGGACAATAGTGTGTGTATCTTCTGCATCATCGCAGCCTGGGCTTTTCCTTAGAACATTTAGTAATTAATTTTGATCCTCGTTCTTCTTCAAGAAACGATGTGAAAGTAGATAAATGGTTTTGTGACCATTATGCTTATCTTTTGTCTCAAGCTAGGAAACGTAGTGTCCATCAATGGCCTAGTGACTTCCAACAGTGGAAATCACAATTTCATTCACAACGTTGTCAGCCCTGTCCAAAATAAAGTGTTAGTTGAAAAATATGTTTGTGATTTGAAAAAATGTTTGATGTTATATTGTTGGATTATTGTTAAAAATGTTAGAGTTGTTTGTTAGTGTTAAGTGATTTTGAATAAAAAAAATGTTGTTTTGAAGAAAAAATGCCTTTGTCTTTTGTTTGGCTATAAGAATTTTGATTCATGCTCTTTGACTTCTTACTATCCCTCTCATGACACTCATTGAACGTTCCGACTCTAAAACCGTGTATGGATGTTTTCCTTCACGTCCGCGCTTTGACTGTAAAAAACTGGGGTAGTTTCCAGTCTAACCATCCATTGACGACTCATCCTCCTACGAAGATGTGCTCTAAACTAGCTAAGCTAAACGAAGCCTACGTGAATTTGCATATTGTCAGACACAGTCTGATACCGAAGCCTGAAGAGACAGAGAATGTGAGAATGTTAAAAGTCACTGAAGACCTGATAGAAGAGCTCTTCAGAGAAGAAGTGAACAGGGAGAAAGAAGAATGGACAGAGAAGTACAGACTTCAGAAACAGCAGAGAGAGCAGCAACAGCAGCAACAACAGCAGCAACAGAAACCTGAACCTGACAGAGGCTTTGTCGACTGTCGTATCGACACCAAAGAGTTCTTCTTCTCTTTCCGAAGAAGCAGACCTATCGTCAGAAAGTCTATCGTCAGAGGACGTCGCTTTCTTAGAAACTAAAAGATCGCTCTAGCTTCAACTTCGCACACAAAACACAGCCCTTTTCAGGGCTACCCAATACTCTAGAAAAGAAATAACAATAGATTTGCCAATGTGTGTATGTAGAGTAGTGTGAGTATAAACAATGACTCTTTTGTGGTGTGAGTGTATGTGTTTGTGTGGATAGTAGATAATGATAATGTTTATTGCTGTTTGACGTGCGTGGAGAGTAGATTTGGGGTTTGATTTGATTGCTTTGGGTATGTGAATAGTACATTGAAGTGATTAATGAAAATTTTTAAATTAGTAATGGATAGTATAAAAAGTGAGTGAGTGTTTCTTTTAGGTCCACGCGTTGTTTGGTCATGATCTAGGTAATATAAGTTTTGTCTTAGGGGATGTTTTCCTTCACGTCCGTGCTTCCACTATAAATTAAAAATCTCTTGGCAGTCTAGCTACCCTTGTTGATTGATCAACAATAAAAATGAGTAGCAGACTTGAAAAACTTTTTGAACTCCAGATGCACCTGGAATATGCCAGATGCCTCCTGAACGAGCTGGCTGCGGAGGCCCTTGTGGAAGAAGCCAGGATAGAACAGGAGGAGGAAGAGAGAAAAATGAAAGAAGAGGAGGAAAGAAAGAGAGAGATCAGGTGTCACCCTATGATGAACCCTGTGTGCAAGGTGACACCTGAGGCAAGGACATCTCCCCAGCCTGTAGCTGAACCACAGTCACAACGTGAACAACAAGAACCAGTACAGGACCCACAGGAGGTAAGGAGGCAAGTTGTTCATCCTCGAGTGTGGAATAGAAGACAAAGAAGACAGAGGGAACAAGAAGTGTTCACTATTCCGCAAACGGAGGAGTGGGATAGTGAAGCCACTCAACCCCCGTCTGCTCTTCCAACGACTCAAGTGAATTGGACCAATGATTGGAGTAGACGTTGTATCTGTGGTGCCAGACGCGGAACGTGCCATCATTAACCAGATGCCCTGGAGTTTAAAAAACAAAAACTGTCCTTTTCAGGGCTAGCCAAACCTTTAGAAAAGAATTAGTAATCTATTTGCCAATGTGTGTATGTAGAGTAGTGTGAATATAAACAGTGACTCTTTTTTCCTAGTGTGAGTGTATGTATTAGTGTTTGTAAGTGATCTAGTAGGTTTGTGTGAATGGTAGATTATGGGGTTTTGTAAGTGGATAGTAGATTATGGATTTCATTTTAATGCTTTGCGTGTGTGAATAGTAGATTTGGGGTTTGTTTATTGATGGTTCACGTATGTGGATAGTAGATAATATGAAATGAGAAAAGTAGGGGATGTTTTCCTTCACGTCCGCGCGTTGTTTGGTCATGATCTAGGTAATATAAATTTTGTGTATTAGGGGATGTTTTCCTTCACGTCCGCGCTTTTCGTATAAGAACCCATAACGTTCGTCATTCATACCATTCTGCAAAGAATAAAAAAGAAGATGGCTTCGAACCACCTTGATAAAATGAAAAAATTGCAAGACGTCCTGGACAATTTGGGTATGATGAAGCAAATGTTGGTTAACCTAAACGAGGATCACTATTCTTATAGTCCCCATCGAGTGAAGATGGAGATTAACAACTTACGAAAACTAAAGGACATCGTTAGTGATCTGTTAAAAGAAATAAAGGAGGAGAAGGAGGATGAAGAGGAAAGGATAAGGATGAGAGCATGGAACGAAAAAGTTGAAAAAGAAGAAGAAAATGAGAAGAGGAAGAAAGAAGAGGAGGAGAAGAAGAAAGAAGAAAAAAGAAAGAAGAAAAGAAAGAAAGGAAGAGAAAAAGTGTAGGACAGAAAATAAGAAGCTGGTGGAGAAATAGAAGAAATTAGAAGAAGAAAACCAAAGGCCCTTTTCAGGGCCACTCCAATCTCTCGAAAAGAGATAGACTTTCAATTGCCTACCCCTTTTTTATATTTTTTTTATTTAAAAAACTAGAGACCCCTTCCTGTTTAAATTTTCGCCTGTTCCATTTCCATAGACCCATCAGGTCGGGACCCTATTAAAATAGGGTCCCGACCCTGTTCCATTTTCCCTTGACGCTAGACAGTCCCACGATTTATTCCCATGTTAAATTTCCCTTGACGCTATATTGTCCCACGATTTTTTCCCATATTAAATTTCCATTGACGCTATATTGTCCCACGATTTTTTCCCATATTAAATTTCCATTGACGCTATATTGTCCCAGGGGTGTTTTTAATGCTAAGTCCCATTGACGCTATACTATCCCTATTCACTACTGACGTCGAGTCAATTGAAATTGTGTTGTCAAGCTTATCTCTAACGGTTAGTACTTTGTCACGGAAGAAATTTGCAAACAGGCCCAGAAGATCGACTGGAGAGAAGGTAGTTGGAAGTAGTGTAGATTTGTTCCTTGACATTAGCTTGTTAGTAATCTCGAAGAACTCTTTGCAGCTGGAACTTTCCATGATCTTAGTAGTGTAGTGGGCTGATTTCGCTGCATGGACTATATATGTGACATTATTCTTAGCGGCTTCATAGATTTGCTTATGAATAGTGAGTCTGGTGGAAAGCCAAAGCCTTTCAGCTTTACGGCGGTCTCTTTTAGCAGTGCGAAGCTGATCCCTAACACTGCTATACCATGGAGAACACTTTTGAATTGATACTCTGCACTTGGTAGCTGGGGCATGTTTGTCGAGCAATGAACGCAGACAGTTATCGAGTTGTTCTGCTGTAGGAGGTAAGCAAGTTGTTAGGTTTGCCTGGATGTCATGCATTAGTTTGGTTCTATTGATCATACAGAGGTTTCTCTTAGTAGCAGATAAAGGTGGAGGGTTAGGGACTGATACGTCAAGATGGCATATAATGCAGAGGTGATCTGATGCAAGGTCATGAGATATCAGGGAGGACCGTAGAATGTTATCATCAGGTCTATGAAGAATCCAGTCTAAAATGTGACCATGTTTATGGGTGGGTTGGTTAACTGACTGTTTGAGGTTGAAAACATTAATGGAATCTATGAGTTTTGATGTGCTAGGTTTCCGGGACAAAGTGAAGGTTACCACCTATCGAATTTTCATACTCCAGGAGATTCGGAAACTGCTCCAAAAAGAGAGAATCAGTCAGCTTGTTTTTTCTACCAGGAGGAGGGCGGTATAGGCAGAAAAAATATACTGACCTTTATTCCAGTGTGAGTGTGGTTTGGACTAGTTCAAACGATGTGTGGTCAAAATTGAATTTTGTGGTGTGGA